>LPNX010567289.1:94459-102726 GCA_001517045.1 Pseudotsuga menziesii
CGATGATGAGGATGAGGATGATGATGACTATGAATATGACTATGACGATGAACAATGATGGTGATGATGATGAAGTTGACGATGATGATGATGATGATGATGATGATGAACAATGATAGTGATGATGAGGATGACGATGATGATGAACAATGATGGTGGTGATGAATAATGATGGTGATGATGAAGATGATGAGGATTATGAGGATGATGATGATGATGATGATGATGACGATAATGATGAACAATGTTGGTGATGATGACGATGAACAATGTTGGTGATGATGATGATGAGGATGATGACAATGATGGTGATGAGGATGATGACTATGATGATGAGGATGAGGTTGAGGATGATGATGATGATGATGATGACGATGACAATGATGATGAACAATGATGGTGATGGTGATGATGATGATGATGATGATGAGGATGACGACGATGATGATAGGTTTAGACTATATTGTAGTGGTTATGATGATGATAGGTTTTAGACTATATTGTAAAAATACTCGAAATAATCATGAATACGAAGTCGTTGTTGAATAACATTAGTCATTAAATGAAATAAACGTTAGTGAGTAAATGCTCTAAATGCTAAATAGGGGTGTGCACGCGTTTATGTTTGCATGCATGTCAATGCACGCGCACCATATTATACATGCGTGCGCGTGCTTAAAGGCGAGTGCGCGCACCTGTTAGTAGGCAAAAAAAATATAGTTCTGGATTCCTGGGATTGCTACCTATTTTCACGGGGTTTCTTTTGTCGTTCGCATGTTTTGTGCTCCTGAACTGTGCAATTTGGCTCACAATCCATCACCACTCTTTGATCTATTGGATAGAAGCTCACTCTTGGAATCTAACAAACATGTTTAGTGGTCTTGGAAGTTAGTGGAAAGATTCACACTACAAGTTTTCATTGGAAGAAGAGATCATTTTGAATAGGTATGGTGAATTGTAAATAATTGTTTTAATTCACAAGCTTTCAGATCATTTCATTGATTTATGTTTTATGGTACTCCTACAACAATATCTCTCTCATAGACAACATTTAATTTCAAAAGAATAAATCCCAACTTCACATCTAAACAAGTCTCATATTCTCCATACAAGATGAAGTATGCAATGTTAACTAATTTAAATTTGCACATGAATATATTTTGATTTTACACAATGATGGCATAGATGAAGTTATCTCTTGAGACTCTTCAATTTAAAAAAAAAACCTTTGAAGTAATCATGGGAGAGGGTCCATATTGAATAGTTCACCAAGTTGTCCATATTCTCTATACAAGATGAAGTATGCAATGTAGACCAATAAACATTTGCACATGAATATATTTCGATTTCCCACAAGGATGGCATAGATGAGGTTCTCTATTGGGACTCTTCAATTTGTATAAAAACCTTGGAAGCAATCATGGGAGAGGGTCCAAATTGAACAGTTCACCAAATTGTCCATGCTCTCCTCTTCATGCTAGATTTATCATAACATGCCTTTGAGCTTGATAAGGATGTCTCTACCTCAATTATTTCTCCTTTTTTCGAGGGATTTGCAACCTCCTCATTTCACTCATCTTCTTTTGAATTCCAATACTTTTTGAGCACAGAGGAAGTCAGAATCCTATAGTTGTAATACCTGCAAACTTGACTATATTTACTTGACTCAAATAGAGTATAGAAATGAAAATTTGGTCTGAACATGAAGAGAAACCTTTAATCAACGATTATCTATCAATGCCAATAATTAACATACTAACATATTTGTAATTTAGTTATTTATGTTGGAACGATTCATGTATCTTGTATAATGGAACTAATACCTTATTTGTTGCTTCTTATGCAGGGGTAGACCTCATAGTTTTGATAAAGAAACTTTCGGATATGGTCAACTCACGTAACAGAGCAAGAAAAACTAGAAGGAATATGCCCATTGAAAAGGAAAATGAGGTAAGAGAAAAGGCCAGGTTGGCAATGGAGAGAGTGAGACATGGTCCAGACATTTCCATTGATACTGCGTCCAATCCTAACAGAGTTGATGACATAACAACCTTTACTTCAAAACCACGGGTGAAGTGGTTGCGTCCAATGGACCCAACTCAAGTTCCAACATCAACACAGTCTCCAACCAACAATCCATCAACGAGCCATGTTGAAGCTCTTGAAGACATAGGTGTATTGAGAGACGCTGAGTATGAAGTGTTGGACCTAGAAGCAATGGTTAATTTGCAATCTCTTCCATAAGAACACAACCATGTTGAGCACACTCCCAATATGGACCGACATGTGAATGATTCACCACAACAAAGAAGCCCTGGGATCCGTAGCTCATGTCCACCTTCCCTACCTCGATTGTCTACTGCAAGAAAAATGACTCCTAGACGTATCCATGTGGATGAAAGTTGTCTGTCAGGCCTTGAAGGTAAGTTTCCCAAACGCACTATTGATTGGCAATGTAACAAATTAATGAAGGAATATTTTGAATCCAAAGGCGATGCAGGTAAATGTCAATTATTACTATGTTTATTAAAGTCAAATTGTTTAGTTGTTGTTAGGAGAATTCTGGGCATAAAGATGGTTAGAAGCTTAGAGGCTAACAATCATATTGTTAGAAATCTCCAATCTACTTTTAATGCAATTGGGAATACGTCCCGTACTAAAGATATTTGTGCAGCTCGTCGTGTGTTATCAGAATCAGTTGTAAGCAAGTCCACATGGCAATGTCGCCTCCTTTCACACACTTCTCAGATACTTAAATTAAATAGAAAAACTGTTCAGAAGAACTATGCTATAAGAGAAAATCCACAGAATCTAGGTGGAAAAGATTGTTGGGATTTTGTCGGCAGGTTGCCTCATCAAGATATGAAGCTAATTGATGTTGTTAAGGAATTAGCACAAACATTCTGGCATGATCATAATAGACCTTCATCTAATCAAAGAGAAGTGATAAAGCTAAGAAAAGGTTCTACTGAACATGAACCCCACGTCAAACACTTCCTTGACACAACACAGACTGAACTCTATGAGAGATTTAAGAATGAGCACACACAATTGAACCTTGGCCAAAGGTCCTTTGAGAAATGTAAACCATGGTACGTTCGTATATGCATTGATAGAAACACATGCTGTTGTAGATACCATGTAGAATATGAATATTTTTATGACACATATAAACATATATTTTGTGATTTGCATACTAACCTTGAGCAAGGATGCAATGAATCCGTAATACCATTGAATGCAGCAAGAGATTTTATCGTCAGCATCATGTGTCCAAGGAATGAAGGACAAAAATACTATGGAAAATCATGTCTATATGGGAATTGTTCCAGGTGCAGTGGGTTTACTCTTTTAAACTGTTGCATTCATGGAAGTGATGAGCATAAATTTGGAAATATGAGCGTGGAGATGCAGAGCTTCAAGCACGTAACCTATCAATCAGATAGTGCAAAGGAAAGTAAAAAGATTGCATTGGTGAAGTCATAGGTGCAAATGATTATTGCATTTTTTTCCTCTTACATGTTCAGTTTCTACATATACATTCTTTAAAGGTCACATTCTAATATGACCCTTGTTTTCATGGCAACAAGTACATGTATGTGATTTTTTGATGGAGTTCTACAAGAAAACCGAGTAGTATGTTCAACATGTGCATGTAGCGCGATGGCAGGATGAGCAGTACATAAAATGTAGGGAAAGCTTTCCCATTGGGACCATATTGTCAATTGTGTATTTTGCAGAAAACTACACCCTTCAGCCACAAAATGAAATTCAGAGTCAATACTACCATTCAGACCAAGTCAGCATCATGGTATATATTACATATAGGCATGGCCCTGAGAGCAGTGTTAACAACAGGATCACATAGAAGGAGACAAAATTTTACACAAGTGATGACAGATGCCATGATATGCATTATGTGCAACACTGTTTTCAAATTTTCTATGAATAGCTAAAGGAGGGAGATATACAGATGGATCAGCATTAGATATGGTCAGATGGTTCTGTAGGCCAGTTCAAAAATTCCTGAGTTTTCCAATGGATGAGTATGTTACATAAGACTTATAATGTGCTGCATATATGGAACTACTTTGAGACCGGGAACGAAAAGGTGAGCATGAAAGGTCCGATGCATGCATTAAGATCGTACTACGAAGGGAGGAGATGAGGTTTACCAGAAACCCCCATATCAAAGATGCAGAATCCATAGTTCAATGGTGCTCTGCAACAATGTCAGACCGAACTAAAGTGGTAGGAAGGCCAGTCATGAATTTTTGGCATGTGGTTGACATAGATCGATCACGTTCCTATAGTTGTGGCACAGTACAAGGAACACGTGGATTTCATTTGGTTCGAATCTCAAACAACCCCCTATTTGAAATATGGACGCGGAAACTTGCTTGCTTTTGCAGCCCTTGTAGCAGTGGTGAATGGGATGAATGTGAATGCATGGATTGGGTTGATGATTGGGATCATGTGTCACTTGCAGTAGACCCACATGTAGTTGGTGAAACAACCCACTTAGAGGAGGGTCAGTCAACGATTTCGACAGACTACAACCATATCTAAGATCTTGTACAACCAGGACACATATATGCAGTTGTTTCCCCAAAAGACAATGAATGGGGCATATATTATTGGTTGGCACGATGCATTCAAGGTAAGAAAATCCTGAACGGATCATTTATTGATGATGAAGGAAATGAATTTCCTATTGTCTCGATGGTGGTTGAGGGTGAATATCTTACACTAAATGGGAAATCAAGAAGAACTAGTGGGCATGTATTCATGGATTACAGACCAGGTTCTGTGGTCTATCACTTCACAAACTTGATTGTTGGTACAAAAATCCATCTACAGACAATGTCAATGAAGAACTCAACCAAGGTACGTTACTTCTTGCCTCATTCAGAGCATGAGAGATTGATGGAGGCAATTAGCAATAGAGAGGATCCAGCTGGCTATATTGAATGAGATTGGGTAACTGCGCTTACACTCCACTTGGATGCCAGTTCCATGAGTGATTGAAATTGACAGCTACTATTAAAAGAAAAGATGATCACGATAAATTACTCCGCTTTCTATGTGAACTTCACAAAATCCTTTCCCTTTCCATCTATATTGATGTCATGTCTGAATATATAGCATGTATAAATACTTATTACCAAGTATGATCTATTTTATGCACCATCTTGGTAATAAGTATTTATACATGCTATATATTCAGACATGAAATTGATATAGATGGAAAGGGAAAGTCTTTTGTAGAGTTGACATAGAAAGCAGAGTGAGTTATCATGATCGTCTTGTCTTTTAATAGTAGCTGTCAATTTCAACCACTCATGGAATTGGCATCTAGATTTTGACGTGTTAGCTTGCACAAGCACACAATTCTCTACATTTGACTATTTTGACTAGAGACAAATGACTATTTTCTCCATCCCTTTCACACTACTTCTTGTTAGCCACTAAAGCTATGTAAGAATACAAATTTTCATCATTTTCATTCTCAATTCCTTTTGTTCTTTTTAATTAGAGATTGAATTATTTGAATGTAACTTTCAAGTGAAAATGTTTGATGCATGTATCTTCAATAGACACCCTTCACTGGTTTAATATTTCACCCATGTTTCTCTTATATTTGCTGTAGGACTTTAAACATCATGTCCTTCATAGGTTTGCTAACTCCGCACTTTATATTGTTCTCTACATGTCCCGCCTAGTAAACCTCTATCTTTGAAATTTCTCTCCAATTTGTGTTGCATCGAGCTACTAATCAAAAAATAATTGCTCTAATATTGTGAAATGGTATTTGACTTGTGCATTATGCTTTCATATCTAAATTTTAATTGCTATTATAGTAATTTTTTATCCTTCTTCTATTTGAGTCGATAATTAGAATTGAATGAGAAAGTAGAAGGTATAACACAAAGCAAGGTCAAAGAGTTGTTCATGTTTAAGAGATACAGTTTCTATAACATTTCTTCTATCCTTTTTTGGATAGATATAGTTCATGCCCAATATTTGTTGTGTTGGACCCAAAGCCTTCATTTCAAATTGACTTCCCAAGCCCTTCTTCAATCTTTTAATAATGCTCTTACCATGCCCAACAATTAGCATGTCATCCCAGATCGAGAGGGACCAAGTGTCCCTGAACGACATTTTCATGCGACTTGTAGCTCGACATAACTCGACAACCGGAGGTCGGATCGATGAGATGTCAAATACGTTGGTCTCATGGCATGCCATTACCTCTAGAGGGCCCTCTCCACCATGTTTGCATGGCACAATGACTCCACTGTGCATCAGTTTCGTAAAATAGGGTTTTGCTCAGTTTCCTTCAATGCAACTCTCGCATTGGTGGGTCAACTCTGAAAAACCCTCGTCTGTGCTAGTATTTTTGGTGTTACCATGTTGGCATTGGACATACACACCTATCAGAGCCAACGACATGCAATCTTGATGCTCTATTTGGTTTTTCACTCCCGGACCGAGAGTGTCCAAGTGTCCCTAAACAAAATTTTCATGCGACTTGCAATTCGACATAACTCAGCAACCAGAGGTCGAATCGATGAGCCGTCGACTCCATTGGTCTCCTGGAATGCCATTGCCTCTAGAGGTCCCTCTCCACTACGTTTTCATGGCCCAATGACTCCATTGTGCATTGGTTTCGTAAACTATGGGTTTTCCCAGTTTCCTTCAATGCAACTCTCGCATTGGTGGGTCAACTCTGAAAAACCCTCCTCCATTCCAGTCTTGGTGGTGTTCCCATGTCGAAATTAACCATACACACCTGTCGGAGCCAATGACATGCAATCTTGCTACTCCGTTTGTTTTTTCGCTCCCAGATCGAGAGTGCCCAAGTGTCCATGAATGACATTTTCATGCGACTTGCAACTTGACATAAATCAGCAACCGGATGTCAGATCGATGAGCCATCGACTCTGTTGGTCTCCTAGCATGCCATTACCTCTAGTGGGCCCTCTCCACTGTGTTTGCATGGCCTAGTGACTTCATTGTGCATCGGTTTGGTAAACTAGGGTTTTTCTCAGTAGATTTATTAATGTTGTAATTTGTTGTAATAAGAGGTTCTAGATATGTTAAATGCTTGGAAAGAGTGCCCTAAAGGGATGTATCTTCATGGTGTTAATGCACACTTGGACTAGGGTTTCTTTTTTTGGGTTTACTTGTGATATTAGGATGAAGATAAGTGAAATATTGGACCATAGTGACCACCTTCACACACATGTTGAGGAGAACAAATGAGCATAGTAACCACCTTGGCACACATATTCAGGATAAGCATTGGAGCATTGTAACCACCTCTGACACATATGTCGAGGAGCATTGGGAGCAAGAAAATGTGGTACACAACTAGAGGAGGAATGCATTACATGATGAAACTTGGATATGCATGAGGACACTAGGGTTTATATATGTAAGTAAACCTTGGAGAAGGAGATATAATACTAGAGGAATTGATGGTTGTCTTATAGAATCTATAGCTCTTGTTGTCAAGGCAGAGGAGGCAGAATTAGGGTTCCAATCCTGTAGAAGATACAAAGAAAAGAGCTAATGTCTTTGGTGATATTGCAGTCTTGTTCTTGTGTGATACATGGAGGTTAGGGAGAGACCATAGAAAACTTAACTTGATAAGCCTCGAGCTTCTTTTGATTCCTTGCTTAGAAGAAGATTTTTTAAAGTTTAGTTGATTTTCCATGGAGGTCTTGGTGCTTGTATTGATGCAATAGACAAAGACCTAGGGTTTGAGGAATCATCCTAAGATAGACATGTTGATGTCGAAACTGGTGTTAGACTTGTCTGAAATGCCATGTGCTTCTATGATGAAAGATGATTAGGGTTTATAAGCCCTAACGAGGAAAACAATTATAGTGTGGATACCTTAATGCATGCTAGGGTTTCATGAACTACAATATCGTTGAGACTTGCATACTAGGGTTTCATGAACTATAATTTCATGTTATAACTAGGGTTGAGAAGTTATGAGATGAAACACATGTACATGTACAAATTGAAAACCAACCAGGGTTTTGTGAACTAGAATTGCATGCTATAACTAGGGTTGAGAAGTTATGAGATGGAACTAGGGTTTTGTGACCTCTTTAAAAGCTATGAGATGGAAGTAGAAACACATGTACATGTACAAGTTGAAAACCAACTAGGGTTTTGTGAACTACAATTGCATGCTATAACTATTGTTGAGAAGTTATGAGATGGAACTAGGGTTTTGTGACCTCTTTAAAAGC
>LPNX010567289.1:102783-261312 GCA_001517045.1 Pseudotsuga menziesii
AAACCAGCTAGGCTTTCATGAACTACAAATTGCATGCTATAACTAGGGTTGAGAAGTTATGAGATGGAAATATGGATTTATGAGCTCTTTAGAAGTTATGAGATGGAAAAGTGAAACACACCTACTTTTTCATGAACTACCATTGCATGCTAGGGTTTCATGAACTACAATCTCGTTGAGACTTTCATACTAGGGTTTCATGAACTACAATTGCATACTAGGGTTTCATGAACTACAATTGCATGCTATAGTTTCATGAACTACAAATTGCATGCTATAACTAGGGTTGAGAAGTTATGAGATGGAAATATGGATTTATGAGCTCTTTACAAGTTATGAGAAGGAAAAGAGAAACACACCTATGGTTTCATGAACTACCATTGCATGCTAGGGTTTCATGAACTACAATATCTATTGGGCCTAGAAATGACCCCTTTTTTACCACATTTACTGACCCCTTTTTGCCTTATCTTACTCCATTATATGCACCAAATAGATGTTTTCCTTCACTTGATCCCTCAATCCATACAGGTATGTTTAATTATTGTTTTATCTTATTAATTCTTATGATTGTTGTAATCAGGGATCTATATCTTGGATTATGCTAACATATGGTGATTTTATAAAGATGGTTTGAGATGTAAAGGATATAGGTGTAGTAGGCTGAATGAGTCAAGAGAGAGATGGACATTCATTATTAAGTTGATCGCCATCGATTCAATCTCTGTACAAAGGACGTAGTCAAAGGTTACTATTCCACACAAGTTGTACAAGGGTGGCTGCAACAGACTCAGATGCAACAATGCGCTGCTGCTTGAGGGAAGCTGCAACCAATGGAGCATCTTCTAGATTGATCTTGTTATCTCATTTCTTGCTTGAGTAACAAACTTCCTATATTTTCTTCTTCTATCTCGCCCACAATTGTGACATCGTATCGTAAATGGGGCAGCCTGAAGATCAGAGATCCTCATGGCTTCCCGATATCAGTGGGTATAAGTTACGATTGTGAATGTATAAATATTGAAAACTATTCTAAGCTAGGGGTTGGAAAATTATTAATCTTATTGTGTAAGCTGTGACAACAATTGTTTCATCCTACCGTTTAATACAAGGAGTGTGATTCTTTAGATCTCGATGTTTAACTTGTGTTAGCTTTCAACATCTCTGTTCGAAGGCTATGCCCGTCTTCTTGTAGAGATTGCCAAGTTAATTAGGCATTTAAGTTATTTTGTTTTGTGGTGTGAATGTTGTGGTAATTACATTCTTTTACTGTAGCTTCAAGAAATAATGAAATTATTGTGTGCTTCCTTGAATGATCTATATTTACATTTCTTGTAAGCTACAGCGGTGTGGTATGACAATCGGCTGTGTAGGTTAATTTCCATTTATGCAATTGTGTGGTAGATGTAACAGTCAGGCTCATCCCCAGTTTTTTTCTAGTTTCTTGTCTCCCTTGGATTGTGTTAATTTAGTCAGATTACATTCATACTTGTTGGTTCAATTCCTGTATTCTCAATTCCTAAATTAAAGATTGAAGTAACTAGTTTTGATGGATCTTTATGTAGTCTGGTAAATTAGGATTTAAATTTCTACAAAAGTAAGTCTAGATGGTTATTTCCTGTTCTGTTCATCCCTGGATTGGAGTTGTAGGAAGGTCATTATAATTATGAATTCTTAGGTAGATGATTTCGATTAGATTAATGTTGGGAAGAGTTTGACTGAACAGATAAGCAGGGCAATTTATTTAGAGTATCAACTACTTAGTGTTTAAGCATATACAGTGCAATTTATCTTTGAAATAAAAGACTTCCCTAGGTTGACAATTCATATTGAGCTTTCTGCATGTTATGTTTTAATTAACTAGCATATAATGGTCCCAACATTTTGGCGCCGTTGCCGGGGAATATAATTATTAGACACCACAGTAGTTGCATCCATCCATTTTTCTTCAGTTTTTTTAAAAAGTTTGCATGTTTTGGGTTGTATGAATACGAGGAGGACTCAACGTGATATTCCTGAAACCCCTAGAACTCCCCGGAATACTAACTTTATAGGTGGTCGAGGTCATGGATGAAATCCAACATTGGGAAGAAGGACATTCATTGGTGATTTGGTTGATAGGACCGATTCTTCTACCGTAGCTCGCCATCATGAATCATCTGTCAGAAGGATCCTGGTTTCTCCAGGAGTAGCAGCATCAGTTTCCACAGTGGATAACACAGGAGGAGCTACGACACCATTTGGTGTCCCTACAGACGAAGATAGAGTTAGTATTGTGGGATCAGTTGACCGGGACTTGGTATATCACATTAACGGGAAGGTGGTGACAAAAGAATAATGGACACAGTTCCATCAAGAATTAAATAATCTGTGGAAGCACAAAGAGGAGAGAGTAGAAGAAGACATGAATAACAAATGTGATCCAGAAGATCATGAAGAAGTGGTGGGAGAAAATCATCATAATGGGGGTGATACATTGCCTGAGGGGACCGTTGCCACACTACAGTTCCCCATTCAATAGCCAGAGGGAATAGCCCCCATGAAAAATATATCACCATTAGTTTTACCTCATTTTCATGGAAAATCCATAGAGGATCTAGATGAATTTCTTTTCGAATTTGATATCCTCTGTCATAGCTATGATTACACTTACAGTGAGCAGAAGTTGAAACTTTTCCCTGCTACTTTGAAGGATAATGCATTACACTGGTTCAAGAGCCTGGGTGGTGGAACTATCACCACTTGGGACCGAATGAAACAGGTGTTCCTAGAAAAATATCAGGAGTACTGCAATACCAAGGATAAAAGAGAAGAACTGTTCAATATGGTACAAAGGGATGAAGAAATCTTGGAAGATTTTGTTGAGAGGATGTTGTACAATGTGCAAAGAGCTGGACAAACTAACATGGGGTTATATGTGCTCAAAATAATCCTACTTCATGGGATTAAGGAAGACTTCTTAGACATGTTGAACCTGTTAGGAAGGGGGACATCTCAAAGGAATCGTTTGAAAATATTATTGAATTATGCAAGAGGTATTCCATAGGATCTTCGAGGAACAACAAACGTGATAAACTAGAATGGGATGTCTTCGACAAAACACAAAATTCATCTAATGGAGGAGCCACCCGAGTAGAAATAGGCAACCTCCTTGAGAATTTCAAAACATAAATGATGAGCTCCATCTCCTTAGAAATAGATGTCCTGAGGGAAAAGTAGAAACAAGGAATAGAAGATCTAACACTCAGTGTATTCTTCCCTAAATGTAGGAAGACACATCCCCTGAAGGAGTTCCCACTCGATAAAGTAGAAGTGTGTCAGCTTTGTGAGATAAACCATGATACAAAGGAATGCCCTTCACTACCTCAAGTGAAGGCAGTTCTGCAGGCGTCCACTCCAGATGTGGAACTAGCCTACTTCATTGCCTAGAAAAATCCTTGGCAGCCTCGAAATCAAGGTATGAATCCAAATTTGTTTTTGTTTTCAAATAACATGAATAATTGGAATAATATGCATCACATGAATACACAATTCCCTTCATCTTATTCCAACCATCAATGGTATCCTTCTCAGCCTTCGATGAAAAATTTTAACTCCTGGAACTCTTGGACACAGTCACCAAACCAACATAATTCTTGGTCTCCTGGGTGGAGGAAATTCCATCCAGGAAACCAGTTTCCCCATAATCAACCTCCTTAACAGTTTCCACATCAACAATACCCTCCTCAACAGTATTGTCAGCCATACCAACAGTACTAGTAGTCGTAGTTGCAACTTCAAAACAATGCTGCTCCTCACATGCTTATACGTCCTCACCTGCCTACTCAACCTAACCCCGACCCAAACAATAAAGCAGTCCACCAGTTTTAAACTGCCAACATGCTCTCTTATTCCATTACTCCCGTCTCTTGTAATGATATACGCCTACAATCAGGGAAAGTAGTGGAACCTTTAGTCATCGAGGATGTTCCATCCTTTGTGTCTGAAGAAAGGATGAATGAATAGTACTCATCTAATGCATCAATTCCCATTATTAAGGATGCTGAAAGCCCTACTGAGACACTGGATAAAACAAAAAGGAATTAGCAACTGAGACACATCCTACATAGTCGTTTAGAGAATCGCCATACCATTAAATCCTAACATTATAGAAAGCAGTGGGACAACCTCAATTTAACCTATTAGGAGAGTTAAAAAACCTCTATGTCAAAATTCCATTGCTGCAGGCCCTTCATGATGTGCCTATATATGCCAAAAATGTTCGGGATCTATGTGTAAGAAAACTAGGTAGAAAAGATAAGGATCCTCCCACTGTCCATGTCATAGGGAAACTATCCGAACTGATAATGGGAAAAACCCTTCTAGCCAAATACGATGATCCTGGGAATCCCACTTTCACTGTGTAGATTGGGAACACGCTGATACCGAATGTGCTGGTAGATCTAGGCACAGCCATTAATGTCATGACCATAGAAACTATACAAAAACATGGGCTTACTAATCTTAGGACAACCCCTACCATTCTAGAACTCGCTGATAGGTCCACCATTAAACCTGAGGGAATCCTAGATTACCTCGTAGTCTTAGTTGATTCATGGGAATACCCTGCTGACTTCTTGGTTTTACAGCCTAAGTCACAGTTGGGGGGACACCCAATTATCTTGGGAAGACCCTGGATAGCCACAACAGATGCCTGCATCAGCTGTCGATCAGGGTCTATGACCATTTCAGATGGAATCAAAACAAAAAACCTCACCTTATATCCTCCAGCGCGGCCTAGCCTAGAAGCTAAAACTCCATTATGGATGGAGATAGAGGAAGAGGAGGGAATTCAGACATTGTTAACGATAGGGAAGGCCTTGACTTTCAAAGATGAAACAGAAGATGATTCCATCAATAATTTCATCAGTGAACCCACTTCTGTCATTAAACAAATTTATCATATCCTGAATAACACTTTAGGTGAAGAAGAACAAGAAAATATCACGGAGGAGACATTAGTCAGTGATACTCACATAGTTCTAGTGTTGAAAAGTTTGAAAAGTGTTCCAGTCGAGATAGAGCCCAGAAAAATGTTGAATATCAATCCCAATCTTGTTCTCGATGAACAAGAACGTCTAACCACTCTCTTAAAAAAAAATAAGGTGGCATTCACCTGGGAGTACACAGATATGAAGGGTATCCCTTCTAATCTATGCACTCACCATATTTACATCAAAAGCGATTCCCAGCCTGTGTGCTAGCCACAACGAAGAATGAATCCCAACCTTAGGGACATAGTGAAAGAGGAAATTCAGAAACTCTTGGAAGCAGGATTATATACCCAATCTCAGATAGCGAGTGGGTTTCTCCACTCGTGATATACCCAAGAAGAATGGGAAGTGGAGAGTTTGCATAGATTATAGAGAATTAAACAAGGAAACTCAGAAAGACCACTTCACCTTTCCTTTCATTAATCAGGTACTGGACACCCTGTCTGGGAAGAAATTCTTCTCCTTTTTGGATGGGTTTAGTGGGTACGATCAAATTCAGATTGCTTTAGAAGACCAAGACAAAACCACTTTCACCTGTCCCTGGGGCACTTTTGCATACATAGTACTCCCCTTCGAGTTGTGTAATGCACCTACCACTTTTCAGAGAGCTGTGATTGGCATATTTTCGAAGATGGTTAATGACAGTATGGATATTTTCATGGATGATTTTACTCCTTATGGCAGTAACTTTGAAGAGGCACTAAAAAATTTAGAAAAGGTATTAACACGCTGTGAGAAAACCCAGCTATCCTTGAGCACTAAAAAGTGCCACATGATGATGAGCAAGGGTGTAGTTCTGGGGCACTTTATCTTTGCTGATTCCATCCATGTAGATCCCTCCAAAATCAAGGTAATTGAAAATATAGCCACTCCTGGAACATAGAAAGAGGTACGTAGCTTCTTAGGACATGCTCGTTATTATAGAATATTTATAGAAAATTTTTCCAAACTTGCTTCTCCTTTGTTTTCTTTGTTAATGAAGGATGTGCAATTTATTTGGAATGATGCATGCCAAACAACATTTATTAAACTTGAGGAGAATCTATCTACAACTCCCATCTTAAGGGGGCCCAATTGGGCCCTACCTTTTCAGATTTATTCAGATGCCTTTGACACTGCCATTGGAGCAGTATTAGGACAACAGGATGGTCAAGCGCCTTATCTAGTTTATTATATTAGCAAAAACTTGGCCTCTGCTGAACTAAATTATACTGTTACAGAAAAGGAGTTTTCAGCCATTGTCTACTCCATTAAAAAATTTAGACACTACACCACTAGATATCCCACCTTTGTACACACTGACCACTCATCCATCAAGTATCTAATGAATAAACCTGTTACAAATGATAGGATAAATAGATGGTTGCTATTATTACAGGAATTTGATATTACTATTATAAACAGACCTGGAAAAGAAAACGTTGTTGCTGATTTCTTATCTCATTTTACTAACAGTGATGATAATTTGCATGTTGAGGACTCTTTTCCAGATGAACATTTATTTGTAGTTTTAGCTCATTCCCCTTGGTATGCAGATGTCGCTAACTACTTGGATGCAGGGAAGCTTCTAGCACATTTGTCAAAAAAAGAGAAGAGGAAAATTATTCAACAAAGTGCCAGGTATTACTAGATAGGTGGTCATCTCTTCTACACAGGCCGTGATCTTGAGATCAGAAGATGTGTAAGAGAAGATGAAATCTTCCATATTCTGAAGGCCTTCCATGATGAGCCATGTGGGGGAAATTTTGCAGATAGGAGGACAAGTCATAAGGTGCTGAGAATGGGCTATTATTGGCCAACAATTTTCAGGGATGTGAAAAAGTATGTCCAGTCTTGTGACAGCTGCTAGAGGATGGGCCAACTTAACAGACTGGATCAAATGCCTCTTCAACCACAGTTGGTGGTTGAACCTTTCGATAGATGGGCCTTATATTTTGTTGGCCCTATCAACCCTCATTCTAGGCAGAAATCCTACATCTTAGTTTGTACCGACTACATGACAAAATGGGTAGAAGTTGTGGCTTTGGTGAAAGCCAATGACCAAGCTGTAATTGATTTCCTGTATGGAGAAATATTTACTCATTTTGGAGTACCCAATGAAGTGGTCATAGATGGAGGACCTCAGTTTGTGTCACATAAATTTGAAGCTTTGCTACAGAAGTTCCATATATAGCACCGGATAGCTTCGCCATACCATCCCTAGGCCAACAGACAGGTGGAAAGCATTAACAAAGTTATTGAAGCTATCCTTATGAAAACAGTCAAGAGCCATCGTAGAGACTGCGATGATAGACTTTTGGTAGCATTATGGGCATATAGTACTACTTGGCACAATACTACAGGTTTCTCTCCTTATGACTTGGTGTATAGAAAAAGCGTTGTCTTCCCCATTGAATTCGAAATCAAGACCTTGAAGACAGCTTTGGAGGTAAACTTAGATGTGACTGAAGCCCAGAGGAGTAGATTGAATCAATTGAATGAAATTGATGAGAAATGTTTAGATGCTGTGGATCAGATAGTATTAATTCAACAACAGAGATCCAACTGGCACGATCGATTCATAAAAAATAAAGTCTTTTGCGAAGGAGACTGGGAATTACTATACAATTCAAGATTCAAAAGGGACTTCAAAGGTAAGTTACGTACAAGATGGTTGGGCCCATATCTTATAGACAGAGTATTTGACAATGGTACAGTCTGCCTAGTCACCATTGATGAGAGTCGCGCACCATTATTTGCTAATGGTCACAGGCTGTGATTGTACCACGAGCCCATTTCGAAGGACACGTTCACTTCACATATTGCAGCTGATCTGGAATACCAGTTAGAACAAGGGCATAAATCTTTCTCTTCCACTGTCAATCTTTAGACAATCACTATGATTCCCACACAAATTTGTGCACATAAATAAATTGATGTTTTTGTTTTTATTTTTCCTTTGTGTTTGATCCATTTTTTTTAAGAATATGTGCAGGGATGTACCCGAGGAGAAATGGTCATGATTGGGCCTAACGACAGTGGGAGGCCTTTTGCAACTTCCTTCTTCAGAAGGAAACTCCTTGAAGAAAAATAAACAACGAACAGCCAGTCGCAGCTGCGATTCCTATAAAAAAATTGCCTATTTTTCTGTTTATTTGCAGCTGCAACACTGTAAAAAAATTTCCCTTTTTCTGTCCCGCACAGCTATGACTCTATTTAAATTTTTCCCATTTTTACCTTTTCCGGTAGCTGCAACTCCGTTTGAATTTTGTTCATTTTTACCTTTTCCGGCGGCTGCGACTTCACCAAACTGACTGATTTTTCTATGGCTCGCGGCTGCGAATCCGCCAAACTGGATGATTTTTCTATGGCTCGCGTTTGTGACTTCCCCCAATATTGGAAGAAATTTTTACAATTTTGTGGTCGTGACTCCTCCATATCTGGCAAGAATTCTCGCTACTGGTAATTCCAACTTACTTCACAGCTTTCATTATGTTTCCATCAGGATTGACAAGATGGTTTTGGTCGGCTGGGATAAAATATCATGACAACACGCCTGCAATAATGTTAAAATTCAAATTGTTTCATATCACACGCTTTATTATCCTCAAAGGTAACAGTTCATAGCATATTTACGAAGGTATGGTTTTGATTATCTACTTGATTAAGCGTTAACTAGATTTGACAGAATTAATCGTGCCTACCTTTTTACGCCCATCATTACACCTGCATACTGTTAACCGTCCACTCATACAAATTAATGGCTATTCAATATTATCCTATAACGACCACCCTTTCCTAATTTGGGATAAATTTTACCAATAATTCCATACTCACGACTGTCTTAACTTTTCGAATTTACCCAACTATAATCTCAGTTGTTCACGCATACTCTGTGCTTTAAAATCCATTATTGAGACCTGCGATTTGTTGGGCAGATAAATAATTTAGAAGGAAAACATGGGTATCCCAGTTTGGCATGAACCTCCAAATATGCGAGAATTGAGAAGAAATGTTGAAGTTTTCACTATTTTTTAAGCTGCGGGCTGGACTGAATTTTTCCAACGCCTGGATGGGTTCCATTGAGAGACAGCTCTACAATTCACTTTAAATGTTATAGAAACCCACTCAGAGGTTAGGGGGTTACATATAGAAGTCTTCGAAGCGATAGTGGCCGAAGTCACTAGCCTTCCTCAGGTAGGAAGAGCCTGGTTTGGTCGAATAACCCCCAATGCTGCTGCAGTATAGGATTTTCTGCTAGAGGGGGAACAAATTTGTCAGTCAAGGTGAGGGATAGCGTTACAATCACTACCTCAGCCATGGGATCAAGTAGTAGTCTTCCTCAAAAAGTATATCATCTGCGAAGGTAGGTATCAGATTGTCTATTATTATGAACTTCCTCTACTGTCTCATTTACGCCATAGGGCCTTACTTAATATTCCATTTTATCTATTTAAATACCCACACCATATGGCAAGGTTTGTCAGAACAACCAAGCATCCAAAATCCTCCCTTACCCATAACGACCTAATCAAATTTATAATCTTGAGCGCCTTAGCTCATAGGAACCAAACCTGGGAACAATTCACAGGTCAAACTCAAATAAACTAGGAACCTATCCTTTTGGCTGGTGCTCCAATAGAAGAAGAAGTGGAAGCACCTATACCCTTGGGGGATGTTCAAATACGAGAGGAGCATGCAAATGTACAGTTGGGGGGAGATGAAGAACAACATGAGGACCGGATTCCCTCCAATTTAGTGGGGGGGGGGAGATGAGAATGGATCAGATGATCATTCAGATGACCGAGCAGGGGAATTGGAGGAAAATGTAAGAGAAAACCCTGTGGAAAGATTAAATAATATGGGATCTCTGACAACAGAGGCTAAATCTAGAGCAGCATTGGATGCTGTGACAACTGCAGCCAAGGTTGTTAGAGCCACGATAACAAAATAAAATGCATAGGTATTAACCATTGAATCTTCCCCTAAATGGGGAGGAACTCTAATTGAAGAAGAAAAGGAGGATGCTGAGATAGGAGATATCCTTCCACATCAATTGCAAATATGGATATTATTGCACCACTAAAGAAAAGGAGAAGATCAAAAGAGGAGGTGCAGGCCCATTGCCGATAAGAAGAAAAAGAACCAGGTCAGTTACAACAGCTGAAACAACACGGGCAAGATGGGCAAACCTAGAAGCACATATTGAATTCCCCATTTTGAGACCCAAAGCAAATGATGCCCAACAGGAACCAGTTGCAGAGGAACCTCAAATCGAAGGACTTTTGCACGAAAATGGTCTACTAAAGGAAGAAGTACAGATGCTTTGAAGAGAACTAGAAAACTGGAAGGAGGCATGCAGGAAGCAGGTAGAAAGGAAGTTGCACACACTGGTTGAAGCTGCAGACCAATTAGAAGGATCACCTCCTGCTGAGGATGGTGAGGAGGTAGAGAGAGTGGTCTGCCATGTGTGTGGGGAGATATTTAACTAGTCAGGATACAAAGTCATAGTTCATGCCTTTGTGACACAACAACCCATACCAACAGCTAGAAAAGGACAAGGACAAGATAAACCTAAGGTGGAAGTGAGGGATGCAGAAGAAATGGAAATAGAAATGATCCTTGGTACAAAAAAGGGAGAAA
Organism: Pseudotsuga menziesii; assembly: GCA_001517045.1. Taxonomy (NCBI): domain Eukaryota; kingdom Viridiplantae; phylum Streptophyta; class Pinopsida; order Pinales; family Pinaceae; genus Pseudotsuga; species Pseudotsuga menziesii. Next base: position 113,439 of record LPNX010567289.1, read on the forward strand.
ATGAACAATTACAGTCACAATTGGCAGAAGAAACAGAAGTGCTCCTAGGACAATTTGATTGGAAGGACAATGAATCTCCACATGAGCAACCCAAACAAATGGAAGTAGTAGATAGACAGGGTGTTGATACACAATAACCAACATCTTCGAACATTCTTGTTGAAGTTGCCACCCAAATTAGGGAAGATGAACCAGAGACTGAAAATATTCCTGATTTTAGTGAAGAAGTCTATGTTGTGACTCTTGAACCATCTCGGAGCACAGAATTACTAGAGATAGAACCTTAACAGTAGGGTAATGATGAATTTGACCAAGATGTTGTCACACAAGAACCAACATCCCCATAAATCTCTACGGAGACTCTCATGCAACAAGGAGAAATCAATCCCGAGGTGGACATTATTCCTGATCTAGATCTAGGAGAGGATGAACAAATGCAATCATAGTCCTCAGGGGATACTCAAATTCTCGAAGAACAGCTTCATATTGCAGAGGACATGGAAGTAACTCAAGAACAACCCCAGCAACATGAAGAAATAGAAGGTCACGAGGGATGATTTTAAGGGCGAATTTTAGCCCAATTACAAATTTTAAGGGGTACCCAAAAAAAAGTGGGTGAATTTTTATATTAAAATGTTTTTATTTTATTTAATAAATTAGCACATTATTTATTTTATATATATCTAGACCAAGATAAATTGAATTCATCCCGAAAGAGGGAAAAACTGGAAAATGAATTTTAGCCCACGAAAATATTGATATTTTCCCACATTTGCCAGAATTTTTTCGATTGGGAGGAGATATTTGCCCACATTCGCTCGAATGTTTCCGATTGGGAGGAGAAATGAAGATGGTTCACCGAATTTATGGATAATAGGTTGAAAAATTGGTATTTCGCCCAGGATTTATGGATAATACAATTAAAAATTTGGTATTTCGATGAGATTTATGAATATTTTGGTAAACCGGTCTTACTTGGACCTCGATTGGGGTAAATTGGACATAGTTCATCCTAGATTTGAATTTGTGGACAATTATTTGAGTAAAATGTGGAGATTTAATCAATTGGGGAAGTTTTTTTACTGGATTTGGTCCATATTTAAGCAAAACATGGATAAATTTAGTCAAGTGAGGACGTTTTTTACCTATATAATGGTGCAAGAGTTAAGCTCAAGCTCAAGCTTGATTTCTATTGCAAATCGGTCTTTACAGTGGCTGAGTGGATTTGTGGAAAGCAATTTCACAAGGTTTCTTCTATCTGCAGGCTTTTTACAGGTTAGTTTCTTGAATCTTCTTTAAATTATTTCTTTTCTGGTTTATAGTAGAAGGTTGAAGTTGAATCAGCATGAGTGAGGAAATTTTGCTAGTCTCAGACCATCACACGATTCACTCGTCTGATATTCGGTAGGAATTCACCGATTGTACTTCACCGTGATTGATGATATACTTTCGTTACATCCTAGCTCCTCCTAGCCATTACATATCATACATTAATAAATTGTTTACTATAGTAGTTGACCTTGAAGTTGTAGGAAATATCCTCCTCCTGTGCTGTATCTTCTTGCATTTTCTGAGTCGATGAATAGTTTGCAATGTTGCATGTGTCCCAATATAGGGCAACAAACAAATAAATATGCTGGATATAAAATTTACCCTTTTTCGATCCTGATTTGAACGAAGATGAGTTCGATATTCTGCAGGCATTCACAATTTCACCCACTGTACTTCTCTATCATGAATTAGATTATCGATGTGAATCGTGATCTACTTAGTTTTGCTAGTCCTTGAAAGTGTAAACTCTCTGTTTTGATTGTGTGGGAAACTCTTGACTCACTTTGCTCAAATTTGTTCTTATACTTTAGTGAATTTCTCTAATTGTGTTTTACCGTGTTGATGTTAACCCTGCTACAGAACTTGAAACCACTAATTTCTCTTTAGTGTCAATATAGCCACCATTGGTTATCCATAGTATTACAATTTACAGCTCATTCAATGTAATTCTTTGTGTCTCCACAGTCAATGCTAATGAACACAGATTATAGGACGACCATGCTTTCTTACCTGTGTTACATGAATTTGCAACCTCTGTGTCTTTAATGGAACCTCTACTCCTGTTTAGAAATGAAATGAAACACTATGAATGGTAAGAGAATCAATAATTGGTTAATCACAATATTGCTAACTAAGACCAACTGGATTGGGGAGCCTACGGTATCGCAAGGTGTTATGCTAGCTGTTATTCTAATAAAAAGGATTGTTCTACTATACCAGTTTGGTTATGATTGCACAATATAACAATCGATTCTGAGTTAAATATGGAAGTGTCATTTATGAACATTTCATGGTGTTTGTCATTCAAATCTGGTTGATATTTACTGATAGGGTTTGTTGTAGCAGTTTAATACCCTATCAAAAGAAGAAAGTAAGTGGATGAGGTTTCAGAGGGACATGTGGTAGTTATTTGAGGAGTGTTTATTTTGTGAAACCTTGCCATTGGCCAAAACCTTAGTTTGAAAGTGGCCCAAAACCTAATTCAAATTCGTTGGTTTTTTGGATGTCCACTCAAAACCCTAAATTCAAATTTCCTAAGTTTATCCACTCAAAAACCTAGTTCGACCTGTTGTTATAATTGGTAGTTATGATAAGTTTGGCTAGCCTTAAAACCTAAATTATGTTTGTCATCCAAATATTTGCATGCTGGCCAAGTTTGTTATTACTAGGGCTTGATATTATTGAGACTTCAGTTCACATGGCTAGTTGTCTCACCTAAAACTATACTTTAATTTATCAAAGTGAACTCTTTTTTGAGTCTTGACCTCTCAGTAGAATTTATATATTAGGAATTTTGTGCGTATATTTAGAGGCCAATTGTGATACAAATCGGCTTATTCAACAGTCCTATAAATTTTAACAGGGTATTAAACTGGAGGGCCGTCAGTACCTTCACCATAATCTTAGGGTTTTTCAGTATACAACAATTTCTAAAGGGTAATTTGACTTGATTTATGGCAGATTTCCATAGGATAATGGTTCCTCGAACAACAAATTTTTACCCTCCAATACAACATGCATATTTTTGACTTAAGAATCAGTTAGCATGCATGCATAGGCACATACATATTTAGGGTTTCTCCTGAAGCTCTATAAGAATAGGGCTGAGATCATTCAGCAGCGTTAGAACAAATTTTTGGAGGAGATTTGAAGCAGTGAAGGATCACCTTTCTTCTACCTTCCTCAGGAATCGTCACTACTTCCACCATTTTTATTCCACAAACCTACTAAAACCTATTATATATTGTTTATTATGATGCAAACAATCTCTTAAATAAAGTATGATTCGCTGACTAGTTTGAGATTTAGTTCTTTGGGTCTCTTGGTTATATTTGTCTAAGAATAATTGTAGTGTATGGTTCGTTACTAATGCACTTGTTTTGATCTATATTTCACTCAAGGTGCATATTCCCCAATATTTCCTTTCATCCTTCACTGTTGTAAATTTCTTTTACAATTTGATCTCAACCATAATTACTTATATTAAGTTCTTTCTTCACTTTGTATTTCTCATTGGCAGCCAAATTGAGTTTTATGTACACTAATAAGTTGGGTTTCTTACACATAAGTGTAAGCTTGATTATAGCTTCTAGCAAAACCCCGTGGGACAACCCCATGAGACTGGAAAAGCACCAACCCAAATAGAGAGGCCTCCAACGATGACTTTATATCTATCGTGCAAATATCTTGGTACAATTTTTTGTGATAGCGGTAGGTAGAGGAAGACGTCCTCTACAACATACATAAATTTCAGACAAGTATTGATTTTACGTTTGTCAAAATATTAAACCCATGTTATTGCAGATTTATGGAAACCTATGTGCGTTGGATTGAGACATATGTTAGGTACTTAAACTAAATATATTTTGATAAAATTTGGTGTGTAGGTAAAGGAAGGTGTCATCTAAAACATATGAAAATTTCATACCTTAACTCCAAAATACGAGAGCTGGTTGATCAAAATATTATGACCATGTTACCATAGAAATTAGGAAATTTATGTGCACTGGTTCCAATCATAAGTGCAGTACTTAATATATTTTGATGAAATTTTGTGGGAAGGTAAAGGAACGCGTACTCTATATTATATAACATATCCAAATTTCAAGTCTAGACTCCACGAGATGAGAGTGCACTGATCAAACAGATCCCTATTTCTGCTGAAAATCAGGGAAAAAACATGGAATAAAATCAAAACTAACTGAAATTACTTTTATCGAGCTCTTCAACTCCTCTTTTCTGTACCGATTGATTCTCTGAAACCCTTTGTTCTTACATGCTCTATTTTACTTATAGTACCTCATCCCAAATTTGTAAGTTAGCAATCCTCTCCCACTCTGGCCTTGGAACATATTCATGAGAGGAATTCTTGTTTTATATTCTTTGTTCAAAGATAATATCACGAGGATCATAAGGCCTAGATTATGCTTTCCTTGAATTTAACCGATGTAATAAAACTTCCAGGTATTGTATAGATTTCAACCTTTAATTTGGAAGGGTCATATAACTTTTGGAAGCATGAAAGTTCTTTGATGTCTGAAATGACAAAAATGCATGTTATCTACTACAAATTTTTGCCTTACATATTCCATTGTGAAAATTCAAGGTGTTACGAAAGCTAGGAGATGGTAAGGATCTTCCTCAAAACCATAGACTCTGATCACTGTGTACTCTTCATATATAAACTGGTTACATATCCTTGTATCAAGGGTAAATTATAACGACTTCTTATTCTCAGGAAACATTCTAGGTGGAAAAGAGTCATGGATAATGTTTTATGTAATCTTCATTACCATGTTGGTAAACTCAATATAATTGGCGTTGTTAGGTATTCTTAGAATTTGATTACTCCAATTATGTATTGGAACTGGGATTCCATTTTCATATGCCATTTTTAACTTCAAACACTTGTAGTACTCAAAGTTCTGATATAAAAACATGTGAAAAATATAGGAGGGATATCTAAACATCCTAGTGAATGTAAACTCTTCTATTTGTACATGGATTATTTGGATTAAGAAATTATAGAGATCAGGAAGCTAGTGAAGGTGATCTTAAGAGGGTAATTTTATCACACTAATGTTGCTTGCAGATATGCCTACAGGATACTGTGACTGTCAAGTAATTTTTTTTATTGTTTTGAAATTTGGTGTATAATTTCATGCCAATCCCTAAGAAATTAGAGACTTGGATCTGGTTATCTCATGGTTTAAGTTTCTGGAAAATGTATAAGACTCAACTTATCTAAGTATCCAACAATTAAAAATCCCAAGTCCATCATTCCAAATTATCCAAGATTAACAAGCTGGACACAAAATAGAAGTTCCCATCAGTCCAGCTTGCAGATATACCTACATGATACTGTTAAGTAATTTTTTTTATTGTTTTGAAATTTGGTGTATAATTTCATGCCAATCCCTGATAAATCAAAGACAGAGAAGGTATCAGAGGACTTGATATGAGGTTATATCATTGAATACTAAGGGAAAAAATATCTGACTTGGATCTGGTTATCTCATGGTTTAAGTTTCTGGAAAATAATTAATAGTCAACTTATCTAAGTATCCAACAATTAGAAATCCCAAGTCTATCATTCCAAATTATCCAAGATTCACAAGCATGACACAAAATGGTCTACCCATCAGTCCATTTCTTCTTGCTCTACCTATGGAAGTAAGTATCATGGTTATACTTTGCCTCACTTCATGGGACTTGTCTAATTCAAAGAGGCATGTAACAAGGGTTTTATCCATTTCATTACAATAATGAAAGGGGTTGAGTGTGTGGTTTCAACATGTATTATTATAGGATTTGTGTTTTTTCTATGATCCACTCACCCAATACTTCAACCAATATCATACAGCCACACAGACGGGAAGCATACATTATATAGATTGCAGTAACATACCCTGTAGATTCCCAAATCAGGTGCACAACAGGTGGCTAACTTGTAAGATTATTTCAATGCATCCACGCTCATAGTTTTGTGAAAGTCAAATCAAAATCATAAGTGTTGTAGTTGATAGATTCAAATTCAAGGCACAAGATTAAAGGAAAAATTACAGAGTATGTCCACAAAATTTGTTGAACTCTAGTTCACCATTTTGTAGGTTGTTCACATTTCTAATCATAACATAATGTGAAGACAATTAGCAAGGCCAACAATAATAATGCATAATAAGTTTTCCAAATATAATCCATTACAAATACCATCTGGTCAAATTTCTATTATAGCTAGAAAGAAAAGTACATCAATGTATGTTCAATTTTTTGTGCATAACCTTTATACTCATTTTCCTTGAAAATAATCCACACATTCCAGAGATCATAAATTGAAATTATTCCTCATACAGAACAATTTTTAGAATAAGAAGACGGGAAATAAACTTATTTTCTTTTTTTTTAATAAAAAAATGTTCCAATGCAGTTGACTATGGGGAGTTTGATTTCCTCCCAACTTTAGGTTGTTTTGCTATAGAATGCCACCTTTGTAATGGGATATGAGGCCGCCCATGAGGAAAAAGTGTCAAATTTTCAAGCTACTAAAGCCCCCAAAACATCAACTAAGAGGTTATCATTGGATGTTATTCTATCTTTCAACTATCACAATTCTTGGCACTCTTTATCTTGCTCTATACAACACAAGAAGCCATCCTTTCTTTGTTATTCAGTCTCAAGTTTTTCTATATTTAGTTGACTGGGAAAATTTATTTCCATTATCCTCCTCTTTTTTTGCTGTCCTTGCTCTTCAATTTTGCTGCAAATGCCACCTCGAACTCCCCATTCCCACTGCTACTCCTAGACTGTTGTCATTGTGGCTTGTAGGTTGTTGCATATACTCTTGGGACATTTCTAAGTTCCCATGGCTTAAAAAAAGCAACATACTCACCGAATCGGCCTTAGAACTTTTATGTTGTTGTTAAAAAATAATCATGTTGTATTTTTTTTTTAATTCCATGGTATATGTGTCTCATGGCCTAATACAAATCATAATAATCAAAACTTATTTACACCATATACAAAATCACAATCAAAGTTTCAAGAGGGTCAAAATTGGGGTATTACAATGTTTGAAAAGGAAAACAAGGTCCTTATTATAAAGGAAAACGAACCTTGTAGGCCTCAAATACTTTGAACAAGACCAGTGTGCATGAAACATGCCCTCTCCATGGGGTCTTTGACCCTGAAGTTTCAGGCATCATTAGGAAATTTTGCACAAAAAGAATGGGCCTAATAGGACAATGTCTAGGAGAGGGAAATATGTTTAAATATTAAATCTTATCTTATGAAACATAGATCTTGATGCTAAAAGTGATGGAGGTTTTGCAAATTTACGAATATATGGAATAAAAGCGCATGTGCATTAGTAACACATGCACGCTCTTATAAATTTTTAAAAATGGTAGGATTGCTTCTTTTCCTAGATGTGTTGGTTGAGTTGATTGCTCTGATTTTATCGATTCTGATGGTTAAAACTGAGCTCTACACTTTGATAAGTAGGGAAACTTGTGGAATTCTGTTGGTGGTTTTTGGTGTGCTCTTCTTAAGAGGGAGTAAGAAAGTGATTATAATTTTATTTAAATCAATTCCTTGAATATGCAATCACTGTTAAGGTTTGGGAGAACATTGGGGAACATTTTGATAGCCTCTTGCAATGGGTATAAATTTATTTAAATCAGTCATGAACTTAATCAATACCAAAAAATTTCTTCCTTTGAACTCTTATATTTGTTGTCTGCAAGCATATTTTGAATGATAATGTGACTTGTAGAGAAGTTTTGGAATAGCTGATTGATTTCTCTCTCTGTTCTAATTTGTTTTATATGCTTTTGGTTGTAGAGGTTAGTCCAACATCAACCTGCTCAGTATCCTACATCAGAGGAACTACGTATTGGTAAGATCAAGTTTAAGGCCTTTGATTTTGGTGGTCATCAAATTGCCAGAATAGTTTGGAAATACTATTATGCTAAGGTATGGGTTATGTTTATATTTTATTTAGGATGAGCTTTTGTGTTCTTGAGCTCTATTTTTTTGTATTTAGGATGAGCTTTTGTGTTCTTGAGCTCTATTTAGGATAATTTTCCCATAGGTTGGAGTGACTTGGAACCCTTCTACATATTTAGGGGCATTTTGAAATGACAAGGAACCCTCTCTTTGCATACATGTTGAGGCTACTTTATACTGGAAGGAGGAATACTAACGTTGTTTAGGGAATCCTTTTAATGATTAGATGTGAACCCTTCATCACATTGAAGGGTCATAAGATGGCATGGTGTCACATATTCCCACTAACTGATATAGAGAACACCCTATGCAAATAGGGGGGTAACAGGAGGAAACCCTAGGTAAATTTTCCTAGCCTGTCACCCTAGGGATGCCTATTGTTTGGTACTGGGTTTGCAACTAGGATCCAAGGTGCATAAGAATCAATTTCCATTGGATGACCTTCTAGTTAATTGCATCAATAGATCATAGGGTCTTGTTTACATGTTCTTTGTATGAATTCCTTAACTGTATTTCATCATCCACCAATTCAGGCACTCCTTGCATCATTAATTGATGTTGATAATCAATAAATCCCGTGGTTAGTTTTTTATGGAAAGTAACTGGAATAATTTTGTTGTTACAGCAAGAAACACTTACAGCATAAATTAAAGTGTTGAAGTGATTGCATAGAGTATAAAATGGCATTTGGGTAAGAATTTGAACATGACAAGAATTTTGCAACACACCTGTATAATTATTAGGATATTGAGGATGTGATTAGATGGAGAAATACAGAATGGGCTTTGTGGCCATGTCTAGCATATGTATCACTCATGTGAGGATGCTCTGTGACTCAGCAATTTGCATAGTTTTTCATTTCATGATCGATAAGGCAGAGTAACTAGTAGTCAGATAGCCTATCTTCAAGGACCATCACACATTAATTGGCAGGAAATTGATATACGAGGAAACAAATATGGTAAGGACTGGAAAGTTTGTTTTCTTCTTTTCTAAATCATTATTTCTTTCATTAGGAGTGTGTTTCCTTCTTTTCTAAATCATTATTTCTGTGATGTTTTAAAAAATTGTTAGTTATTCCATTTTACGCAAATTAATAGAAATTTGTAGATTACTTATTAAAACGTGTACTTGTTTTTAATTTCATTTATCATCGTAGGGGGCCTCTTGTACCATAAAAATAAGAACTAACCAGACTTAAAGTTTAGATGATTTTTACTATTGTTTATGCTCAGAGACTAGAGTTGGGTTTTGATGGTACTTCTACTTTCAATATCAACCTAGAATTTGCTACAACCTTTTCAACGGTTGCAATATGACTTTTGGCCACTATTTGTGCTCAAAACTACCCAGATTTGAGTACTAGGGCATTTTTGATGGTGGAATTAAACTCAGAACCCAAGATGAAGAGTGTTTACCTCATGAATGATTCCCAAAATCGCTACAGGTCTCTTTTCAATGTTTTCATGCCTAGAAAGGGCCTATAAGTAGGGATTTAAGATTGCTTGTTGCTATTATTCATGCCTATATCTTAAAGTAAGTATGACAGGCTCAATCTCTACATTGTATGACAGGCTCTAGATGTTGGAGGAGCTAGTCGGTGAGCCAACTAAGTCGATTAGCCTGCTAATTAGAGATTAGGTCGGCCGCATAAGGTCGTTTTGGTTGACCGAACCGATAGGTAGTTATATGTAACTATTTGTAAATCATATATATTAGGATTTTGAGCTAGATGAGAGCTTGGTTCAGTTCTGTGTTTGTATGGACCCTCATGCTATAGTATAATCTGTTATTCTACATCTATGTTCTTGTCTCTTGTCTCTGTTACGTTTGTATGCTTTAATGTGTATTATTGGTAACCCTATGTGATCTGTGAGATTACAACATGACGTGAAAAGATAATTCTTCAAACGACCAATATGTAAGTGTCACATCCCCTCCCCTCTACATCAACATATAAGGGAGGAACACAACTTCATTGCTTTCTCTGATAACATCATATCTCCATGTACCCAAGTTTCGATACACCTGACTAATATGCATAATAATTTTAAACTTATCTTTACTATCTCTTTCAACACAGTCATGGGTCATGTTCATCCTGTAACATTCATGCTTAAGAATAAAGACCACTGTAACAGTTGTTCTGCAATAGACAAATCCACTCTGCAACCATAAAAAGCAGTTTTCACACTGAAATTTACTTTTCCGACTTTCGACTTTTGACTTCGGGTAACATAAATCCAAAAATGTGGTATGCTCACTTGCCACCTTTTCGCTTTGCGACTTTCAACTTCTCGACTTTCAATTTCTGACTTCGGTTAGCGGAAATCCTGAAATTCGGTATGCTCACTTGTCACTTTTCCTCTTTCAGACTTTCGACCTTCCAAATTCTAACTTTTGACCTTTCGACTTTAAGCTTCGGGCTTCAGACTTTAGAAATCTGAGCTACGATACCCTTACTTATTAAATTTCCACTTGCCAACTTCGGACTTCGGAAATCCACGGAATGACTACTTTGTCTTTCGGTTTCGCGCTTTCCTACTTTCGACCTTCTGCTTTCTACATATCGATACCAGGGTGTGAAAAATAAACTTTTTCCTTAACCTTTTTTTGTTTTGCTGATTTCTGCCTTCCGACTTCCTCCTTCCGCAACGGCCTCAGGGTGCGGAAATCTACACTTTACCTTAAGATAGCCGCATTTTGAATCTTTCGCCAGGTATCCAACCTCCATGTTCATTAGAAAAATGCAGTGGAAAAGAAAAGGCATATACAGATGCAAAATGCAGGAACATTTAACAACAATAACTCTACTTAAATTTTTAATAAGCATTCAACATATTCAGTACATTCATAAGAAAATACATTGCAGAAATAAGAATAACTAGAGAATACTTATCTTGAATATGAACTTGTCCCACAACTATCTATGTCGCTGCAAAGTTCCACCCAATAATAGGTCAGTTGTGTTCATCAATCTCTCAACACAACTGCCACCCTCGAGCTAGGAATGGTTTCAACAAGGAACTAGGGAACAACAGGCTCACACATAGCCATAATATATCAAACACAATCAAGCCAAACTATATTTGGGTTTATCAGACTGTCCATCCAAGCCAATACACAATTGGGTTTATTAGGCTACAGGGAAACAAGGAAATACACTGTTAGGATTATCATGCTACTCATCCAAGCCAACTTACATTTGGGTTTATCAGACTGCAAGAAGTCAAGCCAACATTCACATTGAGGACAATCCAAGCCAACTAACAAATTAGTTTATCAAGCTACTCAGCTAAGCCATCTCACTGTTTGGTTTATCAGGCTACTCAACCAAGATAGCTAATAGTTGGGTTTATCAATTTGTCCATCCAAGGATCACACATGGCCAAATGCACATAAAGACACAGCCAATCAAACACACCATTGGGTTTATCAGGATCCTCAGCTAAGCCAATATACGATTGGTTTTATCAAGGTGCCCAGCCAAACCAATATACCATTGGGTTTATTAGGTTGTCATCCAAGCCAATCTATGTTTGGGTTTATAAGGTTGCTAAGGCAGTGTAAAGGTAGACTGGCTAAGCTAGTGGCTCATTCACAGATCTAGGGACACCTCCACAAGATCTATATGGCCTGACATCCATAATACCTACACACCCAACACATGGAAGTATCCCCTTCTCTGCTACACAGTCCCCTGGGATATACCTTCCCTTCCAGTGCTCTCTAGGGTGTGCAAAGAATATTCACCAGCCATTCATATCTTTTAGTGAGGTTCCTCCATTCACTAGGTTTATAAAGCCAATTCTATGTGTATTCCACTCCTAAGTCTTGCATATAGTTCAGACCCAAACTAGGGCACACATAACAACAAACCACAAGGAGACACAACAACATAGGGCTACACTCTATAACACTGAAAAACATTGTAACACAACAACCAAGGTTCCCAGCAAAGGATAGGTGAAGGGATACGCTGCAGAATACGAAACAAATGACTACGCTAGCTCTCCCTGTGTCTGTGGGATGACAGTCCGCGTGAATCCAAATAATCCAATCGAATTCTTATGTGAATGAGGATAACATTGCCAAACCCCTCTTCTGTGACTTCAGATAGTGAATAACATAATGAATTCCACAAAAATGGAATGGAAGAATGACCAAAAGCGTTCTGAGCGACTGAGGAAAATATGGGATGGGAACGCATTCATGTTATTACTTGCTTCAGAAGAAAGAATGATTCTTCCCCCCAGTTGCAGGTTTGCTCAAACTGTAGGATGACTCAGTCATGAAACCGACTGGCATGCCTCCCTCTTCCCAAGGCATTAACTTCCTCAACCACTCTTCTGGAAGAATTGAATGATTGAGGGTAGAGGACAAAAAGGGTAGATGAGAGATTATGGTTTCTCTCATTGGCATTTGGTCTCACCCTATTGGCTCAAGGGTTTGGATAAATCCCCTCCCTATTCCTTGTGAAATCATGCCCCCATCTCTTTCGTTGTAGTGCATAGTTAGTTGTGGTATTTTATTAGATTGCATATTTACATGATATCTTAAAAATACAATGTGCATGACTTAGCACTATAACCATCGACATCAATCTTGATCACCGATACACAAAAAACCAAATAATGGCAGGTCCTTGGCCTTGAGTTCCTTGCCATGATTTAATACAATATTTACATCATGTACAATTTTAATACCATGGGGTCAAAACTAGGGTATTACATTCCCCTCTCCCTTCATTAGCACTATCCTTAGTGCTCTACAAAATTGAACAAAAATGGATGTGCCAATCTCATGGCATCATCCAACTCCCACACTGCCTCATCAGGACCATAGTGCTTCCATTGCACCTTCACCTGTCCAACAACTCGATTCCAGATAACTATGACCTTCCTGCCGAGCATACACAATGACTTGGTTTTGAACTCTCCTTCAGGTTCCACCTGAATCACATCCCAATTGATCACATGGTTAGGGTCATGTACATATTTCTTAAGCAAAGAAACATGAAAAACATTATGAGCTCTATTGCTAGCAGGAAATGCATGTCTATATGCAACTGGACCTATTCTTTCAAGCACTTCAAAATGCCCCTAATATCTATGTGGCAGCTTGGCGCATTTTCCAAGCTTCAAGGAACTCTTCCTTGGCCTCACTCTAAGGTAAACATGATCCCCAATACTGAACTCTCTATGCACTCTATGCTTGTCTGCATATCTTTTCTGTCTATCTTGGGTTGCTTTCAGGTTTTGCTTGATCTTTGCAACCTCTTGCTCCATTTCCTTGAACAATTATGGACCAAACACAATCCTGTTCACTAGGTTATCCCAAGTCACTAGTGTCCTACAACTTCTTCCATACAAGGCCTGATATGGACTCATTCCCAATGATGCTTGCTGTCCATTATTATATGCAAATTCTACCAAGTGTAAATAATCCTCCCACTTGGATGGTTTGTCCATTACATACATGTTAAGCATGTCTTCAAGCACCTATTTCAATCTCTCTATTTTCCCATCAGTCTGAGGATGGTAGGAAGTGCTGAAGTTCAACTTTGTACCAAAATATGCAAATAGACTTTTCCAAAAATTGGAAGTAAACTTGGTATCCCCGTCAGAAATGATTGCCTTAGGAAAATCATGCAATATGAAAAAACTTCTTCATGAATATTTTTGCAATGGAATTAGCCTTATTCCTGGACTTGATTGGTATAAAATGTGATTTTTTTCCAACTTGTCCACCACAACCATGATGGAATCCTGTTGTTTCAGAGTCATTGGCAATCCTGTAATAAAATCCATGGAAATAACTTCCCATTTCCATTATGCGACTGGAATAGGCTCAAATAAACCTACTGGGTGTTGATGCTCAACGTTCACCTGCTGACATTTCATGCACTTAGAAATATATTCAGCAATGTCCTTTTTCATTCCTGGCCAAAAATATGGCTTTCTGGTTGTAGCAATTGTTTTCTAATATCCTGGGTGACTAGAATATGGAGGTTAATGGATTTCATTCATAACAGTTCTTCTCAAGTCTACCACATTTGGAATATAAATTTTGTTCCTATAGGTAAGAAGTTCATCTTCTTCCAATTTATATCCCTCATACTTCTTTTCAAGGATTTGTTGTTGCAACTTGTCCTTAATCTTTACATACATTTAATCCTCAACAGTATGATTAATAATTTGCTACTTCAAATCTCGTTGGAAAGTACTAAGAGATTCCACATGCATTTCATGCACCTTCCTATTGAGTGCATCAACCACGTTATTTTATTTTCCTTTTATGTGTTTGATTTCATAATAAAACTCACACAAAAACTCCAGCCATATAGATTGCCTAGCAATTAGAGTTTCCTGATCAAACAAGTATTTCAGACCACAAAGGTCCGTCCTTAGCTCAAATTTCCTTCCCATTGAGTAATGCCTCCTCATATTGAGAGAACCCAATATGGTTGCAAGTTCTAAATAATGAGAAGCATAGTTTTTATCATGTTCTTTCAACTTTCTTGACTCATAGCATACCATGTGGTTTTCTTGCATAATATGTCCTCCAAGTCCTTGATTATATGCATCAGTACAAACCACAAAGTCTTTTTCTAGGTCTACAATGTTCAAAATTGGTGCACTTGTAAGAATATTCTTCAACTACTGGAATTTTTCTTCACATCTTGCCGCCCATTCAAACTTTATCACCTTCTTTTGCAAAGAAGTGATTGAATGTGAAAACTTGGAGAATCCATCAATGAACGTCCTGTAGTATCCTGCAAGTCCCATAAACGATCTCATATCTGTCACATTTCTTGGGGTTGGCCAATTCATGATGTCCTCAATCTTTTCAGGGTCCATAGATATTCATTCTTCTGAGATAATGTTACCCAAATAATGGATTTTATCTTTATAAAAGTCACATTTTCTCAACTTTGCATACATCTTATGCTCCCTTAGCGATTTCAATGCCAGCCTCAAATTTTATTCATTCTCTTCTTCATTCTTATAATAAATAAGAATGTCATCAAAGAAAACAAGAACAAACGTGTCTAGATACTTGCTAAAAACACTATTCATGAGACACATAAATGTAGCTGGTGCATTTGTGAGGCCAAATCGTAACACTAAAAACTCGTAGTGTCCATAGCTTGTTCTGAAGGTTGTCTTATGGATATCTTCCTCCTTGATTCTTATCCGATGATAACCAGACCTCAAGTCAATCTTTAAAAATACCTTTTCTCCTCTCATTTGATAAAAAGGGTCATCAATTCGAGGTAAAGGGTATTTATTATTCAAAATAAACTTGTTCAAATGTCTGTATTCAATACATAACCTGAGTTTCCCATCTTTCTTTTCACAAATAGAAACGGTGCTCTCCACGGGGACACACTCGTCCTGATATACTTCTTTTCCAACAACTCTTGTAGCTGCATCCTTAGCTCTAGTAATTCTGGTATGCTCATCCTATAGGGTTTCTTGGACACTGGTGCTACTCCAGGAACAAGGTCAACTGTAAAATCAATGTCTCTCTTTGGAGGAAGTACTGGAATCTCATCAGGAAAAACATCCCTGAATTCTTGCAATACATGAAATTCCTCCAACCTAGGAGTTTCATTCTCCATTGCCTCCAAAACTTGGGATGCATACAATCTATAACCTTTCCTATAGAACTTGTTTAGCTACATTGCTGAAATCTTCCTAATAGAAATCACCTTTGGAGTGCCTCTTACAAGCCTTGGGTTTCCTTCTTCATCCATGCATTCAAAAGTCTTGCTGTAACAGTCAAGCTTAACTATGTGCACTTCTAACTAGTCCACTCCAATTATAATATCATAGGAACCAAGTGGTAGAACACTCAAGTCTACATAAGTGACTAACCCATCCATGACTAATGGACATCTTTCTACTACTTTACTAACTTTTCTCTTGGTTCTAGTGGCTAGTTGAACTAACCATGATTTTCTATGCTTTAATTTCTTAAAAGAACAAATATCAACAATTATAGGAGTGATATACCTATGAGTAGATCCAAGGTCAATTAAAACAAAAACATATTTCTCAACAATCTTATCTTCAACATCAACCACAGTTGATTGATGATCTGCTTGGAAGTCCTCTAGTGCTGTATAAATTCTAGGGAAAGTCCTTGCTACTTAACCCATCGTTTCAACTCCTTGGATGTTGTGAGATTTCCTTATAGACTCATTCTCATGCGGACAGTTCCTACGCATATGGTTGCCTCCACATCCCCAACATTGGAGTGGTTCTCTTGGATCCTTTGGATCTCTTGGCCTGTCTCCCATCATTCTGGTTGGCTTAGTCATAGCTTGTGATGGATTCCTTTGCTGATTTTGGAAGCCTAGAGGGTTTGAAACCTTTCTTTGTTTAGTCAAACTTCTCATTCTTCTTATATTTCCATGCTTTATGTGAATCAGGTTTGCTTTTGTTCCTATCATAGCAATACTTGTCCTTCCTTACAACCTCTTCTAGATTTTGAGTTTCATCAAAATCAATCCTGTCTTTATATGATTGAGGTATCCCACTCAGAAAATGCTAAATTTTCACTTTAACATCCCTGATGTACCTGACACACCTCAGCATATCTAAGAATTTGTTTGCATATTCTTCCATGGTCAATGGTCCCAATCTCAGCTCATGGAACTCTTTGATGTTATCATCATAGTACTTATCAGAGAGGTACTTTTGCTTGAAATATTTCTTGAACTATTTTCACACAATCTTTATTTCATTGATTTTCCTTACTTTCCTTAGGTGCTCCCACCATATAGATGCTCTTCCATTCAGATTGAAGATGGCTACCCTTTCCTTGATGTTTTCAGTGTATTCTTGGACTTGGAAATATGTTTTCATCCCAAGAAGCCAAGATTCAATTTCTTGACTAGATTTTACCTCACCATTAAAGGTAGGAGGCCCTTCCTTCTTAAATTCATCACGTGAACCATTCCGGTAACGCCTCTTTCTCTTATTCCCGTCAGAAGAAGAGAACCCCCAGTGGATCCTTTAGAGTCAGATGATCCACTAGAAGACCCTTTTCTTCTTATGGCACTGCTCCTACTTCCTTCCGGATTTACTACTTTATGCTTAGATTTTATCTTCATTTGGATGTTTGTCAAAATCTCCAGCATGGTTGCGTTCAATTGATTTTTCTCTTCCTGAGCTCTAATCATTATCCCATTTCCTCTCTGCAACTATGCAATCCTATCCTTAGGCTTCTCATGGTGGCTACAATATCTGAGGAAGTCTCTTGATATCTTCTTCCATTGGATTCTATTTCAACATTTCCAACTTGAATGTTTTCCCCCATAGCATCTACCTTGAGCTCAAAGGGAAATTGTGCATCATTCATGCTGTTGATTCTCATGGTCGGGCCAAAACCAACTTTTCCAATTGCACTATGACTCTGCAATTTTTTTTAATAAACACCATTGTTAGTTGCGTGATAATCTCATAATTTAAAAACCACTTACTGACTATTCACTGCAGTTATCTTTCTGCAAAAATATTCAACTTAGCCCATTTAGGCCCTATGTTGAAACCAACTTATCTGAAAACTATTCACTTGGCCCATCTATGCCCAATGTTGTAACCGATAGCTCTAATACCACACTATCATGTCCCCTCCCATCTACATCAGCATATAATGGAGGAATGCGGCTTCACTTCTCACTCTGATACCACGATGTCCATGTACCCATGTGCCCATACACCTGACTGATATGCATAATAATTTAAAATTTATCTTACTATCTATTTTGACATAGTCATGGGTCTTGTTCATCCTTTAACATTCATGCTTAAGCATAAACACCACTGTAACAGTCGTTCCGTGGCGGATAAATCCACTCTGCAACCAAAAAAGTCATTTTCGCACTGAAACTGAATTTTTCGACTTCCGGCCTTCTGACTTTCGACTTCCGACTTCGAGTAGCAGAAATCATGGAATGTGGTATGCTCACTTGCCACCTTTTCGCTTTCTAACTTCCAACTTCCCGACTTTCAATTTCTGACTTTTGGTAGCGGAAATCCTGAAATGTGGTATGCTCACTTGTCATTTTTCTGCTTTCTGACTTTCGACCTTTCGACTTCCGACTTCCAACTTGTGTCTTCGGGCTTCAGACTTCAAAAATCCGAGCTATGATACCCTTACTCGTTCACTTTCCGTTTTCCAACTTCCAACTTTAGAAATCCACGGAATGACTACTTTGTCTTTTGGTTTCCCTCTTTCCGACTTCTGACCTTCTGCTTTCTGTTGGTTGATATTGGGGTGCGAAAAACCAACTTTTGCATTAAGCTTTTTATGTTATGTCGATTTCCACCTTTCGCCTTCCGCCTTCCGCAATGGGCTTGCAGAGCGGAAATCTACACTTTACCTTAAGATAGCCGAATTTTGACTCTTTCGCTAGGTATCCAACCTCCATGATCATAAGAAAAATGCAGTGGAAAAGACAAGGCATATACAAATGCAAAATGATAGAACATTTAACAACAGTAACTCTACTGAAATATTTAATAAGAATTCAACGTATTCAGTACATTCATTAGAAAATACATTGCAGAAATAAGAATAAAAAGAGAATACTTATCTTGAAGATGAAGTTGTCCCACAACTAGCTATGTCGCTGCAACGTTCCACCCAACCATAGGCTAGTTGTGTTCATCAATATCTCAATATAACTTCCACCCACTAGCTGGGCATGATTTCCTCAAGGAACTAGGGAACAACAGTCTCACACATAGACAAAACATATGAAACACAGTTAATCCAACCTATAGTTGGTTTTATAAGACTGTCCATCAAAGACAATTCACAATTGGGTTTATTAGGTTGCAGGAAAACAACCCAATACATTGTTGGGATTATCAGTCTACTTAGCCAAATGAGCTCACAGTTGGATTTATCAGACTGCAGTCATTCAAGCCAACATTCACATTGAGGACCAACCAAGCCAACTAATACATGGGTTTATCAAGCTACTCAGCCAAGCCATCTCACTGCTGGGTTTATCAGGATACTCAGCCAAGCCAGCTAACAGTTGGGTTTATCAGGATGTCCATCCAAGGATCACACATGGCCAAATGCACATTAAGACACAACCAAGCCAACACATCATTGGGTTTATCAGGATTCTCAGTCAAGCCAATATATGATTGGGTTTATCAAGCTTCCCAACCAAGCCAATATACCATTGGGTTTATCAGACTATCAGCCAAGCCAATCAACATTTGGGTTTATCAGGATGA
Source organism: Pseudotsuga menziesii (assembly GCA_001517045.1). Lineage (NCBI taxonomy): Eukaryota > Viridiplantae > Streptophyta > Pinopsida > Pinales > Pinaceae > Pseudotsuga > Pseudotsuga menziesii. The sequence continues at coordinate 132,758 of LPNX010567289.1, forward strand.
TAAGGAAGTGGAAAGGTAGAATGGCTAAGCTAGTGTGTCATTCACATAGCTAGGGGCACCTCTACAATATCTATCTATCCTACCATCCATAATACCTTCACACATAACACAAGGAAGTATCCCCTTCTCTACTACACAGTCCCTCGGGCTATACCTTCCCTTCTAGTGCTCCTCATGGTGTGCATAGATGATTCACCAGCCATTCTTATGTTTTTGTGAGGTTCCTCTCTTCACTAGATTATCAAGAAAATTTGGCATCTCTTCCACTCCTAAGTATTTCATACATTTCAGACCCAAAACATGGCACACATAACAACAAACCACAAGGAGACACAACAACATAGGGCTCCACTCTCTAACACAGAAAAACACTGTAACATAACAACCAGGGTTCCCAGCAAAGGATAGATGAAGGGATATGCTCCATAATGTGAAATGAATTCCTCTTATATATCTTGCTGTGTCTAGAGGATGAAACTCCATGTGAATCTAAATAATCCAGTCAAATTCTTGCGTGAATGAGGATAACACTACTGAACCCCTCTTCTGCAACTTTGGATAATGAATAACATAATGAATTCTCCAAAAATGGAATGGAAGAATGACCAAAAGCATTCTGGGAGACTCAGGAAAAGACGTGATGGGTACACATTCACATGATTACTTACTTCAGAAGCAAGAATGCAGCTTCTCCCAGGATGCAGGTTTTCTCATACTGCAGGTTGGCTCAGTCACCAAACCGACTGCCATGCCTCACTCTGCCCACGACATTAACTGTCTCAACCGCTCTTCTGGAAGAATTGAATGATTGAGTGCAGAGGACAAAAAGGGTAGATAAGATATTATGGTTTCTCTCATTGACATCTGGTATTCCCCTATTTGTTAAAGGGTTTGGATAAATCCCCTCCCTATTCCTTTTGAAATCATGCCCCCATCTCTTTCGTTGCAGTGCATAGCTAGTTGTGTTATTTTATTAAATTGCATATTTACATGATATATTCAAAATATAATGTGCCTAACTTAGCACTATAACCATCGACCTCAATCTTGATCATCGATACAAAAAAAACGAAATCAATGGTAGGGCCTTGGCCTTGAGATCCTTGCCATGATTTAATACAATATTTACATCATGTATAATTTTAATACCATGGGGTCAAAAACGGGGTGTTACAATAGGTTTCTATTATCTTTGCATTTGTGGATTAAAATGGTTATCTGTGAAAAGGGCATATTGAAGATGAACTCCAATGAGTAAAGCTCTAGTGTGCATAGGTTGTGGCTACTGCGGAGATGAGGGTTGCATGGAATGATACAGGGTAGATGGATGGGAGTTACAATGAAAATGTGAGGGAAGTCAAGGAAGAGTGTAGTCTTCTGCAAAGTGTGGTAAGGTTTTGACAATAAAAGAGGCATAGGACTGAGGAGAGTCCTGCTGCAACTAAAATAAGAAGCTATGAGAGAATATCACAAGGAACTGGGTGACCCTAAAACAATGAAGGACACGACTAGGCTACGGTTAAGCCTGAGGAAATACCAACCCAAAGAAACAACGTACCTACACCTCCGTGCACTGCCCCACAGTCAGGAAGAAACACTAGCTCAACACCAAATTTCCCGGTGTGTCATCAACACACTAATAGTAGTAGATCAACAAACATAGTAAGAAGGCCGAGGATGGCGAGCGATGATGTGAAATTACCTATGCTCCATGGGAACGTGACTGAATTTCCCTAACAATATTGGTTTATCTGCGGAGCGGTATGGACTGTGAAGCAAGTCATCGATGAAGATATTAAGAAGGGTTAGTTGGAGACAAAATTTTGAGGTTGCGCATTAGACTAGTACATGAAGTTCATGCAAGTTCCAACAAGGAACCCACAGAAGACTTTATCTGAGATTAGAACCGGATTGATTGAAGAATTTTGAAAACCAAAATGTGGATTGCAGTATATCACATAATTGAAAGAGATCAAGCAATATATGAATGAATCAGTCTGGGATTTCGATCAACTATTTAAGACGATGATGGAAAAAGTCAGTTTTGGAATGAGATATGTATAACACAAATAATGGTTCATCGTTGTGCTAGTACCCTATATCCAAATGTCATTGATGTAATGAAAGATTGCGACACAAAGAGAAGCACTGAAGATCACAATGAAGTTGGAAGCTTCACTAGTTGGCGAAACTAGAGTTGGCATGAATCAGATCCAATCACAATTGGTGAATCTGGCGATCCAATTGCAAGATATCAAGAAGGGAAGAGAGCATCGTGAGGAAGTATGGTGTACTCGATGTCACATAGAGGTGTTGATGTATTTATAACTTCAGAATGTATTCACTTCTATATTTCATATATTGTATTTCATTGATCCCTGATGTTCCTATCAAGAGAATCATTAATGTAATCAAGTCATGTAAAGTCATAGAGGTTAACCCTCCTTGTTGATCAAGGGGCAAAGTCCCCGTATTTGTGTGGCACTAGGGCTATTAGAATCTCATAGAGAATTCGGCCTTGGTAAGTGATTGTCAAGTTGGAAACAAGTATAAATAGAGAGTGAGACTCTCTATTTGAAACACATACTCACCCCACTATAGCGCATAGGTGAGAGAGGAGAAGCTCACACAAGTGAGAGAGAGAACAACTATTGAAGATCATCTTTTTGTCTTTGGGTTTTACTGCTGCTTATTCTATCTCTAAGGAATTCACATGGTTTTCTCCTTTATGGTTTCCCTAAGGAAAATCTTTGTGTCTATTGTCTCTTGTGTTTGATTTTTGTGCATGTTATTCTCTCAGATGAGATCCTAAGATCATATTTCTTAAATGATAAAAATCTAACATGGTATCAGAGCTAACTTGTGAGGAAGACACTGTGCAGCTATAGAATCTAGGGCTTCTTACTTTTTGGGTCTCTCTTCACAATCCATCAGCAAAAGGAGGCTAGGTTGAATCTCCATTGAAGGGCGCATCTTTCTGTCGAAGTAGGATCTGATTCTGAGTATTTTCAGTTTTTGACCTGTCATTGCTGCAGGAAATTATGGATTTTCATAGAAGTGGAATTTTTGAGTGAGCCCAACATAGGATTTCTCTCTTCCTGAAAATCAAAATTTAGAGACCAAGATCGAAATTTTTGGTTGGGTAAAACTCCAAGAAAGTCAAAACCTAATTTGACCCTAGGCCTGAAAAACCCTAAACTACCAAAACTGGTAGTTTTGGTACATTCACTATATCTCTATATTAGAGAAGTATCAGGAGCTTAAATGTTTACATGCCGAAGATAAATTACTGATGTACCCTATTTGAAAATATCAGCCTCATATTCGCTATATTCTTGGAGATATGATTCCTCCAAATCAGGGTTCCAACCTCTTCTAGGATTCATCCCTAAACAGGACACCTAGGGAGAAATGCTATATCGCGGGCTAAGAAGGTCCAAATGAAATTTCTCAAGATTTTCCAGATAGGGAATGGAATTTACCTTCTGTTTTAAAATTTTCAGACCCCCAAGATGAAAAAGTGACACGTGGTAGTTTGTACAAGTTCACCATGTTGAACAGTCCTAAAATAAGTCACCTTGGGAAAACTATCATAAGTACCAATTTATGAAACCAATTCTGCTCAAACATGTGGTATTGGAAAGAGGATATATGAGGCTACCTCAGTAAAACATTTTAGACACAGAGGAGTAGTACTTTTGGAGATACTGTAGAAACAATATCAGACATTTCTACAGAGGAAATTGGAAAACTAGGGCTTCTTGTTCCGGGAGTTTCCCTCCACTGTTTTCAACAAAGGAGTACATTGGAAAGATCGACTTGAAAAGGCCCATATTTTTATCCAATCAGAAGTTTGAAATTCCAAGTTTTGAAAATTAGGGCTTCTCTGACAAACCCTAGATTAGCTAGATCGGGAACCAGGACAGACACCTCAAATCGAATCTAATCTTTTGCTATTTACATTTGAGGTTCTCATTTCAAAATGGCCTATCACAGCAGCTTGATCACAAGCTTGGTGAAGCTGAAAAATTTCGAGCAAATAAGTGTAGGATTTCAATGGTACTTGAAGAAAATTAATTAGACACCTACATAAGTGGAGAGGTTCCAGTTCCAGAGGGAGATGAGGCTAAATCCTTACACAAGAAGAACTTGGTCAAGGCAAAGAGGATCATTGTTGATTCAATCAAGGATCACCTTATACCACAAGTGTCTTCCCTAAAGACACCTAAAGAGATGTTCAATTCCTTGACCAAGCTATTTGAAGGGAAGAACATAAATCAGAAGATGACTTTGAGAAACTATTTGAAGAATGTAAAGATACAGAATGCAGAGACCATACAATCATACTTTACAAGGGTCTCTCAAATCAAAGAACAACTTGAAGTAGTGGATGAAGAAGTAGAGTATGAAGAAATTGTGATAACCACATTGAATGGCCTCCTAGGATCATGGGATTCATTCATTCAAGGAATGTGTGCCAGAAGGAAGTGATTACCTTCAGTAGACTCTGGTAAGAGTGCACACAAGATTAAGCTCGACTCATAATAAGAGAAAAGAAGATGGGAGCAACTGAAGATCTAGCTCTCATGATTCAAAGAAGATCCCTCAAGCAATGAGGAATATGAAGGACTCAATTATTGAAGAACCTCTTAAACATATTAGCATTTGAATAAGAAATGGTGCTGTTATGAATGAAGAAGACGATGAAGCTGAAAGAAGGAGTCTACCCACGGAACAAATAAAGATAAGTATTCAATTGTCATTTCATGATATTATTTTATTATGCATTTGTTTATATTCAGTTGATGTGTTATGCATGATAGAATGTTTGTGTTAATGACAATATACTACTAATATGCATGTAATGGGTAAGTAGCCCATGGTTCTATACAAATCTCCATTGCTACTTATCTAGAATGAAACCTCTTTGCTGACATATTGGATTAGTGCACAATCTCAATGATGTCATGGTAGATATTGAAGGCATCTAGAAAGTTTCTGTGAGATATGGATGAATGTTGGATAAAATAGTTACATGATTATAAATATAGACATAAGAATTTTCCATTAAGAATATGCCTTATGAAATTTTCTAACCATACAACTGATGCATTTGACTTGTAGGAAAGATCACGTACAATCGCCTACAAGAAAATAAGGATGATATTTGTTTTAAAGAACAACTAACAACAGTTTGAGAAATAATACAAGATGAAGAATAATATGACGATACTTTCAAAGAAAGAAAGAGGTCTCAAACACAATGCAATCATGTAACACTGTTGAGCGACATCGTTGATACAGAACCTTCCAGCTATAAAGAAGTAGCCAAGAAGAAAGGGAAGGAGAGTACCAGTTCAAGAAGAATGATGTCTAGGATGTGGTATTGAGACCTGAAGGGAAGTCCGTAGTGTCTTCCATATGGATCTAAAAGATCCAACATGCAGTAGATGGAAACATCGTGGGATACAAGGAAATATTTGTAGCACGAGGCTTCATACAGAAAGAAGGTATAAACTACAAAGAGACATTTGTTGCCATTGGGAGTTAAGACACATGACAGGAAGACTCATGTGTGCAAATGAAAGAAGGCCTTGTACGAGCTCAAAAGGCGCCCATGGGATAACACATACATGAGGAGCTTGAAGATCACCTAGATTGATGAAGATCTTAACCTTTGCTACAAGGTTGAAGATGAAATCCTATAGAAAATGAAAAGCTCATAGATGGGTGTGAGAAGAACTTTTGAAAAGGTTCAAGACAGAGGATCTTGGTATCCAATGACCCTAGATGGATACATAGAATATTAGTAGAAAAGGAAGCAACTTGTCACTCTAGTACATAATGTTTCAATACATAGAGTAATAAAGGAAGAGGGAGAATGATGCTCCACTTTAGAGGGATTGATTGCAGAATATCTTGAGATTAGACATGGTACGCCAGGATGGACAGCTTACTGATGGCTCTAGGATTTACTGAGAGTAAGGAGGATTCCAACCTTTACTTCAAGGTTGAATGTGGAATACCAGTGATGCTCCTGTTATATGTCGTTGACTTGTTCCTGACAGAAAAAGTGGAACTCATTAAAGTTGCAAGAAGGAGACTTGTTGACGAGTTTGAGATAAAGGACTTAGGTATGGTACTTTCTAGACATGGAGGTGTGGCATAGTGCAAATGGAATCTCCCTTAGACATGGGAACTTTGTAGTAGAGATCTTGAAGAGGTTCGGAATGACGGACTGCAAGGACATGACCACACCTATGGCATCGAACCTGAAGCTATTGAGTGATGCTTCATCAAAGTCGGTTGATGCTACGATGTATCATCAGATGATTGGGTCCCTGATGTACCTGACGAATATGAGACTAGATATTTTATTTGATGTGAACACATTGAGCCAGTTCGTGATTGATTCGAGACATCTTCACCTGATTGCTGCAAAGCATATTCTAAGGTACCTGAAGGGTGTAGTTGATTATGGGCTCAAGTATGGGGCAAATCAAAACATTAACCTGGAATGTTATGTGGATTCGGATTGGGCAGGAAGCACCATTGATAGGAAGAGCACTTTGAGGTGTTGCTTCAGTATGGGATCAGGTGTGATCTCTTGGTTTAGCAGGAAGCAATCTTGCATGGCACTGAGTACAACCGAAGCAAAGTATGTCACAACTTGTTCGGCTAGTTGTGAGGAAGTGTGGCCGAGCAAGCTACTATCTTATTTGTTTGATATCCAGGTGGATGCTACTTGTATATATTGCGAAAAACTAGAGTTGTGTGAAGTTGTCAGAGAACCCAGTGTTCCATGACAAGTCGAAGCATATTGGGATCAAATATCACTAAATCAGGTTTTATGGTGCAAAGAGGAGCAGTGAAGCTCCAGTATGTTGCGATGAATGAGAAGATAGCTGACGTGTTGACCAAGCCATTAGCCGGAGTGAAGTTTGAGTACTTCAGGGAGAAGCTTGGTTTTTTCCAGATCGAAGTTCCTTCCAAGGGGAAGTGATGAATTCGTGTGCCCTTCTGACATGGTGGTAGGATTGGTTCCTCCCATGGTCAAATGTAAGTGTAGAGCCCTTCTGACATGGTGGTAGGATTGGTTCCTCCCATGGTCATATGTACGTGTAGAGCCTTTCTAACATGGTTGTAGGATTGGTTTCTCCCATGGTCAGATATAAGTGTTGATCCTTTTAGACATGGTGCAGGTTGGGCCTCCCATGGTCAGATGTAGGTGCTGAGCCTTTTTGACATGGTGGAAATCTGGGCCTCCCATGGTTAGATGTAAGTGCAGAGCCTTTCCCCGGATGGTAGATGGTATGTCCTACCATGTCAGTGGATGTAAGTGTAGAGTATTTCCCCAGATGGTAGATGGTGTGTCCTACCATGCCGGTGGATGTAAGTACAGGGCCTTTTTTCGGATGGTAGATGGTGTGAATTACAATTTTGGTGGATGTAAGTTCTAGGAATTTCCTCAGATGGTAGAGGGTGTGTCCTACCATAACGATGGATGTAAGTGCTGGGCCTCTCATGGTCAGATGTGAGTGCTGGGTATTTCTAATATGGTGACAGGCTAGGCCTCCCATGGTCATATGTGAGTGTTGGGCATGCCTTTCTGACATGGATGCTGGATGTGTTCCTCCCATGGTAAGATATAAGTGTTGAAGAAGATGAATACCTACATGGAGGCTAGGCCTACAACCAACATGAAAAAGGGTTGGCTCTGTAGAACTTCATGTGATGAGTAGAATTGAGAGATAGCACCATTTGATAGGGATAGCGGAAGCAGTGATGATGGTGATCCAATAATGATCCAACTTTGATGATGATCTAGTGACGAAGATTTGTGCTGATGAATTGTGTCTACAGAATACCTTCCTAGTTAAGAGGGAGTGTTGATGTATACTTCAGAATGTATTTACTTGTATATTTCATATTTCATTGATCCCCGATGTTCCTATCCAGAGAATAATTAATGTAATCAAGTCATGTAAAGTCATAGATGTTAACCTTCCTTGTTGATCAAGGGGTAAATTCCCCGTAGTTGTGGGGCACTATTAGACTCTCCTAGAGAAGTCGGCCTTGGTAAGTGATTTTCAAGTCGGAAACTAGTATAAATAGAGAGTGAGACTCTCTATTTGAAACACAAAATCACCCAGCTATAGCGCATAGGTGAGAGAGGATAATCTCACACAAGTGAGAGAGAGAACAACTATTGGAGATCATATTTCTATATTTGGGTTTTACTGCTGCCATTGGTGCTCATTCTATCTTTGAGGAAGTTGAGAGGTTTTCTCTTTTATGGTTTCCTCGAGGAAAATCTTTGTGTCTATTGTCTCTTGTGTTTGAATGATGTGCATATTATTCTCTCAGATAATATCCTAAGATCATATTGATTAAATGATAAAAATCTAACAAGAGGGACATCATAAGGTTTAATGCCCAAATTTCTGAAATTGCTTGCTATCAGGAGGTCCAAATTTGCTAAATCAAGGTGGGTTACCATGGTGTCGAATCTGTCAAACTCACATTCATTGAAACGAAGAATGTGTATATCTCCAAAAGATGGTGTCCAAGTCTGCAATTTTTTTTGTACTTTTTGTCATTCTTTTGGTCATGAAGACAAGGATTCTTGGGCATATGAATTCCTCTAAGATAGGACAATGGATACATACTACATGAAGGGTGAAGAACACTGATCGACAGAGAGACTCCCACTGCAACAACCATTGCAAGTGGGGCATCCACAACCACAGTTTGTACAACCACAACCGCAGTTTGTACCACCACCACATTTTGCTCCGACACAACCAAAGTATAATTAGATGTAGTATGCTTTGCAGGAGCCGCAATATACTCAGCCACAATATGTTCAACCACAACTGAATCCTACCTAGCAACATCATTTTAATCAACCATTGTATCAAAAGTAAGGAGGATTCTGAGGAGGATGAAACAAAGGCTTTGGTCAAGGAGGACGATGAGGTCGTGGACCTATGCAATATTATAATTGCAGACTATTGGGACAATATAAGTGATGTTTCCTGAACTTGTAGGAGAAATGACCTATTGTAACACTGCAGATCACACGGTTGCATATTGTCCATAGCTGATTGCGAAATGGAAAGTGAACACTTTTCCGCCACTACAGAACCATAATCAAAATATGAATCAGAATGCAAACCAACCTATGAATCTTCCACAAAACCAAAACCACGGTCCACGGTTGGGAATATTTTAGTGGAACCCAGGGCTCAACCTACAGATGTTCTATTCATTACTCGTCGACAAGATTATGTTGTGAATTCCTCCATAAGAAGAAAACCGGAAAGGAGATGAGGATGAATATACAAATTGGTGATTATGATGTGGATTCAGTTATTCTAGATCTAGGATCAGATGTCAACATTTTGATGAAGTAGAAATGGGAGAAGATGGGGAAACCATAGTTGGTTTGGTCCCCTGTGCAACTGTGACTCGCCAATCAAGAAAGAGTGTCTCCGATTGGGCGAGTAACATGCTTAATGGTGGAAGTCGATGGAATGATGAAATGTGCAGATTTTGATGTTATCAAAATTGTCGATGAAGGAAGCTCGTATCTTGCATTACTGGGAATTGGATGGGCTAACGATAGCTTAGAGGTAATCAACTTCAAGAAGCAAGTCTTGACTTTTCAGAACCACGATATCAGAGTCATAGCCCCAATGGATCTGAGTGAAGGAAGAAGGTATATTGAACTAGTCAAGGAAGAACCTGTAGGAGGATGGGACCATGCATATAACATTTCAAAGGATTATGTCCATCCCATCGCAGACAACGAATTGGGATGGCGAATCTCGATCTCTACATCATTAGATTCTTACGATGCACTGAAAATTGGTAGAATTGGCTACATGCAGTGTTGATTCGAAAGTGTGTGAAAATCATTTAGTCACTACGTCGGGTCGTAATGGAGGTTGTCGAGTTACCGACATATGAAGGATTGCCTAATTTTCTTGAATTTCTCAATAAATTCAAAGATAGGGTCTCAGAACCACATAGATTATTAGCATTGGACGAGGCATTTAAGGCCACTCCAGCACATTGGTGAGCGACACATAAGAAATCAATAAATGGGTGGTCACTGTGTCGCAGACTGATGGAAGTTCATTTCAGTGAAGCAGGGAACTATCAAGTCGAGAAGTATGATGGGTGGAATGATCCCAATGATCATTTGATTGCATGTCATACCATGTGGGTGTCACGACTGAAGGATGAGTGAGTACAAACTTTTGTATAGACATTGGTAGAAATGTTGCGACAATGGTATGTATCAGGAGAGCTCCAATGGGAGATTACAATATGGAAGGACCTGCAGATCTATTTTAGTCACATGTTTAGTTTCGCATATGCTGATCCAGTAATTCATAGTGCACTACAATATATCTGTGATGTCATATTGGAGATAGTTCCAGTCGCATATCCTGCAGAATCATAAGAGGTACCAATGATGTAGTCAATGATGGAGTGTCACAATGTAACAAGAGGTCCTAGAGATGGGGATGAACCAGGGAACATCAAAATTCTAGAAGAAGGAAGTCGAAATATCATGGCACCAGAGATACTGACAGACAAGGTTCACCAACCATTGAAGATTCAGAAGGTAAATATTGGGACATGGGAGGAATCAAAGTTTGCTAATATGGGAGGTTATTGCAATGAATAAACTATGGTGAAGATCATTGATATGTTGCATGAGTTTTAGAACCTATATCTGACTTAATTCTATGAAATGAAAGGGATTTTAGGATATTTGGGAGAAATGAAAATCCCACTCAATATTAACGTGAAGCTAGTGAAGCAACGTCCGTATCGCCTGAATCCGTGATACAAAAAGAGAGCGAAGGTCAAACTTGATAGAATGTTGGATGCAAGAATCATCAAACCAATCGAAGAGTTGGAGTGGATTAGTCCAATGGTTGTGAAAGACAAAAAGACAAGCGAGGTCTGGATCACTGTCGATCTTAGGAAACTCAATGACGCATGCCTTCATGATTTGTTCCCATCATCGTTTACCGACAAAGTGTTGGATGGTGTAGGCGGTCAAGAGATCTACTCATTTATGGATGGATTTTTAGGCTATCATCAAATCAAGATTGTGAAGGAATATTGAAATACGACAACTTTTGTGTCTAAGTGAGGACGCTTTCAGTACAAGGTGATACCATTTGGCCTCAAGAACGCACCTACGATATTCTCCAGGATTGTAGTTGTTGCATTTAAGGACTTCATTCAAACATTTCTTGCGGTATACATGGATGATTGGACCATGTATGAGATGATAAAGGATCATCTTGCATATTTGTGACTAATGTTCGAGCGGTGTTAACAGTACCAAATCGTGTTGAATTCAAAGAAATGCATATCTTGTGCGCCATTCCAGATTTTGTTCGGGCACATTGTTTGTAAGGAAGGGCTGTTGGTTGATCCAACTAATATTGCACTTATTGCTAACTTTCCCCCACTGATGAATGTGAAACATATCAGAGTGACATTAGGGCATATGGGATACTATTGAAAGTTCATAAGAGGATATGTTATGGTCACATCGTTTTTGTAGAAGTTGTTGAAGAAATATGTGCAGTTCGAGTGGAGTCCCGAGTGTCAAGGGAGTCTTGACACCTTAAAGAAGAAGATGGTCACAAGACCAATATTGGTATTTCCAGACTGGACGAAGGAATTTCATGTCCATGTTGATGCATCACCAATTGTGTAAGGAGTGGCTTTGGCGCAACCATATGAAGGGGATATTGATCATCTGATCGCTTTTTCTAGTTGGAACCTATCATCTGTAGAAAGGAATTACACAACGATTGAAAGAGAAGGGTTGGAGATGGTCTATGCATTACAAAAGTTCCACCACTACCTGTTAGGAGGATATTTCAATATGTTCACTGATTATTCTGCGCTAAAATACTTGGTGAATAAGCCTATGTTGGGGGAGAAGATATGTTGTTGGATGCTACTCTTACAAGCGTTTGATTTCAAAATCATTGTGAAGTCAGGTCGCTTGAATGCAGGACCTGACCATTTGTAGATAATTGAGAAAAGTGAAAACCAACTAATATCGAGGATGGGATACTTGATGCATAGCTATTCAAGGTTGGAATGGTCTATGACCAGTATAAAGAAATAAATTCAATTTTTTGCATCAGGAAAAGCACAGGATGATTTCACACAAATAAGAAGAAACAATTGGTTATTCGAGATGCATATTTTCAGTTGATTGCAGTACAAATCTATAATATGGGACCTGACAAGATCCTACATCGATATGTCTTACCACATGAACATGAAAGGATATTGGTGGAAACACATGATGGGGGTGAAGGAGTACATTATGGAGTTCATGCAACGATGATGAAGATACTCTGCACAGGCCTCTGGTGGAAAGCTATGCATATTGATGCGGTGGATTATGAGAGGAGTTGCGATGTTTGCCAAAGAACAAGGAAGCTTTCAAGAAGGGATGAGATGCCATTAGTACCTCAAGTAATGCTGCAACCATTTTATAAATGGGCAGTGGATTTTGTGGGACCTATCAATCCATCAAGAAAAAGGATAGGTGTCCAGCATATCATCACAATGACAGATTATTTGACAAGGTGGGCGTAAGCCGCACTAGTGGCATACTGCACTGCTGCAAGTGCAACAAGGTTTCTGTTTGACAATGTTGCCACACGATTTGTTTGTCTGAATATTTTGATGAGTGATCAGGGGAGTCATTTCATCAATCGAACCATCAATGCACTAATGAAGGAGTTCCAGATTCAACACAAGAAGAGCAATCTCTATCATCTATAAGCTAATGGGACAGTCAAAGCATTCAATAAGGTATTGGATCATGCACTCACAAAGGTCTCCAATGCGAGCCGTGATGATTGGGACTTGAATATTCTAGAGATATTATGGGCTTATCGAACTACCTGCAAATGGTTGACAGGGAAAATGCCATTCAATTTGGTGTATGGCAAGGAAGCAGTGATGCCAATGGAATATATTGTTCCAAGTCTGCGAATCTCAACAAAGACAAGATGGATGATGAAGGAGCTCTGGAAGAACACCTAATAGAGTCTTTGCAGCTAGAAGAAGATTAGTTTGTCACAATATTTCATCAACAAGTTGAAAAGGATTTCCAGAAGGCATGGAATGACTGACCCATCAAGACCAAGCAATTACAGCAAGGCAATATGGCGGTGCTCTATGACAACAAGTTTGTGAAACACCTAGGTGAGTTGAAAATGCATTGGTTAGGTCCTTATGTAATAAATTTCATTACCGATGGAGGTGTGGTACAGTTGCAATAGTTAGATGGTACGATGCTACCTAAGTTAGTGAATGGAAGCTGAATCAAAACCTATCGGGAGGTCCCATTGCGACGTGATTCTAAAGGCATCATGCAACAAAAAAAATGTAAGAGGTGGTGCAGAGGAGGCTAACGCACTCAAAAGAAGTGGAACTGCAAGAGAAAATAGTTTGAGTCACAGCAGGAAACAAGATGGCGACATCCGCAGGGGCGCGATACGGTCAAATTAGGTAGTTAATGTAGCAATTAAACTAGTTGGGTGGTGGTGTTGATGGACGAGACGCGTATTTATGGAGAATTTGACCATTAGATCAGGTGGATCGATGACATATTCAGTTAATAAGTGGTGTATTTGGTCATAACGATTGGAAATATTTCTTACAGGCACTCCCGTGCTATAAGAGTTTGAGGGGTGCGAGTTGGATGAACAATCATTGTTGTTGAGTGAGAAAAGAATAGAGAGCATAGAGTGATAGTAGATTATTGTTGAAGTGAATGTGAGTAATTCATAGTGTAGAGATGGCCCAAGTAATTTCAAGTGGCAGCATCTAGGGTTTTCCACCTATTGACACATTGATTATGGAAGAAGGGTTCAATATGCAAACAAAGTCTCCATATATTCCATGGAAGAAGAGGGGGGACAATCATCCCAAGTCACCCTCGTAAAAGAAAAGGACTACCATAAATTCAAGTAGAGAAAAAAATGAAGAAGTGGCATAGGCTGGGCCATCAATAACTAGGGAAGAAGGATTCACATCAAGACAAGGGGTGACAACTATGAACATCCCTGGATTTATTCCACCATGTAATCCTAGTGCAACCCGACCTCAGGTGATGAAGAATAAGAGGTACCCAATTTGAATGTCGGCATTGCCAATGGGGATGCATTACACATTAAATATTGTGCCTTGTCTGACGAGGATTATATACAGTGATCATGATATTTTGGCATACATTGAATGTACAACAAATACATTTGAGTAACAAGATAAAAAGGGTAGTGAACCAGTTGTGTGCACCCTGCATCAGTGGGTGATGAGACTGCAAGGGTTGGGGCTCTTAGGCTTGATACACATGCTGCACTTTGGCAGCCTGGTGGAAGCCAATGCATGTGCAAAGTAGCTATTGGATTGTTTTCACAGTGGTTATTTGTGGTTGGACACGAAGGTTCTAGTCACAGTGGAATTGATATCACAAATCAGTGGGTTTCCCATGCAGGCTCTTGATTTGTCACAGTACTTTCACGGAAAGGACAATGATAAGTGGTTAACCTCCAAGTTGAAGAAAAAATATGGAGTGGACCGAGATAGGAGAGCATATGTCATCGGCACTATAAATGATTAGGCATTTCGCATTGCAAAAAATATTTTGGTTGTTAAAGTAGTACGGAATAACTATCCGGATCAATGTACATATGGGGTGATCACATGTGTAGAGAAGTGCACATAGGGCATGCAGATGAGTTGGTCGTTGTTTCTACTCAACTAGTTAATAGAATATGTGATGCTGGTGCAAGAGGGTAAGAAATTGTTCACTTAATATTGGTTATTAATATTGATCGCATTGGTTGCATGGATGGATCCTAGGGATTATCAAGGGATGGAAGTTGAGATCACCCAGGTTTGTAAGGGTGCAAGATACCAAAATATCTGGTATCTCAACCAAAAGGACCACTTGACTGATTTTGCAATACAGTTTTGGCTATATTGGGATGCACTGTGGATCACATCATAGAAGGTTCTACTTCTATATGAAGAGGAGGCAACAAAGTATCGGTGGGTCATGAGATTTGCGATTGGATCACATGTGATTCATATACAAGCTAAACAAGATCAGGAAAAGAGTGGTTGACTACTCATTACAAGTTAACTGATGAGGAGCTTCATACAATAGTGGATTATTGGCATGCTAAGTGGAGAGTGCTGGTCAGCACCGAAGAGATATCAGATGTTGTGACAGGTCCTCCACCAAATACCCCAGTGGATCAAGCATAGGTGCAAGAGAGAGAACCAGAGTTGTAGGAGGCCTCGTCAAAGACTTCGACGGACTCAGAGATGGATCACCAGTTTGAAGAGATGAGGATGAAGTGAATGTAGGAGCAAGGAGAAGCGAGCGGCACTGCACCATAGATGGCCGATGAGTAGGTAAATCACATCATAGCGGCGATCACCATGGTGAGCATTGCAAGTGAGGAGAAGTTGAGGCAGTGGTTGACATAAGGATTCCCAAAGGTAAAGACTCAATTATAGTCTTTAATTAATGTTATTTTGGAGAAGGTGCCAGAAGCTAATGTATTGAAGAGGACTGGTGAGTTGAGCATAGGTAAGAAAGTCCAGATAGTACATATTTTGTTGTGAGTTTAGGAGATAAACAATGAGGATGTTGATGCCCCAATTCACAAGTTTTAGATGATCACATTGGATGTTAATGAATTACCAATGCACAGTTTGGTGCGGTTACAAAAGTTAGCGAGTTAGGAACTGGTCAACCGAGAACAAATAATTGGTGATCACTTACTGAAGTCGTAGGAGCAGGAAGTGTTGGAAAAAAAAGAGATAGAGCACCTCAATAAGGCACAGGTTGTACTAATTATGGAGAGAGCGCAACTATAGGATGATAGGGCATGACTGGAGAAAGTTGTTTCATTCACCTGTCAAGAAATATCGGATATAAAAAATGAAATGGTTGTAGATACCAAATCTCCACGATTAGGGAATATTATTGTGGACTTAAAAAGAGACAAAGAAGCATTTCATGTGCGCTTAGTTCCAAGCACGCCACCAGAGCAAGTTGTAGCACACAAAGAAACCATCAAGGATGCATAAACGCAGTTGCAAGAAAGAGAGAAGGTAGATAAGTTGATCATTGATGAAACCACATAGTTTTGAGACAGTGTGGTTCAAGATGAGCAATTACAGAATTTGAGCACACAGTTGCATGAAGCAAAGGAACAATTGACAACGATGAGGGTGTGACTCAGAGCGATGCCCCCTGTCATGCAAGTACTAAGGAAACAGAGTTGAAAGCATTGTAGCAGCATGCAACCAAGGAAAGAGAGCGTTAGCAGCATCACACCATCATTTGGACGAGTTCCAGTACGTTGGTGAGAATTTAGTGCTCAAGGAAATTGAATGCGCTTCAAGCTGCGCAGAATAGCTGGAAGGAGGTGACTGCCAAACTTGTTGAACATCCCTCTGAGTAGGATGTGGAAGAATGCATGGCAAGCAGTGAAAAGACCAAAGCTATAGTTGAGTAAGTCAAGAAACAATATGAAGAATTCAAGAAAAAAATAAATTAGTATACAGTCTCCAATTGACGTGGCTTGAGGGTGAGCCACAAGATTATATTGGGGGCCTGTTGGAAGGTGATTTTGGTGCAAAAGACAAAGCAAGGTGTGCAAGGAAAATGATGGTGCACAATAAAAAGGATAATGTGCAAGGAAGAGAAGTTGAGAAAGAGTCGGGTTGGTCATAGTTTTGTACTTTTTGGGTCATGATTTTGTGGTTTTTGGTCCAAGCCAGTTAGAGAGTCAGTCAAAGTGGACCATTTTGTAAAGGTGCAAGCCTATATACAAAATTAGGAATGTAGTATAAATATAAGCTTGATAAGCTCGAATAAGATGAAGAAGAGTATGATTGCATGTGTGATGATCTTCTTGACGTCTATGGAAGATCGTTTTGCATTTTGTTCTTTGTCACAACTATGAGAATGTATTTCAGGATCCTGTTTTGATGCACGAAGTAATATGACATGAACAAATGTTGATGGAAATTATTTGTCTTGTGTTTTTTCCTCTTTTACCGTCTTGACGATGTGATCTGAATAATTCAATGTTGCAATATGGTTGTTATTCTAGAATGATGTGATGTCTCTGCATTCTAAATGATGTCATGGTTATTGATTGGTTTATGAGTCAACATAATGCTGTGATCTAATATGAATGGTTACCAATGCGATCTAAGTGGTTTATGATGTGAATAAGTGATAATAAAACCCCTTCCTCAACCTATGGTTAATGTTGTGATAGTAAGAAGATAGCATACAAGTATATGCTCAAGATCCTCCTCCTTATTGTGGAAACATGGTTCTGACAGTTCTCCCTCGAACATCTCGGGTGAGACTTCATTTGGTTCGTAGGTGTTGCTAGACAAGGTAAAACCTGTTTGGGTTGGTTCTCAGGGAGATCGTTGTCTTTAGGGGTGTCGACAGAGTGTGAACCCCTATCGACAGATCTGTGTCAACATTACATCTTGTATATCTCATGCAAATAATAAATTGAATTGTTATTACTATAATCATATACAAAAGGGAAGGAAAAATAATATTAGCAATTAGTTTTTCTTGTACTGTAATTAATAGAGATATAAAATATGAAATAATGGCCTACCACATACATTGAGATGAAAATCCACAAATCACCAAGTTCATGTGGTTGATAACTGTTATGAATAAAGTAATAAATAAAGAGACATAAAAATCAATAATAATAAATAATTAGTAAACTTTAAAACCAAGAGTTGTGACTCTCCAAATAGGTGTTCCTAAGCTATATTTAAAGAAGTCTTATCATTGTATTTTGTCATCCTTAAAATATTCATTATTACATATATTTATTTAATTGAAGATGGATCATCTTCCTTCATAATTATAGATACGAGCATTTTCCTACAACACCGAATAGGATGTAACATTGGTATCAGAGCGGTTGCTCCTCCCATGAGATTGGATTTGGATCTTTCTTCTCAATACTTGGTTCTCATTCCTCACACTCCTACATCCATCTCCAACCTCTTTGACACCATCTCCCATTCATACACATTCTAGCCACCTAATCACAACTCCCACATTTTCCATCTACGCAGTTCTTCCCATCCTCCCACACTTGACTTTACTCCATAATTAATATATTTATTATCATAATAATTATTATTAATTAATCTATTAAGAAAAATACATTAATTGTCTTTCACTAGTCCATAAATCAAAATAATGTCTGTTAGTGCCAGAAATTGTTCTCAAACTACTAGAAGAACAAGTCAACACAATCTAAAAAGTAAAATTAAATAAAATAGGTTTTAGGGTTTTGGTCTAAAACTTCATCAACAAGGAGGTAACCAAAATTCACAAGCTAATACATAACTGAATCATGCATAAGTTAGATAAAATGGGGATCAAACACATCCCAGTAAGCCATAAAGGAAATACTAATTCCACCCACAGGCTACAAGCATTTACATGAATAAGAGCTTTAAACAAGAAAAGAAATTGTAGACTGAGCAATCAACAAGATCTGAAATGAAACAGCATGACAGGTAAAAAGGGCTTATTAGTTTATATATAATCAATAACAGACATCCACTTACATAAGATTTATAAATGCTAGCTTGAGAAATCAAAGCTCCAAAAGCCTCTCATTGAGTGAAAAATCCCCCCACAAAATTGTATGTTTGTCTTCCTTTTATCATTACAAAGGTAAAGTAATTCCATAACTACCTTCTAGGTCTAAATTTGAAACAGTTACATCAATTAGTTACATGATAACTCAAAATCTTTAAAGACAATTAACCCAAAAATAGCAAATCGGATTTGGGGAAATTTGGTGAATTTCTGAAAATTTGGGTCTCAAAGACGCCTTCATATCTCTTGATCCGGGACACCTGTGCAAAAAATGAGAGGGTTTTTATTTAAATGAGCATGTTATGAACAAAAAATCTCTCTTGGTTTTTAAAAACCCCCCTTCAATTGATTGGAATATGTGCTGGAAATTTGTGACTAAACCAGAAAATGATTAAATAATTCAAACCCTAAAAATAGGCCACAAAGATGAATTCGAATATCTCAAACGATAATAGCTGTTGAAAAACTGAGAGATTTTTTTGTGAATGAGTCTGTTGTGGATAAAAACCTCTTTTGGTTTTCCAGAATTCATTTCCATCACCTCATAATCTGCTGCCAATGATAATGACAAAAATAGGAAAAATAGAGTTGCTACAAGAATCTCCTCATGTAAATATTTGACAAAGGACTCAAAAATAAGGGTTAGATTATAAAGGAAACTTGGAATAAACTTTTATTATAAGTTATTGAAAGCTTAAAGATATACATATTAACTAATAAGCCTAAAAGACAAACCTTAAAACTAAATTAATGAAATAATTCAACCATTAAAAGCATTAAATCCAACAAAAATTACTGATTGTCAAAAGTTCTTAAAATCAACATAAAATGTAAAATCATTTTAAACCAACGGTTGAAAAATAGGACAAAAGAACAGATAAACTAAGAAAAATATCTAGTTATAACATTTGGCTCTTGCTGCAGGATGAATTCCTCCTTGTGAGGCTTCAAGAACCTGTAGACCTTGTGCCTTATTCATTGGGTGATGGAGTCATTTACCAAATCTATGCAACTTTCTCAAATTCTGAACACATACCTCTGAAATGACAAAATACTGCTACAAACCAGCGTATTGAAAAGAATCTACATGCTCGTATAGTGAGCTTATTCTGCTATTTACTCCTACTTCTAATCGAAGGAAACAACCCAATCAAGTGTAATCATACTTCCAGTGAAGCCAAGAAACCATTTGACTGAGAATCATAATTCCATGCATGCTACTGTTTGAGAAAACCCACAAAAGGTGTGATAAATGCAATAAAGAGTCTGTAGGAAGATGATACTTATGGCTGGAAATAGGAAGTATGCCAAAAGATGGAGCATTAGAAACCTTTGAAAAATACAACTCCATCCAAGAAGCCACAGGATCGTGAAATTTCTGATTTAAAACTTCAATGTCTTCATTATATTCATCATTAAGTGAAGCATTCTCTTCCTCTCCATTGCTATTCTTTTTAAACTTTGGCTCAAGAATGGAAACCAAGGGCTCTTCAAACTGCTTCTCGGCCTTTAAATAAAACCCTTGATCAAAACTTGAACAAATAAAATTCTGAAAGTGACCATAAGTCAAGAATGGCATCTTATTTCTTATATCAATAGTAAGAGGTTGAAGAGCAACAACTTCTTCTTCATAACGTCATAATCTCATAGCAGGAACTAGGAAATTTCTACTATAATCCACTGAAAGTATATTATCCTCGAAAAAGTCAGCAAACTGATATGAAGAATCAACACAAGCGTCATTATATCCTTGTTCATATGAAAATCTGAAAATGATGAATAAAACTGTCTTAAATCTGAATGATACCTACGTTCTTCTTCCTGTTCATAAGCTTGTATATCTTTAACATGATCCTGATCTCGAAGCATTTTGTAAGCTCCGATGTTATCCTCCACTTCTTTTTCATCCTCAAACAATTGTATTAAGGATGATGATTTCCTTTCTAACAGGAAAAAGACAAGACTTGAATGTTGATCCATAACATAATATACCATAACAAGTTTTTCCGAAGGTTTGATCTCCGTAGGCATACTGATATAAAAACTTTGAAACCTCCAATTAAATTTAGTAATTGGCTCATCATTCTCCTTTTTCAAACTGTAAAATTCGGAAAGAAATTTATCATAAGATTTATTCTTACCCCAATACTTCAAAAAGACATCATGTAACTCTTCCCACAATCCAATTGAATTAGCTTTTAAATTTCAGAACCAAAACCTAGCATCTCCAGCAAAGGATTTCGAAAATAACCTCATGACAACATCCTCATGCATGATTTCAAAATTATCAATGAAATTATGAAAATATCCTAAATGCTTCTCTGCTGTAATATGGTATTTTCCAGTAAAATGGGGAAGATATTAAACACAGTAGGAAGGGTAAGGATGTAAGAGAGACGGTAGCCTAAGAGGTTTAAACATCTTTTGTCTGAGTCTAGACTAAAAATATGTGAGTTGAAAATGAGGTTCAACAAGTTGTTCGCAAGTTTTAGTAGTGATGGTAGAAGGTAATAGATCAGCTTTATTCTCTACAAGATGACCCGAATAATCAGGTTCAAGAGATATGGGTATATGTATATCATGTTGCACATGTATTTCAAATGAAGGAATAGATTCAACATCAATAAAACAAGAAGAATGCAGACTTTCTTCTTCCAAAGAGGGATATGTACCTGAAGGTTTATGATCATCGGAATAGAAAAAACAAAAAATAATTCTTTTGACATGTAATGGGAAAGATAGGAAAGAACTGATGAATAAGAACAAAACCTCATGAAGGAAAGTAACAATTTGATACACAGTCTTTCCATTTGGCTTCTTCATTTCTCTGTCAACAAAATTCTCCTTGCAGTGGAATCTTTAATCGTGGAGTTGCCGATGAAAAATTGTAGTCTAAAATATTTTCTGACTCTGTTCACCTCTCAAAATCAAATGAATAATGATATCCCAGGGAAGATATACTTCAGCTTCGTCCCCAACAACGGCGCCAAAGATGTTAGTGACAGAAATTGTTCTTAGACTACTAGAAGAACATGCCAACACAATCTCAAAAGTAAAATTAAATAAAATAGGTTTTAGGGTTTTGGTCTAAAACTTCATCGACAAGGAGGTAATAAAAATTCACAAGCTAATAAAGAACTAAATCATGCACAAGTTAGATAAATTGGGGATCAAACACATCCCAATAAGCCATAAACATTACACATGAAATACTAATTCCACCCACAAGCTACAATCATTTACATGAATAAGACCTTTAAACAAGAAATGAAATTGTAGACTGAGCAATCAACCAGATCTGAAATGAAATAGCATGACACGTAAAAAGGGCTTATCAGTTTATATATAATCAATAACAGTCATCCACTTACATAAGAGTTATAAATGCTAGCTTGAGAAATCAAAGCTCCAAAAGCCTCTCCTTGAGTGAAAAATCCACCCACAAAACTGTATGTTTGTCTTCCTTTTATCATTACAAAGGTAAAGTAGTTCCATAACTACCTTCTAGGTCGAAATTTGAAACATTTACATCAATTAGTTACATGATAAATCAAAATATTTAAATACAATTAACCCAAAAATAGCAAATCGGATTTGGGGAAATTTGGCGAATTTCTGAAAATTTGGGTCTCAAAGACGCCTTCATATCTCTCGATCCAGGACACCTATGCAAAAAATGAGAGAGGTTTTTTTTAAATGAGTGTGTTATGAACAAAAAACTCTGTTGGTTTTTAAAAATCCCCCTTCAATTTATTGGAATACGTGCTGAAAATTTGTGACTAAAACAGGAAATTATTAAATAATTCAAACCCTGAAAAATAGGCCACAAAGATGAATTCGAATCTCTCAAATGATAACAGCTGTTGAAAAACCGAGAGAGGTTTTTTGTGAATGATTCTATTGTGGACAAAAACCTCTTTTGGCTTTCCAGAATTCATTTACATCACCTTGTAATCTTCTCCCAATGATAATGACAACAACAAGAAAAACAAAGTTGCTACAAGAATCTCCTCATGAAAATATTTGACAAAGGACTCAAAAATGAGGGTTAGATTATAAAACAAACTTGGAATAAACTTTTATTATAAGTTTTTGAAAGCTTAAAGATATACATATTAACTAATAAGCCCAAAAGACAAACCTTAAAACTAAATTAATGAAATAATTCAACCATTAAATCCAACAAAAATTACTGATTGTCAAAAGTTCTTAAAATCAACATAAAATGTATAATCATTTTAAACCAACGATTGGAAATTAGGACAAAAAGAATAGATAAACTAAGAACAAGATCTAGTTATAACAGCATCCAAATACACACCACCGCATACCAGGACCAAAACTGTGACGAAACTAAAAGACCAAATTGAGAAATTGAAAAGGACATTAAGGTCTTGGTCGCCAACCAAACAAAATGGAAGGAAGAAATGAAAAAT
Source organism: Pseudotsuga menziesii (assembly GCA_001517045.1). Lineage (NCBI taxonomy): Eukaryota > Viridiplantae > Streptophyta > Pinopsida > Pinales > Pinaceae > Pseudotsuga > Pseudotsuga menziesii. The sequence goes on from LPNX010567289.1 coordinate 155,930, forward strand.
AACAATGCAACACTTAAGAAAGAAATCAAAGACGAAGTTGTTCTAGTATTAGAAAGAAGACTTGATGAAAAACTAGACATCATGGACGTGGAACAAAAAGACTTGGACGAAAAAATGAGTGCCATGACACAAGACATAACACCATAACACAAAACCTAAGCACGATAACACATAGCCATAATACATTAATGAAAGTGTTACAAAAAACTAATTCCTAGTAAAAACCAAGTCAGCGGTCCAGACATGTTGGATGCCTCAACTCACATTTCCACACCGAAAACACTTGCCAAGAATCAAGAAGATTTGGAAAAATAAATAAAGATTAAAAATGTGGCGCTTAAACAAGAGATTGAAACAAAAGTACTTCCATATATTGAGGCACGATTAAATAACAAAATAGATGCTATCATTAAGATAGTAGAGAATTAAAAGGATAAAAATCATCACAAACAACGAAGTAGTTCAAATATATCAATTGCATCATCTAGTATATTTGAGCCACCATCCAATCCTAAAGAAAAAAATAAACAATATCATCCTTACATAGTGTACCCACCTAAGGCAGAAATAGAGTTGTTGAAATACAATGGGAGTGAAGAATAACATGTTTCTTGGATAAACAAAGCGGACGAGTACTTTGACATATGCAACATTATATCTCACAAAGAGAAGGTAAAATATATGTCAATGCGTATGAAAGGGTACGCCTATAACTGGTACAGGTGGTGGAAGGGAGACAATTTTTTCTACACCTAGAACTTGTTCAAAAATTATTTTCTTAAAAGGTTTCAAGGAATTGTAGAAGATGATTTTTTCAGAAATCTTACCATATTACAACAGGAACAAAGCATCAAAGAATTCACACATCACCGGGAATCCCTATTTAGGAGGTCTTATACCATACCTCCAAAAAAATTTAAATATGCATTACATAGCAAACGTATAAGTGGCAAGACATAAAACAAAAGCAGTAGAACACAAATTGGAAAAAATAAAAACAAGAGGTGATAACAATTATCGACAAGAAAAAGATACACAATGTAGATATTGTGGAAATAATTGGTCACCCGTTCATCAATGCCACAAATCTAAATCATATACCTCTGAAGTTGAAAATAGGTCAAAAACATCTACTAGATACTCTGATAATGTCAAAAGAAACAAGAAAAACACATGTGGTCGATGCGGTGATGACTGGATCTGAGGTGATAAATGTAGTGAACATCATATAGTGCATTGCAAAATCATCAATGGAAAAGAAGTACAAGTCTCTGTAGATGAAATATTGTCTGATTCTAATACTAAAAGGAAATCAAGTGAAGAACGACATCACAAAAATCAAGCTTTGACGACAAAGCCTTCCTAAGGGGAAGGAAATGTTATTGATAAAATAATAAATAGAAAGACATAATAATAAATAATTAGTAAACATTAAAACCAAGAGTTGTGACTCTCCAAATAGGTGCGCCTAAGCTATATTTAAAGTAGGCTAATTATCATTATATTTGCTCATTCATAAAATATTCATTATTATATATATTTATTTAATTGAAGATGGATCATCTTCCTTCATAATCCTAGAAACGGGTGTTTTCCTGCAACACCGGATACAGTGTAACAATAACAGGAATATACCTACTTGAAACCATTGGGGGAAAACACTTTGCCAAGAAATTTAGAATGGGCGATTGAAAAATTGACTACAACGCTCCACCCATCCAATTGGTCTGTGTTCGATGTAAGTTTTCACTTCAAGAGACCACCCTCGAGTTGGGAATTAATGAACTAGGGCACAAGAGTAATTATCCATATCCATTACCTTTCTCTGTTTGATCTTCTCCCCATTTCATTCAAGAATATCCCCTTTATGAACACATTTATGTCCTCTTTATAGCCAATTTTACTTCCAACATAAGTTATTTATTAGTCTTATCTTTAACTTAACTTATCAACTTAGTTAACTTTGACTAGTGGGATTTAACTTTAGCCATTTTTTAACTGATTAGCTTAACTTATTTAATTTTTAATTTACTACATTATGGTAATTAGCTTATCTTAACATAACTAATTATCTTAACTTATCATTGTCTTCCAGTTTATATAGTTAAGGTAATCGATTCCATTATTATATAAGAGTTTATCCATGCATTAGCTGCCAATTCCATGCAATTACATGCATATCCATGCATTAGTTGTTAGTTAATCTCATCTATTTTTGTAGATAGCTTTTTAAGACTTTAATTCATTTGTATTTCTAATAAATGACAATCAGTCCTTATTTAAATAATAATCTAACTTAATTCATTTAACTTACGTATAATAATTAGTTATTTTATAGATGCTCACTATACCAATATGTTTTCTTGGTATAATAAATATTTATTTTTTCATAATTTATTATTAGGAAAATATCAACCCTTTTCCACTTAGGATTTTTAAAAAATCCCTTCCGGAGATAAGCTATCAATGCTATCTAGGCTAACTTCCTTACTTTTACTTGATGGCACTCAATATTGGTTACCCATATGCTTAATAGTTAGCTCATAGGAATTTTGTTACTACCTTGTGTCATCTTGTAGTGTCGTTGGTGCCCTTATCTAGGACTTAATATTAACAATAGTAAGAAACTTAAGTTTCTACTCAGTGAACATTACAACTCATTTCAAGTGCACAGGGCACTAGGTTGACTACTATCACCAGCATAGAGCCAAATCCTAGGCTCTATCAAGCATCGAGAACGATAAAATCTCTCGAGGTGCAAACCTTTTTAAAGTATTGCACTCAATGAGCTATCAGATTTGGTGTGTCCTATATATAGCCATTGATTTGATTTGAAGACCAAAATAGACATCTTTTTTTTTAAGGTCGACATATAATGTTTTTATTATTAATATTTAATACATATAATATTTTTTATTATTTATTTTTTATGTTGTTAGGTACGAACATTACAACATCTTGCCCATACATGGCTTTAAAACCATGTGCAAGGCCCTCCTAAAACCATGGGTTGTTTAGGAGGCCTGTCACATGGTCTTAAAACCATTTGCAAGGTCCTCCTAAACCATGGGCTATTTAGGAGGCCTTACACATGGTCTTAAGAGCATTTGCAAGGCCCTCCTAAACCATGTACAGTAAAACCATGGGTTGTTTAGGAGGTCTTGCACATGGTTTTAATTAAATTTTTATTTTTTTATTGTTTTGTTAGGTAGGAACATTACAACATCTCCCCCATATTAGGTTGTTTTCGCAGCCGACATTTATTTTGGGGGATAATTAAATTTTTATTTTTTATTATTTTGTTAGTAACAAACATTACTTGACAAACATTACAAGATCTCCCTTGTATTATGTTTTTTTTGCCAACATTTATTTTGGCGGATAATTAAATTTTTTTATTTTTTATTATTTTGTTAGTAACAAAATGTTACTCAACCAACATTACAAGATCTCCCTCATACAAGATTCGACAAACGTTACAAGATCTCCCTCTTACTGGGTTGTAGAGCGCCTCTCAACACAATAAAAAAAGTTTACCAAGCCATTCTCCCTCTCCCCCTAGTGGATATCATGCCCTTTTCATTTTGTTTTTTCAAGCGTTTAAGTCTCCTAAGTCTACAAATTCACTTACAACTTAGGAAAACATAATTATACTTACACACTTTTACTTACAAAGCTTCTGCCTTGATATCTTTGACATCAACAGGTACACAATTGCCCTTTTTGTTGCAAAAACCTTAGGGGAGATAAGAGGCATATTACAGTCAAAATTTTTATTAATGAATAAAAGTAATGTGATCAAAAAATTAGTGAGAAAACAACAAATGGGAATCTCATTGAATAGAAAAGAAAGCAATTAAACTTCAAAATAATTCCATACGCCTTGGAAGAGTTTATACCTAGACATTAAATGAAGCATCTTCAACTTTGAAATTTGTTTAAAAAGAAAACATTGTACCATGTATGGAAGTTCAATTGAGTGTAGAGTGGGTGGTTGAGAAGAATGTTGTTATACTCCCTACCCAGTTTCAAATATCAAAATGTGACATGTTATTTAACCAAGTATTATTTGATTCCTCTTGAATATAAAGAATCTCTCTTTTCTAAGTGAAAAGAAAAAAAAAAGTCCATTGACATGCGACCCACTCTAAAAGATTATCAAATACCATGTTGCATCAAAAACGTCACACCAAGCATCCTCAGACTCTGATCTCGTCTCTATCTCTATAAATACCAATCATCTATAACCATCTTATAGGACCTAGTTCGGCTTTTGGGATAAAATATGGAAGCACTTGTATGGATGTATTTCACCTGCAAGTTATTGTTGGTCTTGATTGTTGGCTGCATTTCTATCCTCCAAAACCTCATCCTTACAAATATCATCCTCCTCAATCTCATGTCCTTCTCCTATCCATTATAAGCCACCTTCTTCATTGGCACCTATCCCCAAGCCACTACTAGTGGAGAAACCTCCTCCTAAGGTGATGTCGATTTCTACGCCATATAAGTACAAATATCCAACTCCACCAAAGCCAACTCTTATTCCATATTCTAAGTCTCTACCAACTCACAAGCCCCTTCCTTCTTCTTAACCACGAAATTAATTTCCAACTCCTCTTCCACCCCATAACAAGCCAGTGTTCAAACCACCAAAAGAAACTCCATTCCCATAAAATAAAATAAAATACATATCAATGCAAGTCTTGTCTCCACCCCATTTTGTATTCCTACTCCCCCAAAAGTAGTACCTACTTACCACATCCCCATCCCCAACCGCCAGTCTACCCCTCACCACTTACACATCACTACCCTTACAAGTCTCCACTCCAGCGCCATACTAGAATCTACAAAGCAACTGTAGAATATATTTTTCCGGTGATAATGTATGTTCCTCTTCTTCATAAATGTTGTTTCATCTGTAATATATCATTTTGTAACAAACTTAATTAATAACAACAACAATATATATATATATATATATATATATATGGCACTCACTTTGTAATATATCATCATTCATCTTTAATATTATTTTATATTTCCAATATGGAATTATTTTCCATTGGTTGATTATACAACTTAGTGAGAATATCCAGATACAGATATTACATTTCGAGAAGTTATAGTAAAATGGTATTTTTACCGTTACAGTGGTATCAGAGCCTCGTTGGCTAGATCCTGGCCTTTGGCCATATTTTTGGCTTTTAGACATCACCGATGGTTTCCCTGAATTTTTGGGTTTCACATTATTTACGCTTTGTATAGATTTGGGTTTCCCAAAAAAATAGGACTTTGTCCTTAAAAAAATAAAAAAAATAAAAAAAGGGTAAAAGTAACTCCCCCCCAAAAAAGAGAGTTTAAAAAAAAAGTGAAAAAAAAAAGTAAAAACAAAAAAAAACTAAAAGAACGAGGAAAAAAAAAAGTTAAGAAAAAGAAAAGATAAAAGTAAAAGGAAAAAAAAAAGAGGGTAAAAGTGAAACCACACCTCATTTCTTAAAGTGGGTTTGAGTTTGAATATAAAAGTGCAAAATAATTACTAGTAAAGAGCAAGTGAGATTTGAACTTAGGTGGGGAATGTAACACTCATTCCTCCCAACCACCCAATCTACTCACATTTTACAAAACTAAAGGGAAAAAAAAGATAAAAAAGGTGCATAATAATTGCTACTAAAAAGCAAGTGAGATTTGAACTTAGGTGGGGAAGATAGCACTTATTCCTCCCAGCCACCCAATCTACTTGCATTTTACAAAAGTATTGGAAAAAAATAAAAGTCAAGGACTAGAATTTGGAAGGTTATATATTATTTTATATAACTTAAGTTTAAAAATAATAATAATAATAATTATTATTATTCTTATTCTATTAAAAAAATAATTATTTTTGGAAAAAAGAAAGGTTATTTGACCTAACAAGAAATAGTCGAAGAAAGTTTTTTCCAAATGAGACATATTGAGAAATATTAAAGCTTTTGTATCTACCCTTCTAGAATAAATGAAGACAAAAGTGAAGTAGAAACATAGTCACAAACAATGGCTACTACATATTCGGAAATGAAGGCATAGCTACAAACAACAATGGACGAGTTATCTAACAATACAAGGCGATTAATAAAAGTCTACAAGTTGAGGTTGAGATGAAAAAGTGGTTGAAAGAGTGGAAAGACGACGAGAATCATCGCTTATGGAATCAGAATCGACAGCTAGAACAAACCATAAGAGATAACAAGAAAATGTTATCTGATCAAGATAAAGGAATATCATGTTTAAAAATTCATAATCAAAACCTAGAAGACCAGATCAAAAAGTCAAAAAATGACAACAAATCACCATATGGATGCGATAATGAATTAAAAGAAGAAATAAAGCATCTAAACAAACTCATCATGGAAAAAGATGCTGAATTGGCGCAAGTCCAGATGAGGTTAGAAAATCAAAGAGCAGAGTTACGTCATCATAAACAACAAACAGAAAAACTCCAGCAGCAGTATGACGACAGTAAGAAGACACATAAGTTAGAACTGACAAAAGTCAACAAGGTTTTATCAAGCCATTCCGAAGAAATTTTCAGATTAGGTAATCATAACAAGACACTAGTCACAAAAATTAAGAAGTTGAAAAGTAGTCGAAAAACAGAACAATCTATGGAAGACATTGAAGGAAAACTTCTAGACAAACATGAAGAAAATCGTTGTATCAGAAGGCATAATGAAGATCTTAAAGAACAACTTAAGAAGTCTGAAGATGACAGAAAATCACATGTAGAAGTGATTAAGAAGTTTCAAAATGATAACATGCAGTTAGAAAACAAGTTGGAAAAGATACAAAACGAAACCTTAAAACCTCAAGAGACGAAAACACAACTTTCTACTTAGATCAATGCTAAAAAAAATGATACTCGTAAAAGACAATGGCATTGTGAAAATTCCATATCGACACCCCAACCATAAAAATAGATATTCTAAAAAGTGGGAAATGTCGAAAGATAGCAGTACCAATGTGATCAAATCTCCTAACGATAGATCAGTATGGAATGCCAAGAGTCCACAACAAATCAATTTGGGATGGATTGATTCATCCACATATCGAAAGTTGTGCTCAACTCTTAGTAGTTTGTATCGACACGTTTCGTCAGCTGTGACACGACAAAAAATGATGCAGAAACATTATAAGGCTTTGAGGACAAAGCATTTCTAAGGGAGTGGCAATGTAACAAACTTAAATAATAACAACAATGTGTGTATATATATATATATATATATATATATATGAATTATTAATAGTAATACATATTGATGTTCATAATTAATAATTAATAAATAGTTATTAGTAAACTATTCTAAAATGACGCATCCTTTCATGGATGGTATCCAAAGTGCATTTCCAATTTATATATATATGGCACTCACTTTGTAATATATCATCATTCATCTTTAATATTATTTTATATTTCCAATATGGAATTATTCTCCATTGATTGATTATACAACTCACTGAGAATATCGAGATACATATATTACATTTCGAGAAGTTACAGTAAAACAGTGTTTTTACCGTTTCACATTTTCAAGCCATTATGTATAATGTTGATGTTAGTAAGCAATGATTATTACGAACCTGAACACCATATGTATTCATAGAGAACTTGTTCCGTTTACCCCTGATACTAGATATTGTTGTTGGCATCATAGCTATAAGTTTTTGTATGTGTATAGATTAATTGCATTACACTCTTTTATTTTTTCTTCATCTCAAACTTATCATATGTTTGTCTTTTCGTGCAGTCGATTATGTATTTAGAGACACGCCATGCAAAATATGGATATATTACTTCGTCAGCTACATAGGTTGTTGATGACAAGGTTATAACGCATAGACAAATATCTACCTAATCATTGTTTGACACGCAAAAGATTATTGTACTCGATTGGTTGCATAAACAATATTAATTTTTGACTATGTTAATTTAAAAAACTAGAGGAAGGATAACAGAAAAATCACTAAAATAAGACAAAACGGTACCAATTAATTGTTAAAGGGGTCTTAACCATGTCGTCATTATCAAGAGGCGTTGGGGTTTTGAATTTTTTTATTTGCGAGGTTTGAACATATCCAACTATTTGATAATTTAAAAAATATTTAATATATATAATAAAATCATAGAGAAGTTAAGTTAATCCATTTATTGCAAACATTTTGTTTACTTTGATATTTCCACCACAAAGAGTATCAATTTAGTAAAGCTATGTATTTCATGCAAATTGAATTAAGCAAGTTTTATAAAAACAATGTCATTTAAAAATATTCAATATGTCTTGAATAAAATTGTAATTAGATTTTATTAATTAGATTTAACTATTATAAACATTGTAAATTAAAGAATAAAAATATAAACATTTTAATTTTTTAATTGTTACATAATACTATATTAATTAAAAAATTTGTTACTTGTGTAAAATAATATTATAGACAAAAATCTATAAAAAAATATGTTACTATATGTAAAATAATATTATATACAAAAATCTATATAATTTAAAATATTTTTTCATTAAAATGTTTAAGATTAAAAATTAACAAATATAACCAATAATTAATTAGTTTACATATTTAAATAAAATGTTATTAATAACCATTAATAAAATTATAAAAATTAAATTTTTTATATTGTAATGTCTTAAAAAATTTATTATAAATAAGAGCATCACTATTATAACAAAATAATTAATACAATTCCAAAAGAAAAAATTAGCTTTTGATAATAATCACCACCAACTACTTAGTCATATATATATATAACTTTAAAATTAATTTTTTTATATAATTAAACTAATACAAAGTATTTATTAAAACATTAAAAACAAATTATTTTAATGAAACCCTAGCACAAAATAATTGCATATAAAAATATAAATTACTTAAAAAAAAAGATTTATAAAAATATAAATTACTTTTAACACAAAATTTTTATATTTTGTATCATGCACTTAAAAGTATAAAATAGTACTTAATGTTCTTTATTTAAATATTAAGATGCATTAATTCTAACAAAATAAACTATTATACAATAAGTTTTTACTGTAAATTTATTACACTCGATTCCTTAATTTTATTACACTCGATTCCTTAATTGATCAGCTAAAAAAAATCCAAAACATAAAATCGAAATAGAAGATAATATCTAAAGACCGGTTAATGTAATTATTTTAATCAACATATATATGAGTTGGAGCAGTTATTCCAATGGTTTCATTCATCACTTCATCCAAAATTCACAAAAACAATCATCATTCTGTTTCTCCAATCGATTAGCTATACATTTGCTTCACTTATTTGATCTTTCGGCCAGTCTCATTTGTCTCCATTACAGCGATGGGAACAGAGTTAAGGCCACGGCAGATTCAAGGGCTTCTAGTGTGCAAAGCCGAAAGAACCTCAAACACAACCTATTTTTGAGATTAGGTTTTAAATTTAACTGTTTACAGAACTGGGATGAAAAATTTATAAATTTAACTGTTTACAGAACTGGGATGAAAAATTTATAAAATTTAACTGTTTACAGAACTGGGATGAAAAATTTATAACGAGTTATAGTGGTTGTCTCTATTTTTTCCTTTGGTCAAACTGGGAAATTTAGTGTATGTTTTTCCCTTGGGTTATGCAGGTGCACCCTGCACATATTAATGCTTCTGTCTACTGATTAAGAGAAGATACGATAATGCTTTCATTTTATTTTATTTCTGACTAATGATAGTGTCGAAAGCTGCTTTGGCTTTCCGTTTATATATATCAAAAAGATTATGGTTGATAAATTTTCAAAATGCAGAGCAGTTAATATTACTGAAAATTATTGAAAATCTTCCAAGGAAAAAGAGTGATTGAAAACTTTTACATAGATCTACCATGTAAATTTCACATAGTAAATATGATATAAAATAATTATGATAAAAACAATTAATATGATAAAAAAAATTGATATATTTTTTTAACACAAATTTCATCCTGAAAAATTACCAAATTAAGTTAAAAAAAATAAATTTCACCAAGAATGATAGATTAGTCAAGCATCAATGGACCTATTTTGATTATGTCTACACGTATTTTGATTATATCTACACCAGCGATATCATATAGTAACACGTATGGGACCATATGGATTGAAATTTTTTGATAAGATCAGATCTGCCGGTTCCCACTGACTGAATAATGATCTTTACCAATAGGCCCGGACCACCACACTATGATTGGGTAATGGGTTGGTGCATTGGTGCTATTATACCTCTTGAAAAGGAAAGATCAATCTTATTTAGTATATCTGAAGTTCTTGGGACGAGGGAGCAGAAGGGGATAGAAAGAGACTAGAAGGGGATAGAAAGAGAGTGAGCGGGAAGGTTTCTCAATATCTTACCACCGCTAACTAAATGTAAACTTCTTATATATAAAAGACACGTTCCGCGTCTTGATGAAACTCGGGTTGAGACGAAAGGATTTTTCCAAATAAGAGTTACTAGATACTTTATAAGTTGATGAAACTAGGGCGGAGAGAAAACCATTTTTCCTTTACCAGGGCAGGATAAAAACAAGACTTGAGTTTAAGTAAAAAAAAAGACTTATTAAAAAACCAAAACCTAAATTGAAATAAGTTAAACTAATACACATGTAACCACTAATTATATGTTTAACCCCTTCAAATTAATAAACCTAATACAAATATATATGTGCCTCCCCTCTCTCTGGGCTTATTTTTATATTTTTTTTTCACCATAAACCAGAGTTGAGTTTAAGTTAAAAAAAGGTCGAGTAAAAAATCCAAACCCTATTATAATATTAAAATAGAATTTCGTTTTTATAGAATCCAAGTCCAAATTGAAAAAAAATTGATGCAATCCAACCACTTTGGTTAATATTTAACAATCATAATTTAAGAATTTATGGAGAAAAATTTGACAATTAGTGTCACTCTGTAGTTGGGATAGCATTTTATAGGCAGAAGTCAAGGATTTTGATGAGGGATTTTTTTTATAATTGTAATTTTAAGAAATGTTTATATAACCAATTGAAAAACTGTATTAAGAATAGACGTGTCTACTATGTGTATAAACATGCCTTCCTTACCTCCACAACCACAACGTTAGAAATGTTTATATAACAAATTGAAAAGCTGTATTAAGAATAGAACGTTTATATAACAAATTGAAAAGCTGTATTAAGAATAGAGGTGTCTACTATGTGTATAAACATGCCTTCCTTACCTCCACAGCCACAACGTTCACTAGTACCAATCAAGTGGATGGCTGTTGATGTTAGCTAGAGCTACATTTTGAATTCGTTGTAGGCAATAGGCTGAGGAGTAACAAGGCTTTCAAAAGCATTCAAAAATGTTTTGGATGGTCAAACTCTTTGCTAATATTTAGCAAAGGGCCAGGGATAAGAACTAGTTGAATGTCCACATGAATGCAACTAAGGAAAAATGTGCAGAGAAGGAATGTGAATGTGAGATCAGGAATTGAAGAAGTTAGAAGTCTTTATATCCAAATTACAAATACAAATAGCATTTGTATTATAGATTAATACATAAAAACAGCTAATTATATAGATTAATGCATCAAAGAGGACAATTATCAAATTGTTAGCAGAGACAAATGAGCATGATGTAAGTGAAGGGAACTGCGTGCATGCTATCTTTACATCTTCTTCTAAGCTTCTTGAGCCACTTGAATGCTACACTCCACAACCACCTGGACAAAATAAAATTTGATTGTGGGCCGCTTGAAGGTTGAAGAACATTTATCTGAGGAAAAAGATTTGTCTCAACGTAATCAGAATGACCACGATGAAATGATATGAAATAGAGGATACAAAACTCTCCTGTAAACTCTCACTGGACTAGAAACCTCCATGGAAATTCTACCAGGATAAGCAGAGATAGGAAGTCAACTCTGCAGGAAGTCTTGACGGAAGCAATCAAGCCCATGAATCGGCAACCCATGAACTTTTTCCATTTGACAATGATCTCGAGACTACACCCTGTTCCCACTCCTCAGTGTGGAACGGTGGAAGAGACGCTCATAGACGCAAACTCATAGACGCTCATATTCAGCTTCCGCCTCCGGATCACAGCCACTTCCCTGGAGCCAGCTTCACTGGACATAGTGGATCATGTGGATGTTACAGAGCTTTATCAGAAAAACGAAAAACTAAACCATTGAATGGATTCTAAAAACACTCATTATATTTATTGATGCAACCAACACTTTGTAGATATGGTACAAGTCCATACAGCTTGCCACTTATGCAGGCTTCAAATTTGAAGCGTTCAGAGCCCTTCAAAGGCCATTTTAGCCTTCATAAGGCCACAAAGAATTTTACCATGCAAAAAAAAATTAGTTTCATTTCCAGCACGTCAATAATGAAATTGAGTAAGCCTGGGTAAATTTGCAACAAAAGGGCAACTATAAAATTTTCCCTTCCAAGGGTTATCATCAGTGGACTGTAGGACTCAAGTCTTCTCAAGTTCCCTCAAATAGTCTGATATGGATAAGGATCTCGCTCCCAATGGGAACAGACCACGGTGGGCCACTGGACTTCTCAGTTCCAAGTTCAACTCGGTGAGTCGGGACTATGACTCAGGATTGATGTTCACTTTCAAAGAATTTAATGGAATTGGCATGCATTACTAATTCACCATCTTCATTAAATATTGGTCTGAGAGGATGCTAGCGTTCCAACTCAGTTTTCCATATGGCATCTTCTTGTTCACCCACTCACTTGATCTCACAACTTAAAAGTCACTTAAGTATTTTAGTATATGATGTGAAATTAAAAGCTCATATGAGTCATACCTATGGAAGGTGAATTGATATGATATTCCTCCACTTTCAAGGCTCCATAAGGAAAAACTAATGGTGTTATTTTTTGGGTTACAACTTACAAGTTGTAATTTACAATGCATTGAGCAACCTTTGCGAGATTCAAACCTAACCTAGTCCAATGCGTCTGTAAGTGTAAGTTTATAGACCACGGTTTCACCCAGTGTCGGAAATTTCTGTTATGACCACCATAGGACTCAGATGACAGATCTTTGGTGGCAGGCTAGCAACACTTCACCTTTTGTTTGTGTTCATGAATCATATCCTTTACTAGTTAGTCCAGGATTCCAAGATGTATTCCAATTTTCATTCATTTACTAGAGTCATAATCATTTGAATCACACTCCTAGTCTCCCATGGTCCACCTAGGTCGCATAGTCTTCCCGTCTCATCGAAGGAAGGGGGTTAGGCAACAAAGACAAAGGAAATTGGAACGGAGGGCTAGCGAGAGAGAAGGATTGTACAATATGCATATAGTCAAGTCTAAAAGAAATGAAATATTTTGTCATATACCTAATTGAATATTATCATTACATAATTTGTCGGTATTCTTACGTGGTAACTCATGTTCCTGAGCTAATTATGAAGGCTAGTTGTCTTGGCAATGTCTACAATTTGGAGAGGCTTGTTTCCATCAATATACGGCCAATGGGTTTCTCCTATAAATATCACTATTATGTCTCCCCTCCTCACTGACCTCACCTTTTGAATTTAGTCCTCTTCTTCTTATTCCTCTTCCTCCCATGGGCTCTCTGATTTGCGCCCTGAGTGCCCTCGAAACAGAGAATGATCTCTGAAAGTCTTTGGACACCTCGGGAAAACAAAAGCCAGTTTTCCCTCACATGCACAGATATATCTATGTTATGTAGAAGCAATTATAAAATGATTTCTTTTGTAATCATGTGAAATACACAAACATGCATTCAGCTACCTCGGGAAAGTAAACCAACTCTGGACAATTGAGATATTGGGGAATCGAGATGGTGATGATTTCAATTGTCTTTCTATAGAAGGAAACAACTGTGCACTCTAATTCCTCGTTGTATTTTGTGGTGGACAATTTGAAGGTGCCACCGTCATCACATGTAGGAGCAAGAGAAGAGAAGGTAGAACGTTGCGTAGGCTAGATAGAGCTTCCGAGAACCTAAAGAGATTGGTGAAGTTTGTGGGAGAAAAAAATATTCTCATGGTTTTACGAGTATGGACCATCGTAGATCGAGACTCAGACTCTCAACTCTCCAATTACATGCTTCAGTGTCTCCCTAATTTATATTTCCTCCAGAAGATTTTGTAGAGCTAAGCTATCGACTTGGTTGTCGTGAATTCATAGGTATGTACAACATTTTTCCCTTGTGTGACATTTTATATGTGGAGAAAAGTCAAATGTGTTTCTTGTTGGAGTGCCTTCTGGTGCTATAGATATAAGAGTTTAAAACTTCTCTATCCAAAATGTTGTTTCAAATTTGTAATGTATTATGCGACTGCATGTCCACTAGACTAATTCTCGAATACTCAATAGATGTAACCTTAAAAAACCCAGTATTTAAATGAAATCATACCAAAATAATGTATACTTTCATAGGCTAGGACCACAACTTTGTTTGGGAGGAGGAGAAAGCAAAAAGAGCGTGGTATTTGAGTTTCAAATCTATCAATGCTCTTTATCTGTCGTGAATTGTAAACATTAGATTGAAAGAAAGACAAATATTTGAATACAAGTGTTTTAATTATTCCAATTTCCTTAATTAAATCCAAAGTTTGAAAGGATAAAACATTTAACAACCTGTTGACGCGCATATATGACTATGTGCGTAACACGGAAGACAACCCAGACCGGGATCCTTAGAGCAGGTTCGAAGCTGTTTGGGATGGTTGTTTCCGACAGGTTTAAAGGCTCTGTTAGCCTGAAAGTCTAACTAAACTAAGTCTAAAAGATAAAATAGAGCTATTGCTTTGGTTAATTAAATCTAATAAATACCTACGAATGCACAAATTAAACTAGTTAATCTACTTACTAATGAATTAGTAATTTAATTAAATTAATCTATGAAACAGATCTATTTAATTAACTGAACTTATAAATAATCAAAAATTAATCAAGCATGTTAAATGAGTTATAAAATTTGCATTATTAACAAATATACATTAATTACAAAAAATCAAGAACCTGAATGTAATTCAATGGCTGTTTTCCATAAAATAATTTAAAAGAAACAGCATATTAATATATTTTCGATCTTATCCTTATCAAGAGTGAAAAGAATATTAAACCTGGAATCGAATATTCTGAATACTGCATGAATACACTTGATAATATTTAAAGAAATTTAAACATTAACAAAACCATACAGTAATCATTACATATTATATAAACAATGATATCGATCATTAATTAAACAACATGACATATCAGCAAGATCAAAAACATTAAAAATCGATAATCATACAAGACATGTATATTTGCAAAATTCTTTAGAGAATTATAACAAACATAGATAAAGTAGAAAAGAAATGACAAGACTGATAAATATCAAAACTATATGCCAAGTATACAAACTATAAACATATATTAAAAATATCACCAGTTTAACATATCGTAGCTGAAGACAGATAGCTGTCTAAAATCGCAGATAAATCAAACCATAGTCTTGTTGTCTCCTCTCCATCAACTATCGACCTCAGGCAGCAGTATTTTCTGAGCTTACAAGAGAGAAATCTCTTCAGCTTTGGCAGCCCCTACGTCCTCCTCTTTTCCAGCAAATTCCAGTCTACTTAAATAACCAAAAACGGAATCCAAATTAGGTTTTACACACGCGAATTTTTGCCGGCTGCAACTGCAAAAATCGCGTCCAGAAAATCCCCGAAATATCCTAGAATCCATCACTTTTTTGCAAAATCCACTCAATTAAAACTAAATGGGTCCGTTCTGAGAAAAACCCATGTGGCGGATTTTTGAGATCTGTCTCCATTTGTTCACAACGTGGCCTGGAAAAATGCCTGTTATTTGAAAACGCATTTTTAATAACTGACAGAGAATAAAATTCGTCTCCTGGCAATTTCCAGAATCATAACAATCTCCTTAGCATCTGCACATGAAAAACAAAAAACCTAATAAAAGTAAGAAGTGTAAACATAATTCAATCATGAGAAAATAAATAGCTTAACCAATGATCTTTCCACCTCTTTTGGCGTTTTCAAAATCTGCGATTTGTTTCAATATGTGCAATTAAAACATTTCAGCATCTATAGGATATTTGTTTTATCATTATTAGCAATATAATAATCCATAGATTCGGCTCGCATCTCTCAAATCTCTACAATATCGGAGAACAGATAGCTGGTTTAATATGAGGATCCCGTTGTGGATAAAACAAAATTCACAAACCTTTCCATTGAATTAATAGCTCCTTCAATCTTCATTGATAACCACGTGTCATTATTCAAATAACCGATGGATAAATTAGACAATAATTTTCAATAAAAAAGAAAAGTGTGCTCATTTCTAAGCCTTTATAAAATTCACATTAATTCCTGGTGTTTTTGCAGATATGATAAAATTAAAATAAAGTGTTAATTATACCTGATTTTCTAGGTAAACATTTAAAAGATCAAAGAACTTTATTTATTATATTTATACAAAATAATTAAAAGATTTATTTATCTTGTATAAATAATAAAAAATAAATAAAGTCTATTAATTATAAACATACTTATTTGATCTTTATTTATTCAACACTTTTAATAATGTAGGCAAAAATAATAAGATAGGCTTAGTAAAATATTTTTCAAACTCTTAAATTGAATGCATGGTTTTATCTTTCAATATCCATCGTTAAATGAATCAGAATTACCAAGTTGAATAATTGAATTAAAATTACCCATTTATAAGGTGTCATCAATACTATAATCAGCTTCCCAATTTCAAAACCTTATCAACATTTATGATAACAAAATCACGTAATAAAATTAAATGATAAATATTTGGATAAGAAATCACTACTAGGTTATGACAAATTATTAACACTTATCCACTCAAAATAGTAATTTTGTCAACCAATCCATAGTCTGCAAATGTTTTCTTTAAAAACATTGAATTTCATGTTTCAGTAGCTTCTGGAATGTCACCACTTCAGTAGCTGTCAGTTCTTTAGTTTTACCATATGAAATTCAAACATTTCATCAAAAATAAAATACAATTTTATTTGATGAAATAATGTTTTTTAAAGGCTGTTGGGTAGGGGCACAACAGATGGCGACTGATTGGGCGAAACAGTTATCTCTGCGAAAACATGAAATTTGACTTGTATATGTAGCAAGATAAGAAAAATTTTCTTTAACTCACATTAGCATTTTCTGGAATATAAAAGAACTGTGCCTTGTGATAAGACTAGATTTCAAACTAATACCAAATTCGATTCTTTGATCATTATCGAGAGATTACCTTCACAAATGATACGAATTTTAAGTTTATTTAGAAAACGTAAGACTCCAAAAGGAAATTAGTCCTAGGAAATACAACACAATTTTGATATTTGACCAGTTTTTTTTTTTTTTTTTTTTAAGATATGATCCCAATACTACAGTCATGACCCTCCTACCAGCAGGCATCCATAGCCTCAAAAGGGTTGACTTTTAACCATACATCCTACTGTTCTAGTCCCAAGATATGATAAAACATGAATATTTAGAACTTCTCAATTTATTAATGGGTAAGCTGCATTGGAACCTCTTCATGAGTGTGGGATGACCTTGGACTCTCATAGATTTTTGTATATATAACAATTTATGATTTAGAATCCAAATATGCCACAAACGGAGCCCTCCTACCCACAGGCGTCCATAGCCTCAAAATGGTACGTCTTTTAACCCATTCTACCCAACGGCTTATATCCCAAGCTAATAAGTTTAAAGAAGGCTTCATATTCAGCATTTAAGTGCTCATCCACAAGAGATTTGCATATTTATAATGGGGGAACGTAATAGGAAACTCTTTACGAGTAAGATAGCGTAAATGATCTATAGATAACTGATTTTATGATTAAATCGCAATTGCTTTCCCAAAACTGATTTCTAAATAAGTAATAGAATCCCTAGTAATAATGACTTCGATATCCATTCAATCCAATAATTTGAGGATAATGATAAAAGAAACGAAATAAAGTGGAAGTTTTCATCTAGTAGTTTTGTTTGCCACAGTTCAATTTCTTCTTCTTTTATTTCTGAGATAAGAACAGATTTCTAAAAAGTCTCGCTTTCTTCATATTTTATATAATCATATTCCAATTTTATGACATAAAAACATTCCCAGATCTGAATCATTTCTCCTGGTTTTTGAAAAAGCAAAAGAACAACAAAAATCAAAATAAAAAGCAAAATAATATATACATGAGTTTTATTTGGGCAAATTGCAAAAACAAATGATTTCAAAGTCTACGAGAAAAAATAAAATTTTAAAATAAATCATACACACACAACACATGAGTTAAACCAAGATCTCATCAAATGGAAAATAGGTCTAACAATATATGACTAATTCTAACAAAAGAAAATGAGAGATTAAAATAGATTAACAAGTTTTAAAAATTGTTATCCCTATTTTGCTTTTAAGTCTTTCAATTTAGTCGAAGTTGTTTTTTAATAAGTGATGAGACATTAATCTAATGTGTTTTATTCAGAAATCAAAGTAACAAAATAAATCCTAATGAATATGCGGCTATAAAAAGATGAAAGGTTCTTTCTTTTAATGAGACGATTAAAAAAAACGAGAGAAAGTAAATAATTACTTCCCTGATAATGATGTCGTCATCTCATTCTTAAAATGATGTCGTCTCAAATCCATATATCTGCATTTATTCAAATGTAAACAAACATAAATCATCTTAAATTATAAACCTAACCTAAACTAAGACAATAAAATATATACAAACTAAGTAAACGAAAATTTTCAATGAAACCATCGTAATAACTCCAATCCTGCAAAATCAGACAAAATGAAAATCAGCAATAAGAATTGAAGTATTTTGAAACCAAAAATAAATAAATCTGACTTACCATTTTGACTTTCAAAAAACAAAGTAAATGCCAATTTACCATTCTCTGGAAACTTCGCAAGAAAAGATCTCTCGAGCCAATCTGCAATCCTATCATAATACGTGTGATTAATAACATAGGATTGTTCAAAAGAATATGGTAATGAGAGAGATATATCGTGATAGTCATGTGTTAAAGTTTTGTGCATAGAAACATGTGAAAGAAACTCAAAGTTCAATAATCCTTCCTGTAGGTTTTCCTCCGTATGAACATCATCTTGCAGACAAACACGTCGTTCAAGAAGATCATCAAATTCAGATTCAATTTTCTTAAATTCAAGTTCAAGAGTGTTCTCCGTATTATGGTTAATGTCTTGATCAATTTGATAGGGATTGAATTCCTCATAATCACTACCTCGAGATGAACTAATGGAATCCAACAAGGTAGGTGAAAAATCATCATTAATTGTTGTAAGATGTAAATTATTAATATGATGATGATCAACATTGACTTTACCTGTTCCACATTGATTTTCAAACTCAAGTGACCGATCATGATAAGATTGTTGATCTGAGAATTTCGATGAATCATAAGAGACTTCTTCAAGTCTGCTTGTTTGAATATTCCCTAATTCCCATGCATATAATTGAGAAAATGTTTCATGGGAAGAAAGATTAATTTCTTCATTTTCTAAATGCAAATCATGATTGTATTGTACCGCATAAGATTGTGACAATGTGAAATCAAAATCATAATAATATGAACTATGCATTGCCTTTTGATTAAAAATATCAGGGTACAAAGAAAAATATGTTGAAGCATTAAGAGAATGAAATTCTTTTCGTGGATAAGAAAGATCATCACAGGAAAACTCTTCATTAAATAGTTCCTCTTCAAAAGATGAGTCTATAGGTGGTTTGGTTTCTTCTTCTAGGATAAACTGATTAATATCCATGACACGATCTACAGAAAAATCTGAACATAATAAGTTATATGAGGTTTTACTATGTTCATCATAAGAATATAGATGTGGTAGAAAATCATTGGATTCTTTAGAATAAGAATAATCGAGAACTAATGGAGATGTGATAAAATGATCAATGATAAGATCTCCACAAGATGAATCTCGAATCTCTTTAGTCAAACTAGAAGTTTTAGATTCAATTTCTTTTGTTTCTGAAATAGAAGTAGGAACATGACAATTTTCTTCATAAACTTCTTTCTCATTCAACGAAGATATGGACATATCATAATTTGAAATATCATGTTCTTCAAAATCCACATCCGTCAAAGTGAAAAACGTTGTCAAACAAGATTGGTTTTCTTCCACTTCTAAATTTTCATGAAAAACTAAATCAAACTGTGAATGATCATTTAATAAAAATTCAGATTGATTAGCTTCTAAATCTTGTTCATTTGAAATAATCAAATGATGAAGCCATTCACCTAAATAAGGAATATCTTTCAAAGGAAACCTATAACAAAGATTAAGAAATCTATCAATGAAGTCTTCCACTGATTCATCTTTGTCTTTCCTTAAATTTTTTAATTCAGTGCACAAACTAATGAAATCATAATTCCCAAAAGAAACTAAGAATGCACTAATTAAATGTTCAAAAGAATGGATAAAAGCTACAGGCAAGGTTTCACACCATTTCTTGATTCGTCCTTCAAAAGTAAGAGTCAAGCATATGCACAAGACATCTTTATTATTAATCTTGTGAAAGATACATTGATCAATAAATTGTAAAACATGTTCATATGCAGATGTTACTTCCTCACCATTAAACTTGTTTTAAGTTAACAGATCAACTATCCTTGCTGGAGTATCAATAATGATTTTTCGAGAAAAACATCTCCAAATCGGAACAGAAGCCATTAATGAATGATATAGCTCCAGTAGACTAACTTGTCATCTACTGGCCCTTCTTCTAGCGCCAATGTTGACGCGCATATATGACTATGCGCGTAACAGGGAAGACAACCTAGACCGGGATCCTTAGAGCAGGTTCGAAGCTGTTTGGGATGGTTGTTTCCGACAGGTTTAAAGGCTCTGTTAGCCTAAAAGTCTAACTAAACTAAGTCTAAAAGATAAAATAGAGCTATTGCTTTGGTTAATTAAATCTAATAAATACCTACGAATGCACAAATTAAACTAGTTAATCTACTTACTAATGAATTAGTAATTTAATTAAATTAATCTATGAAACAGATTTATTTAATTAACTGAACTTATAAATAATAAAAAATTAATCAAACATGTTAAATGAGTTATAAAATTTGCATTATTAACAAATATATATTAATTACAAAAAATCTGGAAAAAACCTGAATGTAATTCAATGGCTGTTTTCCATAAAATAATTTAAAAGAAACAACGTATTAATCTATTTTCGATCTTATCCTTATCAAGAGTGAAAAGAATATTAAACCTGGAATCGAATTATGCTGATAAGAATACTGCATGAATACACTTGATAATATTTAAAGAAATTTAAACATTAACAAAACCATACAGTAATCATTACATATTATATAAACAATGATATCGATCATTAATTAAACAACATGACATATCAGCAAGATCAAAAACATTAAAAATCGATAATCGTACAAGACATGTATATTTGCAAAATTCTTTAGAGAATTATAACAAACATAGATAAAGTAGAAAAAAAATGACAAGACTGATAGATATCAAAACTATATGCCAAGTATACAAACTATAAACATATATTAAAAATATCACCAGTTTAACATATCGTAGCTGAAGACAGATAGTTTTCTAAAATCGCAGATAAATCAAACCACAGTCTTGTTGTCTCCTCTCCATCAACTATTGACCTCAGGCACCAGTTTTTTCTGAGCTTACAAGAGAGAAATCTCTTCAGCTTTGGAAGCCCCTACGTCCTCCTCTTTTCCAGCAAATTCCAATCTTCTTAAATAACCAAAAACAGAATCCAAATTAGGTTTTACACAGGCGAAATTTTTCCGGCCGCAACTGCAAAAATCGCGTCCATAAAATCCTCGAAATCTCCTAGAATCCATCACGTTTTTGCAAAATCCACCCGAGTACAACTAAATGGGTCTGTTATGAGAAAAACCCATGTGGCGGATTTTTCAGATCTGTCTCCATTTGTTCACAACGTGGCATGGAAAAACGCTTGTTATTTAAAAACGCGTTTTTAATAACTGACAGAGAATAAAATTCGTCTCTTGGCAATTTCCAAAATCATAACAATCTCCTTAGCATCTGCACATGAAAAACAAAAAACCTAATAAAATAAAGAAGTGTAAACAGAATTCAATAATGAGAAAATAAATAGCTTAACCAATGATCTTTCCAGCTCTTTTCGCGTTTTCAAAATCTGCGATTTGTTTCAATATGTGCAATTAAAACATTTCAGCATCTACAGGATATTTGTTTTATCATTATTAGCAATATAATAATCCATAGATTCGGCTGGCATCTCTCAAATCTCTACAATATCGGAGAACAGATAGCTGGTTTAATATGAGGATCCCGTTGTGGATAAAACAAAATTCACAAACCTTTCCATTGAATTAATAGCTCCTTCAATCTTCATTGATAACCACGTGCCGTTATTCAAATAACCGGTGGATAAATTAGACAATAATCTTCAATAAAAAAGAAAAGTATGCTCATTTCTAAGCCTTTATAAAATCCACATTAATTCCTGGTGTTTTTGCAGATATGATAAAATTAAAATAAAGTGTTAATTATACCTGATTTTCTAGGTAAACATTTAAAAGATCAAAGAACTTTATTTATTATATTTATACAAAATAATTAAAAGATTTATTTATCTTGTATAAATAATAAAAAATAAATAAAGTCTATTAATTATAAATATACTTATTTGATCTTTATTTATTCAACACTTTTAATAATGTAGCAAAAATAATAAGATAGGCTTAGTAAAATATTTTTCAAACTCTTAAATTGAATGCATGGTTTTATCTTTCAATATCCATCGTTAAATGAATCAGAATTACCAAGTTGAATAATTGAATTAAAATTACCCATTTATAAGGTGTCATCAATACCATAATGAGCTTCCCAATTTCAAAACCTTATCAACATTTATGATAACAAAATCTCGTAATAAAATTAAATGAGAAATATTCGGATAAGAAATCACTACTAGGTTATGACAAATTATTAACACTAATCCACTCAAAATAATAATTTCAAAATAGTAATTTTGTCAACCAATCCATAGTCTGCAAAGGTTTTCTTTAAAAACATTGAATTTCATGTTTCAGTAGCTTCTAGAATGTCACCACTTCAGTAGCTGTCAGTTCTTTAGTTTTACCATATGAAATTCAAACATTTCATCAAAAATAAAATAAAATTTTATTTGATGAAATAATGTTTTTTAAAGGCTGTTGGGTAGGGGCACAACACAACCGAAACTATAAATGTTGTAGACTCCAACCCCTCTATTTTCCTATCAGCCTTCTAATAATGGAAACAAGAAGAAAAATTTGTCTACCAATATATCTAAACAAGAGAATTCCTCGATGAACATTCATGAATGAAGGATTGGGAGTGCAGTGAGCTAGAAAAGAACATGATTTCAACAGTCTCGTTGTCACAAACATCTCAAACGCATGTTTATTATTTGTCTTCCTTGTTGAATATGGTAGACACAAGACACCCAACTTCCAGTGATAATTGTTAAAGAATTTTTAAGTTCTTCCTTATAGTGGACTAATAAATACATAACCTTTCCAATAGGGCTGATAAACTTGATACATTTTAGAGCGACTATCCGTAATCCACCTAAAATTGGGGTTTTGTTTAATCTCTTCAAATTGGGTGATAAAATTGATATACATTGGAGAGACGATCCATAATCGACCTAAAATTGGAGTTTTTGTTTAATCCCTTCAAATTGAGGGTTGATAAAAAAAGTTGCTTGCTGAAAGCATTAGGTTTACATTCTAGGGTTTTTCTTTTAGGTAGGCATAATCACACTTGACCAAAAGAGACGCCATCGAGCGGAGTCAATCCTCCATTCAAAGGTCCCTCCAAATTCCAATGGCATATTTTATCAAATACCTAATGACCGACTTTTTCACTGACCTGACAGAGTTGTCCCTTGTCCAATTTCAATAAACGGTATGTTTCAGGGACGAAGAGAGTAGAGATCGCTTTATATATGTATAGACTTTCATTAGCTATAATAATAATAATAATGATGTATTTGCGCGTGTGTCTTCATATTTGTATGAAATCTTGCTCCATGACATGACTGGCGAAAGATGCCCCAACGGTTGCTAATGTGCATCGTGTGAGGGCCATAGAGATGTGAATTATATGTTTCCACACAATAATCGAGTGTGTATTATAGTCATCTCTTGTAGGATCTAGGAGGTTGAATAAATAGTTTTTGCTCCTAAAATATTTAGGTGGTGGCAATGCTTTTCTTTTTATTTCTGATTTACAATTAGTTTGTGGGCATCCGAAATCCATAAACCATAATAGGACAAAAAAAAAAGGGTTTAAAATACTTGATATTTGTTGGAAAAATTGAAGTGTTTCCATAAAATAGCTAGGATAAGATGTCAATATTGGAGAGACTTGGAAATGTTTTTTATTTTTATTTTCCAATTTCTAGGATTTATATAATTAAGGGTATAGAAGGTATTTACTTTTATGAAGATAACCCCTACATTAGGGAGGCCACATGGATAAGAACGTGCAATGTATGCATTGGATGTAAACCATTTCAATTTGTATTGAATTTGGTTTTTTCTTTGTGCTCCCTCCCTTACTACAGTCTACTTACTCACCTACCCTTGCCTATGTCATGGATAAATAGATTTTATCATGAATAGTTCATTAATAGATAGTCTGAACCATTATAGGCACTACGGGCATTCTAAATCAATTTCATTACATTATAAAAACTACAGGCACTAAAAGCAATATATAGGGAGAGGAGAGTTTGTTATTACATCAGTAATATAGCATGTCTTTCATGGTGCATTTCACCTAGAGGGCTATATATCCCTCTTACTATTGTGACTAGTCTCAAAGACTATTCCTTTGGGGTACACACTTATTGCTTCGAAATGATTTTCTTTTCATTTCCAATTTCCAATAAGTTTGTGTACATTCAAAATTGACCATAAACCATAAATTATAATACACAAAAAAAATAATTAATTTTTTTCACCTTTGAATATGAAAATAATCAAAGAGATGAATTGCTTAAACAAAAACTCCTTTTACCATAATTGACATGATTTACATTGTTCAAAAGTATGCCTCTCTTTAATTATTGTAGTGTTCTTTAATGAAATCCATGTTGAATTTTATTATAAAAAGATTTGATAGCAATACAAGACTAAGTTGTAGATTAATCTAAAAGTTTTAATTTTTATTAGAATGATGCCTTTTAGGTTATACTAGAGTAAATGAGATATGATAATTTAGGTTACTTTTTTACATCAAATATTTCCTGAGTTTTGGGATCACTAATTAACCTAGGTTATGGGCTCACTAATTATTAAAAAAATCTTTTAAATTATCCTTTTATATAAAAACATTGTAGTATTTCTAGGTTAGAATTACATATTACATCTAGTTCTATAGTTTCTAAAAAATAGTTTAAGTAATTCACAATTTATTCATTAAGATAAATATTTGATATTAATAAATTTAATTTAGATTTTTATTCTATTCTAAGTTGAGAATCATTGTAGCAATTTCAGGTATTTGTTTTAATCACAACTTAGACTTCCTTATTATCTAGCTTAACATTTTTAGGGTTTGGGTTTGTTCTTAGTTATATAGTCAACATTATCAATTTCCTAGTTTTCTCTTGAAATATGTTATTAAAGATATATTAATAAATCTTTATCCGTTACTCAACTTGATGCATTGTATTGATGATGAACCTTGATAAAGGTTCGTAATGCCGACATATCAAATGCAGTCAACAATTACCTTGGATACCACTCCTCAAACCTATCAACCCAGAATTTAAGAGAAGAGATTGTAAATATGTTTTTTGTCAAAATGGCATTTTTTAATCTGTAAGGTTCAAAAAGAGATTATAGTATATAATAGTCCTTGTTTTTTGTCTAACCTTTTCACATAAACATAAGACGAAAATTTGAAAAGATAACTGTGGAAGCGCTCTCAAACTTCTTCTCCTGTGAGATCCAAATACTAGTAAGATCCACATTGAAGTTTGAAGGATACTTTTTCAATGTGTTTGAATAATAATTATATACACTGAGTTTTGAAAAGTGAAACGAGAATGCCTATCAATCCCTCTCATTTGACATCTAGATGTTAGTAGACTCAAGACTAAAGTTTGAAGGATAAATTGTCTTCTAATACTTAGGTTTATTATGTGAAGATGATGCTTAGGGATTATGTGGAGTTTGAAATTGAATGGCTAGTTACTCATGAACTGGGTCCATATGGACAAACATATCAATTAGCTTTGTGATGGTATTTGTAACTTTTTTCCGGCCATTAATGGATTCAATGTGGATCCGAAAAAACTTATGTTTTTAGTTGGAAAGATAATATCACAATGATTTTAATATGATATAGAAAAGTTAATTTCAAAACAAGTAAGGTAAAATGTCATGGAAAAGTTATTCTTCTATTTTTTAATTTTATGTTGTTTCTTTAAACCATTGGTTATGGTAATGATCAAGTGGTCACAACAAGGATCAACAATTTTAAATCTCTGAGGGATGTACAATGTTAGAAGTACACTAGTTTTAGGTGGATATGTTGGCACTGGAAAAATACCATCTTTTTAGTTTTTGTTATTAATTTTAGGTATATGGTGCCTGATCTCTTTTGGATTTGTAACATAGCACTTCTAATAGTGGATCTCTTCTCAAAACAATTCTAGACAGAAATAAGCTTTAGTACCCCATGAGGCTACTTTCACCCCCAATTTCATATTATGCATTCAGATAAGGTTGCGAGTAGTTCTCAACTACTTTAATCACTTTATCATGCTAGGAAACAAACATTTCCCTTCACAAAATAAATAGGTCAAAGAACAATGCAATACAAAAAAACAATACTCCTAATGGTTATCACTATGTTCACATTAACAAAAACAAGTGCACAAATCTCTTTCTAAATGGGATTTTTCCCAATCTCATCTTCCATCATCCTTACATGTTCTTCATTCTCAACCTTTATTTTAGTCTCTCCTCCTCTATACTAACTCTTGAGTAATCCCCCATAAAAGGAATCTGGAAGTGATAAATTATATGCACATGGTTTACTTTTCTAATTCCATGTAAATGTTGAATCACTTGGGATTTCTTCTTATTGTCATTTTTGTTCTATACAATGGTTTTAATAAATAATGAAATTTTGTTATACACTTACATTTTCAAATGAAAAGAATGATTTATTTTTGAATGTCGACATTGAAGAGTTGAATTTCTCATGGCCGTTCAAAGTAAAATGAGACCTTCCCTTCAAATTCGATCCCTGGATGCAGGTCATAGATTGCATGGGTTCATAGACTGCACCAATTGTCAGAGTGTCCGGTTGTCAGAGCCCATTACAAAATGAAAAGGTAATTGCGCAATAAGTCTAGGAATGCAAAAAACTTTCGAAAATCAATTAATTTATGTGTAAAACCATAATATAAAATATCGCAATTAAAGTGACACAGATGCCAGAACCTATCCAATTACATAATTCCTTTGAAAATACTCCTGTAATAAGAACTCTTATTGAGTCTGAGTACATGAGTGCTTTAAAAAAAATCATTCGTTGGTTCTTGAATGAAAGACATCACATCGAAAATGGTAATGTTGCAAGGCATATAGAAGGTTAATTGAACAAATAAATACAACCAAAAAGGAATAAGTAATCCTTCGCCCATCAGTAATCAATATCTTCGCTAGCTAACTCAGGATGATAACTTCTACCTAATTTAATAAGATTGTACGATATGCTCATGGGAGGGTCAAGTAAAAAGCCACATAGGCTCCGCACATGGAGAAAAGAAGGGCGAGCTTCAACCTAAAATCTGATGATGTAATGAGGGCCTTAATCAGGGTTTTCGCACATGGCAATGAACGATGAAGCTGAGCTTTGTGTATGAGTGTTAAACCATTAATTAAAATTTCAATTTGAATGACGATCCGTGAAAACACAATGCAATTTAACGTACAGTGATCAACCTGTATATCGTGCAAGAGTCAAATCAATGTAAATTGTCAGAGAGTATGGGATGGATAGAGGGTGCCCTCTGTTTTGAGATGGGCCCGTCATCATTACAAAAAAGCTATCCTAAAGCGCACTTTTCAGTCTCATGTGCGGAGGCTAATAGTAATCAAGATCTTCACTTGCTAACTCACGATGATAACTTCTCCCTAATTTAATAAGATTGTACGATATGCTCGTGGGAAGGTCAAGTGAAAAGCCCCGAGGGTCAAGTGAAAAGCCACTTCCCCTATAGAACGAGTCAACTAGGCCACCCAAAAGCATTTATATGTTACCTTCTATGTTTGGTATTGAAGGTTTCTCATCTCAACATATGAGTCCACTTTAATTAGTTTTAGCATTGGTTGGCCTTTTTTTTTTCAGAAGAAAAAATACCTGTCTTTGTTATTTGTAGGAATCAAAAGACATCTTATACAGAAACATTTTCATGACAGTGAAAGGAAATCAAATCTGTATCAGAAGACATATGATAGGATGTCAGCATAGCATGCAATCCAACAAGAAGTAAAAAAAACAAAGTCTGATCATAGCAGACTTTTCTCATCATCCCTGAAATATCAAGTCAGAATATGCCGTAGAATCGGATGTGATCTTCAAACATATATTCCTGAGCATGACCTGCTAGCTGAAAGCCTTCCAATATATCAAACAGAGAGTAAAAAACAATTGCTTAACAATCAAATACTGAAAAATATGAGAATCAACAACTAAAAGAGAGTAAAGTGGCCATCATTAATGACCATCCCATTTAATGATTCAGTGAAGTATCCTGATCCCATATCCAACTTCAAAGCCTTCTTTGAAAGATCATCAGCGAGCATGTTGTGCTCACGGAAGATATGCTTGAAGGTCACTTGAGGAACAGTTTGGAGCATATTTTTTATATCATCACACCAGTGCATCAGCGAGGGAATATCTAGGGCCGCAAATTTGTTGATCCAAGATATAACCACCTATGTAGAGAGATCAATCCATCTCTATTTTCACCATAGTAAGAAGTTGGAGTTTGAATTCGATACAATATAAAGAATTTGAGGACTAAAACGCCACGTGGGAAAAAATTGAGAAAAATTACAATATCATAATCTTAAATTCATGTCCATCTATTTTTGAAACAACATCCACCTATATAACCATCCACCATCAAAGCTGCACAATGGAAACCCATACCCTAGAGGTCCTATGGATTGTCTGGTTGGAGGATCTTTGGGCATAAATATAACCTTCTAATAATTGATGCTTCAGATTTATTGGTTGTATGATCACAAACCAGAATTTGAAATATGGAGTATGGGAAGTCGAGCAAAAGTTAAATTTATAATGTATCGTCTTAGCCATGGCATCCTTTTACGTACTGTTAAAGCATTGGATGATCTGTAAAGATGATGTGTTACAAAGCATTATGATCATGTTTGGGGACAATACCACCTAGTACCACATTGTTTAAGTATGCCAACCCAGCCCAAAACACACTAAAAATGCATTAATTACAGAAAATATTTAAGCAAAGGTCACCATTTAGGAATTTGAAACTTGTTTAGACATTTAATAGTTTCATCTAGATATATCAATCCATTTTCTTGTTGCAATATCAAGATAATATATTGGATCAATGATACGTTTTAAGCCCTTTTTCTAAATGGTTATTAAGAAAATTATTTTATACAATCTCACTAACATTCTAAATTATGAATGGTAGTTATGAAAATTATTGTTGAGATTGATTTCTTTATGAATTAGATAGAATAATTTATTCAAATAAAAAAAACTGTTAGATGAACCAAATTTTCATAATTGATAATGTTGATTTCCACCTCATCCTTTAGAATATGTTAATAAACACCTATTTCATTAAATTTGGAATTATTCTAGTCCAATATCTTGTGAAGACAAGTAAAAAACAACCTTTCTAAACCCCAAAATCAAGGTTTCTATAGTGGAATATTTGGTTCCAAAAGTGCCAATCCCAAGTTCCAAAAGTGTACTTTTGTCTTTGATATTGCCACTTTTCAAATTGATATTTGCACTTATCGAATATGATAAATAGAATAATGGCACTTTTAGAAATGTTGTTTTTGACACTTTCAATAATTAAATTCGTGATTTTGAAAACTAATTTTGGCACTTCAGATTCTATTTTGCACTTTTGAAAACCAAACTCAACACTTTACAAATATTGTAATCACAATTGGATATACAAAAACACAATGAGGTTATTTGTGACAAACAAAATTAAACTGTATTATATAAGAAACTAGTTCCAACTTTTTTACAATTGGCCTCATGTCACTCACTCCATTCAGGTGCAACAAGAGAGGCAATAATTGATCTAACACAAATTTGTCATTGACATTGTAGCAAGTATAAATTATTTTTGTAATACATTTCCCTTCCTCGCTAAAAATGTATTTTTCTTTCAGTTCATCTACAATCACTATATTTATAGCATCGTAACCATGGATCAAATAATGCCAAACGTTTTTTAAAGGTTTGATAAATACATAAGGATTCCCATCACCTTCATAATCCTCTTTGTCTATCCGAGAAAAATCATCTTGTGCTAATATAAATCTAATTTGTTCCCTTTTCAATCTTGTACTTTGTAATAATGATGGAAAAAACTCATCCACATTTTTTTCTACGGATGTCCATACACCAACTTCAAATTTACTAAGGAATTTTTCAAAAATTCTCTAAATATTGGACTTGTATAATAACTCTTTGTGCTTGATTTGATATTTGGTGTTCTTGGCAATATAAATTTCTTTTTTTTAATGTATTGCATGTAACAAAACTCCATTGAAATAAAAAAATCAATGTTTTACCAGTTGCTAATCTTCCAGTATTTGCAAACAAAAAACAACACTCACAACTTGAACAATAAAATATATTGTTTCAATGTTTCTACGTATATTACTTCCGTGATATGTGATTTCGAAACACATCACCACATATATGATATTATGTCCATAAATAATATGAGAACTATTCAAAATTCAATACAAAATTGTTTTTACATCAAGTTGTCGAAGTTATCCGATTACAAAAATCATTAAATAAATTGTTGTCTCTATAATATGAAGGTCATCTGAAGTTGAATGTTTTCAACCAACGCTCCTTTTTTAAATCAGGCCTGAAGTGATTCAACAAAGAACACAACATTGTTTTTATAGATATTTCTCTCTCTTGTGAACCATTAATTTTTTAACTAATTGGAATTTTCACGCAATTTTCCTTGCTATTATCCTCTAAATGATATTGTTCTTCATATCTAAACAACATGTATAATTTTATGCATAAATATCAATATTGGATAAAAATATCATTGAATGATATTTTGTATATGTGCAGTACTTCACAAACATTATCATATGCAAACATTGAGGAATTGTAAACCGTAGTTTGTTTACATTTCTCTTGACCCCAAATAAATACAATTTCCTGATTCTTCAACCATTTAATTATATAAAGTAATTTTTTAATTTACATGCATTCAAGTGAAGAAAATAATAGAGAAATCTCAAAATGTTCCCTTGCAACATTGATAATATTAGCGTTGGGCGTCCTCACATAATAATTATAGAAATTATGGACAAAGTGAGATTGTTTGGAAAATTCTTTAGTTTTGGTAACATTAGAATTCCAAAGAGAACTCCCTCTACTCCCAGGACCATTAGTTTCTTTTGTGATGATATCTAGACTACATACAAAAACCATGGCTATATATATAACCAAAACAACAACTGTAACGTCCCCGACCCTGCGACCGGCGAAGAGGACGCTACCATGCCATTAGCCAACCGAGAAACTACCCCATGAACATGTACATACATATAAACTGAAGTAGAATGCTTGGAAGTAAAAACAGGCATAGATGTATAATTGTTTAACATACAACAGAAGCAATCCATACATTCAAGCATTCAACATGTTCATCATAATTCATTAAACAATAAATATAATTGCAGAAATGAAATAGACAAGAATACTTATCTTATGAAGAATTCATCCTGCAACCAGCTACGTCGCTGCAACGTTCCACCCAACCATAGGCCAGTGTGCTCCTTAATCTCTCAACAACACTGCCACCCTCGAGTTCGGCATGATTTCCCAAGGAATAAGGAACAAGCAGGCTTACACATAGCCAAGGAGACACAAATCAGCCAAGCCAACACAGTTGGGTTTATCAAGCCATCAAGGAGCTAGGAAAAGCTGAATGCTAAGCTGGTGGACTCATTGAAGAGCTAAGGAAACCTACACCAGAACTAGCTTGACTTCTAGGACACCCACACACACCCAACACAAGGAAATCAGTCCCTTCTCTGCTACACAGTCCCTCAAGCCCTGACCTCCCTTCGAGTGCTATTCAGGGGTTGTGGAGAAGAAAGCCAGCCCTCTAGCTCTGTCTGTGTGGCTCCCAAAAACATCGAGTTTATCAATCATACTCCAAACTTCATTCCCACTCCAACACAGTCCAAAGACCAACCACTGCATACATGCAGCAAAACTAAGCCATTCACAGCTTTCATTGGGGAAATCGATCCCTGAGTCGTTCTTGGCCCTATCGTGGCCAAATCAACTCAATAATAACCCACAGCAGCTCAAAAACATAAATGAGGCCATAGCAATTGAAAAACGTGGGGAAAACAACATCCCCGGTCTCAACAATGAAGCAACGGGGAATACACAGCCTGGAGTTGGAAAAAGAAAAGTCAGACTCTCAGCTTGGATAGGGGAACATATACTCAAACCACCAATCGGTAAGAAAAATAGACACCCACAGCAAAAATCACGAATGGCTCCTTCATAGAGGAATCATGGATGACAACAAATGACATTCCCCAACTCTTTGCATGAGGAAAAATGCTGAAGAATCATGTGCATGAGGATAGGCAAGAATGGAATAATGGGTTAGTGGTTTCCCTGCCCACGTGAGGATGAAGAGTCTATTGGTGGAGTGGAAGTGTTGGAAAGGAGTAACAGTCTTTCCACCCACCACTTCCAGCAATAACTACCCAACTAACATCAGGGCTTTAATGTGGTAGTTGACACATGGCTTTTCCCCATTGGCTCAAGGTTTAACAATCCCCCCCCTTATCCTTAGGAAAATCATGCCCTTTTTATCATGGTTGCATTGACATAGCTGGTTGGGGTTTATTTTAATTAAAGTGCGTATTTACATGATGCCAAAATTGTGATGTGACGTATATCACGATATACCATCGGCAATGATTTTAATTGCCAAAACATAACACAACCAAATTGATGGTGGGGATTTTTCCTTTAGCTCCACACCATGATTAATTACAATATATACATCATATACATTTAATGCCAACGATATCAAAATCAGGGTGTTACATTCCCCTCCCCCTTCAATAGCACTATCCTCAGTGCTTTACAAAATTTGAACAAAATGCTACACTGGTACCGCCTCAATGTTCCGCAGAATTGAACAAAAATGGATGTGCCAACCGCATGGCATCCTCCAGCTCCCACGTAGCCTCTTCAGGTCCATAGTGCTCCCATTGCACCTTTAGCAGCCCCATGGCTTAGTTTAGAGGCATTGTGACCTTCCTGTTGAAGATGCGCATTGGCTTGATTTGAAACTCTCCTTTGGGTTCCACCTAAATCACATCCCAATTTATCACATGGTTAGGATCATGTACATATTTCTTAAGCAAAGAAACATGAAAAGCATTATGAGCTCTAGTGCTAGCAGGCAATGCAAGTCTATATGCAACTGGCCCTATTCTTTCAAGCACTTCAAACAACCCACAATATCTTGGTGACAGCTTGGCACAACTTCCAAGATTCAAGGAAATCTTCTTTGCCTTCACTCTGAGATAAACATGATCCCCAACACTAAACTCCCTCTTCACCCTATGCTTATCTGCATAGGTTTTCTGTCTATCCTGTGGTGCTTTCAAATTATGTCTGGTCTTTACAACCTCCTGCTCCATCTCCTTGAGCAATTCTGGACCAAGCGCAACTCTGCTCACTAGATTATCCCAAGTCACTGGTGTCATACACCTTCTTCCATACAAAGCTTCATATGGACTCATCCCCAAGGATGCCTACTATCCATTGTTATAAGCAAACTCTACCAAGTGTAAGTATTCTTCCAACTTGGTTGGTTTGTCCATCACGTACATGCAAAGCATGTCTTCCAGTACTTGGTTAACTCTCTCTGTATGACCATCAGTCTGAGGATGGTATGCAGTGCTGAAGTTTAGCTTTGTACCCAAATCTGCAAACAACCCCTTCCAAAAATTGGAAGTGAACATGACATCTCTGTCTGAGACTACTGCCTTAGGCAATCCATGCAATTTGAAAATCTCCTGCATGAAGATATTTGCAATGTCATCAGTCTTATGCGTAGACTTCACTGATATAAAGTGTGCTGCCTTTGTTAACTTTTCTACTACAAGCATGATGGAATCATGTTGTCTCCAAGTCATCAACAATCCCGTAATAAATTCCATGGAAATAACTTTCCATTTTCATTCTAGAACTGGAAAAGGCTACAACAAACCTGCCAGGTGTTGATGCTCAACCTTTACCTGCTAACATTTCATGTACCTTGAAATGTAGTCAGCTATGTCCTTCTTCATTCCTAGCCAAAAGTACTGTTTCCTGGTGGTAGCAATTGTCTTCTAGTATCCTGGGTGACCAGAATATGAAGCTTGAAGGATTTCATCCATAACAAATCTCCTCAACTCTGCTACATTTGGAATATAAATTCTACCTTTATAAGTAAGAAGTCCATCTTCTTCCAATTTATATCCCTCATACCTCTTCTCAAGACTTTGCTGCAGCAATTTGTCATTGACTAGCTCATACAATTCATCTCCAGCAGTACGATTAACAATCTGCTGCCTCAAATCTGATTGATAAATACTAAGAGATGCCACATGCATTTCCTGCACCTTCCTACTGAGTGCATCAGCTACCTTATTCTATTTTCCCCTTATGTTCTTGATTTCAAAATCAAACTCACATAAAAACTCTAGCCATCTCACTTGCCTAGCATTCAGAGTAGGCTGATCAAATAGATACTTCAAACCACAATGGTCTATCCTTAGTTCGAATATTCTACCCATCAAGTAATGCCTCCACATCTTGAGGGCATGTACTATGGCTGCAAGCTCTAGATCATGAGTGGCATAGTTCTTCTCATGCTCCTTCATCTTTCTTGACTCATAACATATCATGTGATTGTCTTACATAAGGACTCCTCCAAGCCCTTATCCACATGCATCGGTACACACCACAAAATATTTCTCTGGATCTGCAACTTTCAAAACTGGTGCACTGGTGAGAATATTTTTTAACTGCTGGAAGCTTTCTTCACACCTCGATGTCCATTCAAACTTTATCCCCTTCTTTTGCAAAGAAGTGATGGCATGTGCAACCTGGGAGAATCCTTCAATGAATCTTCGGTAGTATCCTACAAGTCCCATAAAAGATCTTACATCTGTCACATTTCTTGGAGTAGGCCAATTCATAATGGCTTCAATCTTTTCAGGGTCCACATATATACCCTCTTCTGCGTTAAGATGACCAAATACCGAATTTTATCTCTATAGAAGTCACACTTACTCAGCTTCGCATACAAATGATGCTCCCTAAGCAATTGCAATGTCAATCTCAAATGCTCTTCATGCTCTTCCTCATTCTTAGAATAAATAATAATGTCATCAAGGAAAACAAGAACAAACTTGTCCAAATACCTGCTAAAGACACTATTCATAAGGCACATAAATGTAGTGGGTGCATTTGTGAGGCCAAATGGTACCACTACAAACACATAATGTCCATACCTTGTTCTGAAGGCTGTCTTATGAATGTCTTCATCCTTGACTCTCACCTGATGGTAACCAGACCTCAAGTCAATCTTAGAAAATACGTTTGCTCCTCTCATTTGATCAAAGAGGTCATCAATCCTAGGCAAAGGATATTTATTCTTCACGGTAACCTTGTTCAGCTGTCTGTAATCAATACACAACCTGATTGTACCGTCTTTCTTCTTTACAAACAGAACTAGTGCTCCCTAAGGAGACACACTCGGCTTGATATACTTCTTTTCCAACAACTCTTGTAGCTACATCTTCAACTCTAGCATCTCTGGCGTACTCATCCTGTAGGGTGTCTTGGACACTGGTGCTGCTCCTGGCACAAGTTCAATTGTGAAATCAAAGTCCCTCTTTGGAGGAAGCCCTGGAATCTCATCAGGAAACACATCCTTGAATTCTTGTAATACCTGCTAGTCCTCCAGTGTAGGAGTTTCATCTTCCGATGCCTCCAAAATATGAGCTGCATACAACTGGTAACCTTTCGTACAGAACTTCTTCAACTACATTGCTGAAACCTACCTTACTAAAATCACCTTTGGAATATCGTTCATAACTACTGGGTTCCCTTCTTCATCCTTGCATTCGAAAGTCTTATTGTAATAGTCAAGCTTTACCTTGTGAGATTCTAACCAATCCATTCCAATGAGAACATCATAGGAACCAAGTGGTAGAACATTTAGAACTAAACAAGTGACCAATCCATTCATGACCAATGGACATGTTTCTACCACTTCACTAACCTTTCTCTTAGTTCTAGTGGCTAGCTGAACTAACCAAGATTTTCTATGCTTTCCTTTTTTAAAAGCACAAATTTCCACTACTCTAGGGGTAATGTAACTATGAGTAGAACCAGGGTCAATCAAAATAGAAACATATTGCTCAACAATCTTACCTACAACTTCAACCACAGTTGACTGGTGATCTGCCTGGAAGTCCTCCAGGGCTGCATAAATCCTAGGGACTGCCCTTGCTACTTGACCCACTGTTCCTGCTTCTTGAAGGTTGTAATCTAGCCTTGTACTCTCATTCTCGAGTGGAAAATTTCTGCACATGTGGGGTCCTCCACATTTCCAACATTGGAGTGGTCCTCTATTCTGCTGTGGATCTTTAGGCTTTTCTTCCATTACTCCAACTGGCTTACTCACAACTTGAGATGGCTGCTTTTGTTGATTCCTGAAGTTAGAAGGTTTGAAACCTTTCTTTCTTTGGTCAAACTTCTCATTCTTCAATTCCTTCCATGCCTTATGGTAATTAGGTTTACCTTTGCTTTTCTCATAGCAATACTTAGCCTTCCTTATTGCTTCTTCAAGAGTTATAGGTTCATAAAACTCAATTATGTCTTTGTAAGACTGAGGTAATCCACTCAGAAAATGCTGGACCTTCACTTTTTCATCTTTGATGTACCTGACATACCTCAACAATTCCAAGAACTTATTTGCATACTCTTCCATGGTCTACTTCCCCAATATCAACTCATGGAAATCCTTACCCTTGTCATCATAATACCTATTAGAAAGGTATTTTTGCTTGAAATACTTCTTGAACTGTTTTCATTTAAGCCTCCTTTCACTGATCTTCTTTACTTTCTTGAAGTGCTCCCACCAAATGGATGCCCTTCCATTCAGATTGAATATGGCAACTCTTGCCTTCATGTTTCCCAAATAATCTTGAACTTGGAAGTACTTCTTTATCTCAAGAACCCAAGCTTCAGCCTCTTGTCTAGTTTTTACCTCACCATCAAAGGTAGGAGCTTTAGCCTTCTTAAATTCATCCCGAGAGCGATCCTTATGGTGTCTCCTTCTCTTTCCCTTGCGAGAAGAAGAGCTTGAATCCCCACTAGATTCTTCTGAGTCAAATGATATACTAGAAGTCCTTCTTCTTCTCCTAGTACTGCTCTTACTGCCTTCTGGTTTTACTGTACCCTATCCAGAGTCTATCTTCCTTTGCAAGTTTGTCAAACTCTGCAACATAGCAACATTCAACTGATGCTTCTCTTCCTGGGATTTAATCAAGCTTCTCATGGTGGCTGCAATATTAGGAGGTGTCTCTTGGAATATCCTTCCATTAGACTCTATATCATCATTTCCATTATGGACATTTTCTCCCATGGCATCTCTCGCACGCTCGTAGGAATCCTGAGCATCATATCCGTCATGGGTTCTCATGGCTGAGCCACCACTTACTTACCAAACTGCACTATCTGGAATACTACCCTTGAAGGTGTCTATGATTCTGCAAACATGTTAGTAACACAATTTTTAGATGCATAACATTGATATAAATCAGAATTACTTACTTTCTCCTGGAAAAATCATAAAATAAAATTTTTGCCCAAATACAAGATTTTTTTCTTCCTTTTTTAGTCCTGAAAATCTATTGAAAAAATGCTGAAAATCTCACTGAAAAATCACTGAAATTTGCTGAAAAAAATCCCACTTGAAAACCCAAAATTTTCCCTTGTTAAATTGGGTCTCTTCCCAACTAATCTTCCAACGTATCGGGTCACTAGTTGTCTAAGCTTCCGACACCTGGGTGGTCTGATCTTCTATATTCTTTCGACGTTCATCAATGGTCCAATCCACTAAGTTTTTTCGACGTGTCGGTGGTATGATCAACTAAATGTTTTTTGACGTCTCAACAGATCCATCAACTAAGTTTCTCTGACGCTTCGGGCCGATCTTCCTCTGGCTCCCGACATGTCCGCGGACCGATCATCTAAAGCTTTCTGATGTGTCGGTGGTCTAATCTTCTAAATTTTTTTGATGTTTTCTGTAATTAGAATTTTTTTTCAGAAAAATTTCCCTTTTCCTTCTGCTGCCGCATCGGCTCCTCGGTCAACTAAATCCTCCTGACATTTCGGCTTCCTTCACGTTTTGTCCTTCACGACGGCACTCTCATCCTCTTCCTCCTGCCATCATTGCGGCACCTACTTTCTCTTCAAGCCGCTTTGTTGGCTCTCTCTTCCTCTAACTCTCACCATCACTGATGGTCTATATCAGATGGTCTTTTGACTAAACGAGTCGACGTTTCGGTGGTTCCATCCACTAATTTTTGCCGTCGCCAGGTCTGTATCGGAGGTTTTCCAACTAACCTATCTGCTGCATTGGAGGAGCTTCAGACTAAGTCCTCTAACGATCCGACGATCTCAACACTTAGAAAAAAATTTCAAAAATTATTTTTTATCTTCTTCCTACTACCGCCGTGTCGGCTATTCCATCAACTAAGTTTCATCGACGTTTCAGCGGTCTTCATCTGAAGGCCTCTGAAACATCCCAACACTTAGAAAAATTTTCAACTTTCACCCACGTCGGCTCCACCTTCCTTTTCCTGCTGACGTATCAGTGTCTTCATCACCTTTCCTTTGCTGCCTTTGTGGCTTAAACCTGCCGAACCAGCCGGCCCCTAATACTTCTTTGATCTGCGTGGAAGCTTTCTGAGCCGTCAGCTTCCACATCGAAACTGAATTTTCCGCTTCCAGACTTTCGCTCCCAATTTTTGTTAGGCAGAAATGACTTTTGGCCCTTTGATCTCTTTTGCGGATTGAATCTACACTGTCCATTCTCTCCTAGACCCTTTCCTTGATCATATTTTTCATACTTAGGCACATTTTCAGGTCGTGCCAAAGGATTTCTTACTATTTTGACATACAAGCTTAGGAATAAGCCTCCCCAACAACATCAACTCTTCTCGTGCATACCTCTAGGCCATAAGATATGAATTTTGTTTTGACCCTACCCCTCTTCTTTCACTTGTCCAAACCATTGAAAGGGGATTAATGCAGATGCCTCATGTAGAAAACTTCAAAATTTAGCACAAGTGCTAATAGCGACTCCAACTTGGGGATTCTATCCTCCCTATGAGGTAGCAAAGAACTGTGTAGCCTAGATGCCTGATCCATCTAATTCACCTAAAAAAAAAATGACAACCCCCAATGAATACCTTAATTCCTTCACCTCAGGATTTAAGTCTAACAGGGGGGCTATCCACACACGCAATGTTAAGAGAAAA
This sequence comes from Pseudotsuga menziesii, assembly GCA_001517045.1. NCBI lineage: Eukaryota > Viridiplantae > Streptophyta > Pinopsida > Pinales > Pinaceae > Pseudotsuga > Pseudotsuga menziesii. The sequence continues at coordinate 195,940 of LPNX010567289.1, forward strand.
TGGTATATACAATGGTATGAAACTGGAACTTACTTTATAGGAAGTAATGTTTGAGGAGCCTCCTGTTCACATGAGCTCCAAATACTAGGCCACCCTCCATCTTGTCCAATACATGGGAATTCTTTCCTCTGAAGGCAACAATTTTATATGGGCCCTTCCATAGGTGATAAAACTTGCCATGCTTCCCCTTGTCCTCATGTGGTGCATCCCATAGAAAAACCACATCCCCCAACTAGAAGTACTTGGGATTGGTCTTTCTGTCAAATATTTCTTTCATTTTTTACTGAAACCTCTTTGTTTTGTAAAATGCTTGCTCCCTTTGTTTTTGTAGTTCAATCAACTGAAAAATCCTCCTATGAGTTGAATGTCTCTCTGTTTCCTGTTCCTGCAATAGTTTCATCACTGGTAGAATTAAGGATCTAGGGAAAATCACCTCAGAACCATAGACCAGCTAGAAAGGTGAGGTGCCAATGGATCTCTTTATTTTGATCCTATCATCCCATAAAGCATGAATTAGCTTTGTGTGCCAAGCCTTCTTGTTTCTCTATAGCATCTTTTTGATGATTCTCATGAGGCTCTTATTTGATGATTTTTCTAATCCATTTCCTTGTGGATAGTAGGAAGTAGAGTGGCCCAACTGTATATGATATTTCGAACAAAACTCAACCATTTTATTTGACTTGAAATAAGGAGCATTATCAGTGATTATCTTCTTGGGGACCCCAAATCTTGAGAGGATATGCCCTTCCAGGAATTACATAATCATTGTCTTGGTAGCTTGTCTTCTGGGGATGTCCTCGATCCATTTAGTGAAACAATCTATGGCAGTGAGTATCCACCTGTGTTGTCCTAAAGAATGTGCATTTATCTCTCTAATGAAATCGATCCCCCATTGCTGGAAAGGGTCTTTGACACATATGGGTTTCAAAGGTAACGACAATAGTTTGCTTTTCCCATCAAATATTTGACATTTGTGACAAGGAGCAACCTTCTTGTGTGTATCATAGAAAATAGTAGGCCAATAAAACCCAGCCCTCATGATTTTGTTTACAGTGGATTTCCAATAGTGATTCCCTCCACATTCTCCTACATGGAATTCCTCAATTAGCCTTCTTGCCTCTTGTTCATCCACACAATTTAGTAACACTCCTCTTGGCTCCTTCCAATACAATTTTCCCTCCAAGATACAGAACCTAGATGATTTTTGCTTGAGGAATCTAGACCTTGTCATGTCCATACCCTGCAGGGCTTGCAAATGTTGCAATACAAAAACAATATTAGTGTACCAAGGGTATGATAGACAGGGCTCACCTACTGGGAGACTTGGTTGTCCCTGAAGGTTCTTCTCTTCTGCTGACAGTTCAACAATCATGTGCAGGCTGAGAGCATCACAGTTTGATTGAGCCATAAGATTGTCTATTCCCTCGCCTTTGATTAATTTTGTGGGATTTATTTCCAGATCATACTCAAGCATAACCGCTATCCACTTGCCCCTTCATCCCTCAGGATCAGGTTGGGTCATAATATATTTTACATCACTAGTGAGGACATGAGATTATATGGGAGTGCAAGATGTATACTCGGAAATATTTTAAGGCCTACACCAGAGCATATGCTTGTTTATCTAGGATATTATACTTTAGGGGAGCATCTCTCAGGGTCTTCATGTTAAAAGCAATGGGTTGTTCATGCCCCTCATGACTCTTCTGTAGCAATACTCCAACCACTGTGTGCTCAGAGGAGAACGAGAATATGAGGAAGACTTTATAAAAGTTTAGGCTCACCAATACAGGTGATTCCGATATGGCTTTCTTGATGACTTCGAAGGACTTCTTAGCCTCAGGATTCCACCTGATTTCTTTGTCTTTCCCCAGAATACCAGTTATATGTTTCACAATTTTGGCAAAGGAACCAATAAATATTCTTAGAAAGTTTACTTTCCCCAGAAAGGACTAGACTTTGACTTTATTTCGGGGGAGCTCAATTTTTTCAATCACTTCAACCCTCTTCAGATCTATCTTGGTTCCTTCCTGAGAGATTATATGCCCCAACAATTTCCCTTCTTTCATAGAAAAAAAGGACTTCTTCAGATTCAGGGAGATGGTGAACTTTCTGCACTTCCTAAACATTCTCAGAAGCCTAGCGACATGTTGTTCATTGGACTGGTGAACATAGTGATATCGTCTAGATAGATGATGAGAATTTTGTCTCTTTCATCGAGGAAGGTTGTGTCCATGGCTAGCTGGAAATTTTCTCATGCATTCATCATTCCAAATTTAGCATACATGAAGATGCCCCAGGGCGTGGTGAATGATGTCTTCTCTTGATCATCCGGGTGCACCACAATCTGGTTATAACTAGAGAAGCCATCTAGATTAGAGATCCTCTATGAACCCACTACCCTCTGTAAGGTATGGTATGTTTTGGGAAGTGGGTAATGGTCCTTCAAAGAAACTTTGTTCAAGTTTCAGAATTCAATACATATTCTTATTTCCCCATTATTTTTTTCTATCCGGGTCCAAATTTTCCACCTAGCATGAAAATTGGAGGGCTACAATGATTTTGGCTTCAGATAAATTCTTGATCTCTTTTTCTATTAATGAAAATAGTTTAGGATTCATCCTTCGCAGCTTCTATTTAAAAGGCACCTCATCCTTCTTGAGTAGTATGATATGCTGGATTATTCTTGTATCATAAGCCTTCAGGTCACTATAACTCCAAGAAAACACATCTGAATATTCTCTCATCAATGAGATGTACCCTTTCTTAGCTTCAGGTGAAAGGATCCTAGCTATTTTAATAATCTTAGGCCGATCTTCTGTCCCGATATCCACTTATTCAAAATCCTCATAGTTCAGGACCAGCTGAGGTTCTTTAACCACATCATTAGGATTAAACATTTTTTCTAGAGGAACCAGGCCCTGGGGGATGTAATTAATTTTAAGCTCTAGGATCTCCTTTCCCCATATGTTGTTCATATAATCATGTTGCTCATAATTCTCCTGCATCTCTGTTTCCCAAGCTCCTTTATCTTTTCGAGCACTAGCATCTTCAACAGGAACAATGTCCCCTTCTCAGGAAATTTATTCAGGAGCATCAGTTTGGATTTGCAAAGTTCTGGAGCAAGATTAGCCTTCTCTAGAAGCTCATTTTCTTCATCAATACTCAATCCATCAAATTCCCCAGTGAGAGTGAGGAATTTTTGGATATGCTTATCATCTTTGAAAACCAGCCATTTTTTTACATTATCTAGGATGGAGGGTCTGTGTCTCACTTCAATTTCATATGTCCCAACGGGGTGCGTAGGGACTCTGAAAGCTGCGGTAGAAGTAGCCCGAGAATCAGCTACACAATTTTGTACTTTCAGGATCACCTTAAAAAACATTCTTCAAAGCATTCAATGAGGTCCTATGTAGCATTTCGGTAGCTTCTCATTTGGGGATGTCTGGCCTGATATTCCCTAATCATTTGTTTGATTATTTGCTCAAAATACCCAAGTAACACCACTCCCTTGACTTGGAGCTCCTTCAGGGCCAAAATTGCTAATATCATAGCCACGTATTTTTCTTCATTTTTCATACAGTCAAAAGTGAGCTTGTAAGAATACTTTAAAGTTTGCACTCCTAGGGGTCTCATCCACACTCCAGCTCCTACCCCTCCTCTGCATGCTAACCTATCAAAAGTTACTTCACATACTCCATCCAACCCCTCTTGGGTGGGCACAAAGGAAACATTCTGGCAACTACAAATTTTTGCATCTTCTTTGGTGAATAAAAACGATGATCCCATCTCAGTCTCCAATGCATATATGGGGTGATTGGTTGGCCTTTCAAAATTGGTCAACATGTAGGCTAGCCTTTGCTCCCTAATATTCCTTCTCTGTGTTTCGAAAATAGGAATAGTAGCATAGGACATGTCCATTTGAAAAGTACCTTTCAGTTTTCCTACCCAAGATCTTGACAGCAACATTCCAAACTTTGGAGGGACGTCAACCACAACCACATCCATGACTAGGTTCTTGGTGGGGATTTGGTCCAAAGAGATAGCTAGATCCTTTATAAGTCCTAGGCACCTGACTTTGCTGGAATAAAAAGAGAAAAGGTATTTGTAGGGTCTGGTCACTTACAATCCTAGTTCCTCCATAACCACCATAGGCATCAGATTGTGGGAGGCTCCTGAATCATACATGGCATTATGGATGTGCATACCAATATAGAAAGGGGGGTATCTTCCTCAGCAGAATATTCTACATGGGGTCCAAAAAGGAATTGGGGTTACCATATTGGAGATTTAGGGAGTCTGACATTTCAAAAATTCCTCCAGGAGGCTTCAGCAATTTGGCAACTTTAAAATGATATTCAGAAATTTTAAGCAGCTCAGTGAGAGGGATAGATATTTTTATCTTTGTGATTTCATCCTCCAGACTGAACGAGGTCTTCCCTTGCTATAACCCTCTTGGGTGATTTTCCTTTTTCTCCTTACCTTTAGGCTCCGCTACATTCGTGGAGTTGTCCACAAGGGGCGGGATGTTCTTTGATTTGCTCGTAGAGGATTTGTTTGCCGCCTCTCTATTTTTTGCTTAAGGAACCTCTATGTTCCTCATACCAATGACAACAAGTTGGTATTCCCTTTCAAAGTCATATGTTTCTCCAATAGGCATCTCTCCTGTTTCAAGACATGCCTTATCATGTTCTTCTTTGGTAAAAAAGGTGGAAGGTGGGTCAGTGTCCAGCTGATGAATTCCATCTTTTTCTTGATCTTCTCCAGCCAGCTCGACATAATTTTCCTAAAAAGGAGTCCTAATAGGTGGATCAGGAGGGTTTCTCTAGTCCCTCTGTCTGTTTTGGGGAACTTTTGTCCTTCTAGCATTCTAGTTCCCATTCTACTGCTCTTGATTTTCCCTGGGAGGTGGTATACAATCCACAGAGAGTCTCTCCATCATTCTTTCCATGGTTCTCAGCATTGTGTATATTATGGCCTCTTGAGAGATAGAGGTAGAGGGTTGTTGACCCTATTTATCTTTCCTCCTCTCTCCTCTTTCTCCTTCCTCTCTTCTTCATTCTCCCCCACCTCTTCTCCATTCTCCTTCCTCTTTTCTTTTCTCTCCTTCTTCCCTCCTCCATTCTCCCTCCTCTCTTTTCTTCTTTCTTGCAAAATTTAGATTGACCTCCACCTCTATGGCATCTTTCATCATAGATGCCAAGCAGGATGATCTTCTTTCGCTCAACCATAAGGAAAATACACCATCGAAAGATTTAGCATTTTGAAGATGAGCAGAGCCAATGGGAGGTTTGATATGGGTGGGGATATCATTGTATACCTTCATGAATCTATCAGAGAATTCTTGTACAAATTTTCTCTCCTTTCTTTTCATTGAGAGATATTGGGACAGATACATCTTAGGGTTGTTCTAACCTGCCCATTTGTCCCTGAAGGCATCTTCAAAAGCTATATAGTTTTGGATGGAGTGGTATGCGAGGTTTGTGAACCATATTCTTTCCTCTCCAGCAAGGCACTGAGAAAATAGTCTAACTTTCAAATCATCATGGTCTACCTCTTCTAAATTTGTCCAGTCTGAAAACCACTCCAAGTGTTCTTCAGTGGAATATCCCCTCTCCCCATTAAATTTTCTGATTCTTTGGGAATAGAGCAAGGGAAGGTCATGAAGAACAACAGGAAGGTTTAAAGGTGCATACCTAGCCATCCTCGGAGGTACAATAGGGTTCACAGGAGGGATTAAGACTGGCATAACAGAAATTGGTAAGCTATGAGAAACTGCAGAACTAGAAGATGAAGGCTGGTTTTGTTTTGAAATAGTGGGAGAGGAAGGTGTAGCAACTGAATACGTTATGATAGTAGAATTTAGCAAGGTTAATGAAGAAGTAGGTGCAGGGCCCATTGAGTGAGGTATGTGTTTGGAATCCTTTCTATAGGTTCTGAGGTCAGGGATGAACAAGGAATGTGGGGAAAATCAAATGCAGAGGTATCAGACAATAAGCTAGAGAGGCTAGACTTATATTTAGTTCTAGGGAAGGTTAGTCCAAGCTCCTTGTTACAATGTTCAGAAATATTGCTAAGAACAATAGAACTTTAAGCACGGAAAGAAATATTTCTGACCAACCTTTGCAGCTTGTTGGCCCTCTGGATCAAAATTTCTGGATCAAAGACTTCTTGGAAGGATTTTGCATCAAAATTTCTCCTCGTGTGGGTTCTTTGGGTCACCAGTCTTTCCCAGTGGAGTCACCTTCAAAATTGTGTGGAATTGCCAGAGCATATACAACCAATTGTGCATCTAATATCAACTGAACAACTAGATCATAGAACTAGGATGATGTCATTTTTCCTAGCAATGATTTGCTCCTTCGTTCTCCGTCAACGGTGCCAAATGTTACCACCCTGTAATTTTCCTATGGTTGTGGTAGAAATTCACAGGGGTAACCACTTCAAACCAAACTTTATACTGTAGTCTAGCCTTATAGTCAAAGAGGGCTCTCTCTTTATCACATAAACATTTAGCTTTAAACAAGCAGTCAAAAGACTAGATTCACTAATAGTAACAAGATATTTGCAGAGTTAGAAATGGTGAAACAGACAGACCAGAGATACCATTGGAAAAAAGGAGTCAATGCCTGAAATATTCAAGGGCTTACATCAAATAATAACTAGCAAGAACCTTTATAATATGAGGAAAAATAGGCACCAATGCTCAACAAAATATCTTTACAGAGATGGCAGGGGGAAATAAGAAGAAGCCCGATGTAACAGGAGGAACCTATCTGGGGATGAATCTCCTAAACATACTTTTAGCAGAATCAACAATAGAGGCTAGTAACTGCAATGGAGCATATACGATGAATTCCAAAACATTTACCAGGAACACATAAACAAATGCATAATATGATGCAAAGAGCGCTTAATCAGAGAGTGAATTCTTCACATGCAACTAGATATGCATTAACAGAAATTACACAGATATGAAAATGGAGTTTACAAAGGAAAAATAGACTGAATAGGGGATGCCGTGACGAATCTCAGAAAACTATGAACGCACTTTTCATTAAAGCTTCCAAGAACATGACAGAGCTACAAAATCCCACGCTGAGGCTTCTGAATGAAATATTTCAACCCTTTCTTCCTCTTTTGAGGGTACATTTATAGTGTAAGCAGGATCTTGAGACCAACCTCGAAGCAGAGCCAAATACATCTAACCTAAATTGGGAATTAATCACGCACACATGAAATCGTAACAACCTCTGATATGGATGATGCACCATGATCACAAAAAGAAAAACAAGTAACCATGTTGGGATGCGCATGATGGAAAAAAATGGGAAACTGAACACCTGGAAATCACACCTGCCAAATGAACATGATGGCTCAAATTCTCCCTCAACGTTCTGCAATGACTTCCTTCATGCCCGCTTCTTTACAAATGTAATCTCTTTTGGACCATAGATCTCATCTTTAAATTCATTCTGCACCGTCGATCTATGTTCTGCAGGATGCAAAAGTTGGGCTGACGGTCTTTCTAAGGTTCAATTATGCAATTTCTTCCTCTACATCATCCTTTCCTTCCCTATGTTTCTGCACTGTCGATATGTATCAGATCAAATTTTAGTCGTTGATCTGGAGAAAACAAGAACCCATAGCTTCAACCTTTCACAACAAAACCACTTGGTATTTTCGATTTCCGCCCTTTCGCGCCTTTCCATGCCGCTAATCTGGGAAGAAACTATTCGAACCATTGGATCTAGCAAATATCGGAAATCTGAACTTCAACTTTTACAATCAAATTGCTTAAGGTTTCCGATTTCCGATTTCTTCCCTTACACTCCTTTCGGAACTATTGATTTGGGTGGAATATTTCTAAGTCGTTGGATCCTAGATCGCGGAAAGCAAAAGTTGGAACTTCAAATTTTTATACTTGGAAACCTCGTGTTTCCAATTTTCGATTTCCACCCTTATGCGCCTTTCCATACCGTTGATCTAGGAAAACGCTTTCTAAGCCATCGGATCTCGAATTGTGGAAGTTGGAAATCGGGAATTGAACTTTTTAATGACCGAAGTTGAGTTTTCTGCTTCTGGAATTTCGTTCCCGATTTTTCTTTGGCAGAAATGACTTTCATTAGAGGAAATTTGGGGTCTAAAATGGGCCTTATAAGAAAACGCGCCAACAATAAATTTTGTGAGTTGGAATTCAAGAACCAATAGAATTTCAATAAAATGAGTCAACCATAAGAGTTGAATTGACATATTTGTCATAAAAGAAAACTACTTTTTTTGTTCATATTTTCGACATATCTCCTTATGTTTTTACTCAAATTTCGAGCAGAAGAGCTTGTTCAATGCAGAATTTAATTCCACGTCCAACGAGTCCCCAGACTACATACTTTTAACAGACCCCGCCACCCCAAAAACAAGAAATACCTGAAAAAATGTGATGATGACATCATCATAACATTTTTTTCCAGGTATTTCTTGTTTTTGGGGTAGCAGGGTCTGTCAAAAGTATGCAGTGTAGGTACTCATTGGATGCGGAATTAAATTCCACATCAAACAAGCTCTCCCACTCGGAATTTGAGTAAAAACACAGGGAGATATGCTAAAAATACGAACAAAAAAAGTAGTTTTTTCATTCTTCCTCCAAAATTAATAACTATTATTTTATTATTTTAACTATTATTTTATTATTTTCCTTAGGAGGCCCATTTTAGACCTCAAATTTCCTATAATGTGGCCCTTTGATCTATTTTGTGGATTGAATCTACACCGTCCATTCTTGTCCAGACCCTTTCCTAGATTGGATTTTCCATACTTAGTCACATTTCCAGGTCGCGCCAAAGGATTTCTTACTATTTTGACATACAGGCATAGGAATAAGCATCCCCACAAACATCAACTCTTCTCTTGCATACCTCTAGGTCATACGATATCAACTCTTCTCTTGCATACCTCTAGGTCATAAGATATGAAATTTTGTTTTACCTTACCCCTCATTTTTCATTGGTCCAAATCATTGAAAGGGGATTAATGCATATGCATCATGTAGAAAAATTCGAAAATTATCCCAAGTGCTAACATATTGATAGTTGGTTTGGGTCCTTTTGATGGTTTGGGAATCCAAGGGATGCGGCTATATTTAAATTTTTCCATGGAGTTTCAAGTGTACAGACTTTGGGATAAGTCGTGTCTTTCCAGAGGAAGACTCGGCTCTGTGTATAAAGTTTGGTTTTTGTTTCAACGTATGGGTTTAACATTTTAATTGAAGAGCTCTGTGTTTAGATTTAATTGATGCGACTATTTTGGCATTACAGTGCCATTGCTTGCAATGGCACTATGTAAATTGTGGTTGTGCTAATTTTACCTTTTATGCATTATATTTGTTGAATGTATGTGTTATTATCGTAGCTAGGGTTTCTTATTACAGCGATGAGCTTGGATCGGCCCTTATGTTAACATGATTCTTGCACATATGGTTTCTATGTTTATTACAGGTCATGACTATGTATTTGTTGATAGTAGAGTTTTGTTTTGAGGCTAGGGTTTCTCTTTACAGCCATGAGCTTGGAATTTTTAGGCTCGACCTTTATATGGATACGTAATCTTTGATTATGATAGTTTAATTTATATGAAGTTAGCATGAATGGGTAGAGCGTGGCTTTGTTTTGTGAAATTTGATGGTTTGAATGAAACTTTAGTGGGAATCCTGAAAATCAAAACCCTTCACTATGTATAATGCAGTGTTTATAAGTTGGTGTTTATTACTGATACCTACAGGATTCGATCCTGGGTATGTATTCTATTTATATATTTTTTATGTTGTAATCCTACAAAATTCAATCCTGGGTTCTCTTAATGCTTGGACTAGTGTTTAACTCAACGTTTGTGTTTTTACTTTAACAACAGAGTCTACAAGATTCGATCTTGGCTTTCTAAATGAAATAGTTTGGTATTTTTTGGTTGGAATTCCACAGGATTCGATCCTGGGTGCGACTCTAAGTTAAAAAAACATCGATTTATATAGATAGGGATTTTGATATTTTTGTAATGTAAATTTCTCCCATGGCCAAACCTTAACAAGTTTCGATGCCTGGGTTTTTATGTAGATGGTTTTGGAATGAAATTTGTATGGGGTTTATTAAGACTTATAATCGTGATGTTTTATCATAGAATTAGTATTTAATTATGTTTAGGTCTATGAACAATGTTTCTGATATAGTTTTTTTATTAGATTTGATATGTGAAAAGAAATTAATCGTGCTAGCAATATGAAATTTGCGAGCAGTAGAAATGTAACATTAGAGTTGGATTTTAATGGAGATAGTTTCGTTCTTTATTTTAATTATTTTCTTTTGGTTGGTATTTTAGTAAATTATTTAAAACAATTTGAACTTATCTTGAAATTATACAACTCAGATATTTGGCATCTGGTTTGCGGGTTTATAATTTTGTTCATACATAGTTTATATGAATGTTTTGGGATGGAAGGTTTAAAATACTATTTCCGCTTTAACTTCTAATAAGGGCTATTTTGTTTATCCTTAAGAAGACTCAGTTTTATTTTTGTATCTAAGTTTGAACAATAAACAGAAAACTAGTTATCTTAAATATTCTAGAGTTTTAAACCTAGGATAAACTTTGTTAGAAAAAATTATACAATTACAGAGAAGAATAAATTTAAGATATGAATGGTAGAAAAAATAACACTGAAAGAATAGAGACCGTAATTTTCCTAGGGTTTTGAAATATAGGAAAAAAATATGTGATAGTCTGAAAACAATACTAGGAAATATAACCTATATTTTTCTAAGTAGGTAATCATGGTTAAATAAACCTAACACTCCTGTAGCATAATATCTACTTAATAAAATCAAGGTTTTAGTTCAGTCAACAAAATAAACCTAGCTTCTCTTTAAGGCTCTGTAAACAAAATAAACCTAGCTACAACAAGCATATAATATACATATTTTCATTCTGGACTATAAACCCTTCATTTTAACGAGAAAACTGTATGAACTGTAAGGAAGATAAAGAAACCTCATACCTACAATTTGAAGCTATTTTAATGGTTGGAAGCCCTACACACTCAAGCACACAATATTAATAAGAATATAGACAATTTCGACCTCAGTTTCGTTAACCAAATAACTTGGGAACAACCATGTTCCACCCAACCATGACCCGGAACTGTTTCTGGTTTCAATCCAAATCACCCCAAGATGGTCCCAACATGCAGGTAGCTTAGAGCTCCTGAGGTAAGGCTTCCCTATCCGGGATAACAGGTTATGTACTAGTTTTTATTTTCTTCTTTGGAAAAAAATGCTCTCTAAGAACTCTCTTGGGAATGATAATCAGGTAGAATAGATGCAAAATCAAAAGATCCCCAAGCCTCTCTTTGGCATGGGTCTTTATAGACAATATTTAGGAAAATGGATAGTTAAATCAAGAATTCATTTGTTTTCTTGAAATAATCTTTTAGTTTATTTATGTGAAATTTAATCCTTATTTATTTTAACTTAGGAACTCTTTGACTAGTTCCTATTTGACTCTTTTAGGTATTTAAATATTTAATTTAATTATTGTAGTAAATAATAATACATAGACCCTTCCATTTATTATGTAAATTTGCTATTATTATACATGGGCTTACTTTTTTATTTATACACACACACACACATATTGTTGTTAACATTTTTACTTTGGCTATCATATAGCATGATCCCAAATCACATGATACTTTTCTTTTTTAGTTTATAGTCACTTATTTAATAAGGCCTTCAGGTAGGGGCTAGGTCAACCGGGTTAGGCAGCTCTAAACCGCCTTGCATGTTGGATTACCTCATATAACGTGGTAGTTCTTCAGTACTTGATGAGACACAGAAATTCAAAATTTTATTTGATCAGTTAATAATAAGTAAGATGAGGTTGATGTTTTATAAGAGTCGTTTTAACTCAATATATTAATTTTAAAGTAACTCCTAGCATTTATTCAAAGCCCATACTCAACGCTAAGAAACAGGGAGTTACAACTTAGTGCAATTCTAGAGCTCCTCACTCGACACTAATGCTAGGATGTATTTGTAGGATAAAGCTAGGGATACAATGGCCAAGGATCCGATGTTCTAGAGCTTATGCTCAACACCAACTCAAAATGCTCCAGAGATTATGCGCAACAGTTCTAATTCTTATATTTTCATAACTCATGTGCTCTAGAGCTTCTCGCTCAACAAAAACATCAAATACTCATGTGCTCCAGAACTTTTCTCTCAACACAAACATCAAATACTCATGTGCTCTAGAGCTTCTCGCTCAACACAAACATCAAATACTCATGTGCTTCCGAGATTGCACTCAACACAAACATATCATCAATTATGTGCTTCAGGGTCCACACCCAACACATGAAATTATATACATAAAACATATGTATTTGGCTTACACCCAATATATCAAACAAATGATCATTCTCAGGTGCAGTGGGATCTTATGTCGAATATACAAAATACAATATCAAAGCAACATCACATGCAACGGGACTTATGCCCATAAGTGTTAGGTAAAAAATTTGGGATATTACATCCCTCCCCTCTTAGAACCATCACCGTCCCTGGTGTTCTAGGGACTAGGAATGAAATAATGAAACAAGGAAGAGTAAGCCTCTCTCATGGTGGATTCATTCTCCCAAGTAGCCTCATCGGCCTCAAAGCTCTTCCATTGCACTTTCAACTAGACTATGTTGCGCTTCCTCAGATGCACCTTTCTTTTTTCCGGTATATGAAGGGGTTTAGGTACAAACCACCCTTTGAGTTCCACCTATAACAAGGACCAATCAATCACTTTTTTAGTATCATATACATATTTTTTGAATAAGGATGGATGGAAAACATTATGAACTCTTATGTGAGTAGTTAAAGCTATTTGATATGCCACCAACCCTCTCTTGGCTAGTATCTTAAAGGGTCCACAAAATCTTGGTGCCAACTTTCCACACCTTCCCAAACTCAATGAGCTTCTCTTTGCTTTTACTTTTAAGTAAACATGGTTGCTTATCTGGTAATATTTATCTTTTCTTTTCTTGTTCGTGTAACTTTTATGGCAGTCTTATGCTTCTTTAAGGTTTTCTTTGACCTTGATGACCAATTGTTCCAAGTATTTTAGTAAATCAGGCTCTAACATGAGCTGGTCCACTAGGATATCCCAAGTAATCGGTGTTCTACACTTCCGGCCAAAGAGTACCTCAAAGGCACTCATCTTGGAGGAGGTATGGTATCCGTTGTTATATGCAAATTCTGCGAGATGCAGATAATCCTCCCATTTGGTGGGGTTGTTCATGACATACATCCTAAGCATGTCTTCTAAAATATGTTTTTCCTGTTATGTCTTCCCGTCTGTCTGTGGGTGGAAAGCAATACTAAAGTTTAACTGCGACTCTAATCTAGATAATAAATATCTCCAAAATTTCTTGCTAAAATTTGTATCTCAATCTGAGATGATTGCCTTGGATATCCCGTGCAATCTGAATATCTATTTTAAGAAGCTATCTGCAATTCGAAATTCCTTGTAAGTTGACTTCACTTGAATAAAGTGTGTTTCTTTTGACAACTTGTCAACTACTACAAAGATAGAGTCATTTTTCTTCTTTCTCTTTGGTAGACCCATAATAAAATCCATACTATGACCTCCCACTTCCATTCCAGAATAGGTACCGGTTGCAATAATCCCAAAGGATGTTGATGCCCAGCTTTGACCAGCTGGAATTCTTGACATTTCACGATAAACAATGCTATCTTGGCCTTTAACATAGGCCAGAAAAAGTGTTTATTTACTGCGGATACCATCTTTTGATATCCCAAATGTTTCGAGTAGGGTTTTCGATGAAATTTCATGAGGATGCTAGAGCTAATGTCCCCTCCTTCTGGAACATACAATCTTTCTATGGACCACAACATTTTGGATTCGTCTACCTTATACTCTTTTTGTTGTTGAAACAACCCATCCTCTTGGACCTTCTTGAGGATTTCAACATAGAAAGGGTCAACTCCATTGGTCGTTCTAATCCTCTAGTGTAAATACGAATTGGTTTGAATTAAAGTCACCTCATATAACATATGAGCTCATTGACTTAAATAATCATCAATTTTATTATCCCTGTCCTTTATATGATTTAACTCGAAATGGTACTCTGTAAAGAAAGGAAACCATCTGGCCTGCCTAGAATTTAGATCTAGTTGATCAAATAAATACTTCAGACTCATATTGGTTGTCTTCAGAATAAATTTCTTCACCGTGATGTAGTTCCTCCACATCTTCAAGGCGTGGATGATGACTGCTAACTCAAGATCATGGGTTGGGTAGTTTTGTTCATGTTCCTTTAATTTACATGATTCATAACAAATCACACAATCATTTTGCAAGAGGAATCCTTCGAGCCCTTCCTTGCTTGCATCTATGAAAACAATGAAACCCCATTGAGATCATCAATTTGTAGTATCGGTGCAGTCATCCAAATATGTTTAAGCTTCTGAAAACTTTCCTTGCACTTGGTCGTCGATAAGAACTTGTTTTCCTTCTTTTTCAAAGAGGTCATGGGACAAGCTATCCTCAAAAATTTCTCAACGAACTTTCGGTAGTAACCAGATAATCCCCAAAAGGACTTAATGTATGTGACACTAGTAGGGGTAGCCCAATCCTCTCTAGCTTTAATATTTTCTGGGTCAACGGTTTCCCCTCCTCAAAGATGATGTGACCCAGGTACTGTATCTATGGTATGTAAAAAACACATTTACTAAACTTGGCGTAGAGATGGTGTTCCCACAACACTTGTAGTACTATGCAGAGATGCTCTTCGTGTTCCTCTTTACTCTTAGAGTAAACTAGGATTTCGTCTATAAATACCAATACAAATTTATCTAGGTATTTACTAAATATATTGTTCATCCTACAAATAAAATTCCCGGGTGCATTAGTCAACCCAAATGGAATTACTATAAACTCGTAGTGGTCATATCTCATATGAAAGAATGTTTTATTGTTGAAATATTGTAACTTCGAAGAATATTCTATATGTATTTCTTTATGGTCCCCGATGTTCCTACCAGGAGAACCACTTGTATTAATTTGTACCCCAATGCTCCTAATCGGAAGAACTAATAAGAGTCATGAGGCAGTCCCCTCTAATTGTAAAGGCAGGTCATTAGCACCCCAGTGTGATTACTTGAGCCTACATGTGTAACTCGAGCCTACATGATTAAATCGAGCCTACATGATAGATGAGTTAACTTAAGTGAATGGATGAATATAAATAGAGGTGTAGTGCTCCTCATTTGGAACACACACTCTCACTTGTGTAGTGCATTAGTGGAGAAGAGAAGTAGCTGGAGAAGGAGGAGGATCAGGCTTTGATCTCCTTGTTGGTTTTTCTTTTATCTTTTTGGGGCATCTATATTGAGGAAGTTGTTGCTGGGTTTTTCCCTTTAGGGTTTTCCCAGGATAAATCTGTGTGTTCCTTTTGTATGGTTGTGCTTGTCTATCTTTCAGTGATCCTGTTTATATGCTTTTGTTATGAAAATGAAATGAAGTACTGATGTCTTAGCTAAGCATATGAAAAGTTAACATGGTATCAGAGCCACCCTAAAAAGAAGACATTGTGCAGCTACAGAATCTAGGGCTTCTTAATTTTTGGTTCTCTTTCCATAATTGATCAGCAAAAGAAGGCTAGGCTGACTCTCCATTGAAGGGCACATCTTTCTATCGAAGCAGAATTCGATTCCGAGCATCTTCAGTTTTCGGTGTGGGAAATTAGGGCTTCTTACAGAAGAATAATTTTTGAGTGAGCCCAACATAGGATTTCTCTCCTCATCAAAATCGGAGTTTAGAGACTTGGATCAATATTTTTGGTTGGGTGAAACTCTAGGAAAGTCAAACCCTAGTTTGACCCTGAGCTAGAAAAACCCTAAATACTAAAACTGCTAAGTTTTTGTATATTCGATACATCCCAATATTGGTGAAGTTTCAAGAGCTGAAAATTGCAAATATGGAAGACATAATCCTGATGAACACTGTTTCCACAATTCAGCCTCATATTCACTATATTCTAGGAGCAATGATCCCTCCAAGTTGGGGTTCCAGCCTCTTCCAGAATTCATCCCTAAACAGGACACCTAGGGAACATTGCTATATATTGGGATACAGAGGTCCAAATGGAATTCCTAAAGATGTTCTAGAAAGAGCACAGAATTTATTTTTTGTGATCTGAATTTCAGAACCTGAAGATGAACCAGTGACACGCGGAATGCCACACAACTTCACTGTTCTGAACAGTCCTGTAACAGGTCACCTTGGGAAAATAATCATAAATCCAAATTGGTGAAACAAATTCTGATGAAACATATGGTGTTGGATCCGAGACATTATCTTTTACCTCAGTGAGAAATTTGAATATATGAGTAGTAAATTCGGAGATATCACAGAAATAATAACAAGAATTTCTGCAGAAGAAATTGGAAAACTAGGGCTTCCTGTTCCGGGAGCTTCCCTCCACTATTTTCAGAAAATGAGTACATTGGAAAGCTCCATTTGAAGATATCTATATTTCTATCCAATCAGATCTAAAATATTCCAAGTTTTGAAAATTAGGGTTTCTTTGACAAACCCTAGATCAGCCAGCTCCGGAAGCAGGACGGACACCTCAAATCGGTAAGATCTAATCTTTTGCTATTTGCATTTGAGGTTCTCATTTCAAAGTGATATATCACATCAGCTTGATGACAAGCTTGGTTAAGTTGACAACTTCCAAGCATGGAAGTATTTGATCTCTCTGAAGAAAATGAATTGGATACCTTCATGAGTAGAGAGGTTCTAGTTCCAGAAGGAAATGAGGCTCAAAGCCTTAAACAAGAAGAACTTGATCAAGGCCAAGAAGATCATTGTTGATTCAATCACGGATCAACTTGTACCACAAGTGTCTTCCCTAAAGACACCGAAGATGTTTGATTTCTTGATCAAGCTATTTGAAGATAAGAACATAAATCATAAGATGGCTTTGAGAAAATAGTTGAAGAATCTGAAGATCCATAATGTAGAACATCTTGAAGCGGTAGAAGAAGAATTGGAGAATGCAGAAGTGGTGATATCCACCTTGAATGGTCTCCCGGGATCATAGAATTCATTCATTCAAGGAATGTGTGCCAGAAGGAAGTAATTACTTTCAACAGACTCTGGGAAGAACAAGAAGCTCGACTCATAAGAAGAGAAGAAGAAGATGGAAGCAATTGAAGATCAAGCTCTCACCATTTAAAGAAGATCCCTCAAGCGATGAGGAATGTGAAGAACTCAATTCTTAAAGAACCTCTTATCCATCTTATCATTTGGATAAGAAATGATGATGTCATGAATGAAGAAGATGATGAAGTAGAAGGATCAAGGAGGTTTGTACCCACGAAACGAATAAAAGATAAGTATTCAATTGTCATTGCATGATATTGTTTTGTTATGCATTTGATTATATTTACTTGATGTGTTATGCTTGATAGATTGTTTGCATTAATGACTGTATACTACTAATATGATTGTGATGGGTAAGTAGCTCATGGTGCCATACAACTCTCCATTGCTACTTATCAAACCTCTTTGCTGACATATTGGATTAGTGCACAATCTCAATGATGTCATGATAAAGTTGGAAGACATCTAGAAAGTTTTCATGAGACATGGATGAATGTTGATGACAATTCAAGATTCACTCCAATAAACATGAATCTAAAGCTCCCAAGGCCAAAGACACCATGACAGAAGAAAGAGCTTCAGAGAGCAGTAGATCCACCTCGAAGGATGAATACCACCATGGGTATGAGAGATAACTCAAGATGAAGAAAAGAATGCTATGAAAGAAGCTATGATCAAAGAATAACACTTGATCATGGGGAATAATGTATACGATATTATTTTGAGACATAAAGGGAAGTATATGTCAAGCATAGAACCACCTGTATAGAATGAAAGATGATACTCCACTTCAGGGGGAGTGACTACAGAAGATATCTGAGTTCGACATGGTATGACATGATGGACAACTTCCTGATGGATCGAGACTTTACCAATAGTAAAGTGGGTTCCAACCTTCAAGGTTGAATGTAGAAGACTAGGATATGTTGATGACCTGACAAGATGAACTCATGTTATAATACTAGAATGATGTTTGGGATATAATACTCAAACCAGAAAGCAAGAATGTGGTATCTCCAAATGGATCAGTAAAATAAAATATGCTGCTAATAGAAGTAAGGAAAGACTTATGCCTTCTCTCAAAAAGAGGAAATTAATTCTGAAGAGACACTTACTCCAAGAAGCAAGGTATACTTCCTTCAGAACTATCATGGTAGTTTCTTTCATGATGAAGTAAATACAATCCTTCCTTAATGGTATGATTAAGGAAGAGTTTTACATCGAATAGTCACAAGGATTTGAAGTTGAAGACAGATGGACTCACATATGCAAGTTGAAGAAGGCCCTCTATGGTCTAAAGCAAGCTCCCAGAGCTTGGTATGGAAGAATAGATAGTTTCCTGACGAGCATGGGATTTTCCAAGAGTAAAGTCGATCCTAACCTTTATCTCAAGGTTGTAAAAGATGAACCTGGCATCCTGTTATTATATGTGGATGACCTATTTCTGACAGGGAATGCGAAACAAATTGTATAATGAAAGAAGAAGTCTGCTGAAGAATTTAGACCTTGGTCTAATACTTTATTTCCTAGGTCTAGAAATATGAAGGAATCTTTCTCAATTAGGGAAAGTATGCAATGCAAAGTTTGAAAAGATTTGATATGTTGGAATGCAAAGTCATGGCCACACCCATGGACTCCAACCTGAAGTTGATGACTCATCAGAGTTAGTGGATGTGACTCATTACAGACAGATCATTGGGTCATTAATGTACTTAAAAAATTCCAGACCAGACATTTGTTTAGTTGTGAACACCTTAATTCAATATCTTTTTCAACCAAGATGGATTCACCTAGTAGCCGCAAAACATGTGATGAGATATCTGAAAGGGACTATAGACTTTGGTCTATACTATGATGGTAGCCATGAGTATAGATTGTATGGCTACACAGATGCAGATTGGGCTGAAAGTATCTCAGATAGGAAAAGCACATTAGGTAGATGCTTTTGTTTGGGGTCTTCTATGAGTTCATGGTTTAGCAGGAAACAGTCCAGTGCTTCTCGTAGCACGGTTGAAGCAAAATACATAGCAGATTGCTCTGCTAAGTTGTGAATTCATATGGCTTCAGAAGCTAATATTAGGTCTCTTTGACCTAAAGATAGATACTACAATGATTCTATGTGATAACTATATTTGTGATGACAGAGAACCCTGTGTTTCGATTGTAACACATAGAAATCTGGTATTTCTACATACGAGATAAGATGCAGATGATTATGTTTCAGTATTTACATACTGTAGATGCATATGATGATGATTTTGTATTTCTATAGTGAAGATATAGATGATGATGCTTTCAGTATTCACATACTAGATATATAGATGGTGATAGTTCAGTATTCACATACTGAAGATATAGATGATGATGGTTTGAATGATGATGTACTGATGAAGTCTCTGTCTCCGGTAAAGTTCGAACACTTTTAAGACAAGCTTGGTGTTGTTCAAAAAGACCTTCCTCGAAAGGGGGAGTAGTGATGTTGCAGTGGGATTGTATCATCTCGGGACATTTGTCCAAAAGTGATTCGGTGACCTCGGTCCTCGAGAATGAAGAGGGATTGTATCATCCTGGGACATCTGTCCAAAATAGATCCAGTGACTTTGGTCTTCGTGAATGTGGTGGGATTGCATCATCCCTAAACTTCGGTTCAAAATGTATTCGGAGGTCTTGGACCCCGTGAATGTGGTGGGATTGCATCATCCCTGAACCTCGGTTCAAAATGTATCTAAAGGTCTCAGCCCCTGTGAAAGTGGTGGATTGCATCATCCCTGAACCTCGGTTCAAAATGTATCCAAAGGTGAACATCAACTCAGTGAGTCGGGACTATGACACAGGATTGATGTTCACTTTCAAAGAATTTAATGGAATTTGCATGCATTACTAATTCACCATCTTCATTAAATATTGGTCTGAGAGGATGCTAGCGTTCCAACTCTGTTTTCCATATGGAATCTTCTTGTTCACCGAGTCACTTGATCTCACAACTTACAAGTCACTTAAGTATTTTAATATATGATGTGAAATTCAATGCTCATATGAGTCATACCTATGAAAGGTGAATTGATATGATATTCCTCCACTTTCAAGGCTCCATAAGGAAAACATAATGGTGTTATTTTTTGGGTTACAACTTACAAGTTGTAATTTACAATGCATTGAGCAACCTTTGCCAAATTCAAAACTAACATAGTCCAATTTGTGTGTAATTTTATAGACCAGGGTTTCACCCAGTGTCGGACATTTCTATTATGACCACCATAGGACTGAGATGACAGATCTTTGGTGGCATGCTAGCAACACTTCACCTTTTGTTTGTGTTCATGAATCATATCCTTTACTAGTTAGTTGAGGATTCCAAGATGTATTCCAATTTTCATTCATTTACTAGAGTCATAATCATTTAAATCACACTCCTAGTCTCCCACGGTCCACCTAGGATGCATAGTCTTCCCATCTCATTGAAGGAAGGGGGTTACGCAACAAAGACAAAGGAAACTGGAACGAAGGGCTAGCAAGAGAGAAGGATTGTACAATATGCATATAGTCAAGTCTAAAAGAAATGAAATATTTTGTCATATACCTAATTTAATATTATCATTACATAATTTGTCGGTGTTCTTACGTGGTAACTCATGTTCCTGAGCTAATTATGAAGGCTAGTTGTCTTGGCAATGTCTACAATTTGGAGAGGCTCATTTCCATCAATATACCGCCAATGGGTTTCTCCTATAAATATCACTATTATGTCTCCCCTCCTCACTGACCTCACCTTTTGAATTTAGTCCTCTTCTTCTTATTCCTCTTCCTCCCATGGGCTCTCTGATTTGCGCCCTGAGCACCCTCGAAACAGAGAATCATCTTTGAAAGTATTTGGACACCTCGGGAAAACAAAAGCCAGTTTTCCCTCACATGCACATATATATCTATGTTATGTAGAAGCAATTATAAAATGATTTCTTTTGTAATCATGTGAAATACACAAACATGCATTCAGCTACCTCGGGAAAGTAAACCAACTCTGGACAATTGAGATATTGGGGAATCGAGATGGTGATGATTTCAATTGTCTTTCTATAGAAGGAAACAACTATGCACTCTAATTCCTCATTGTATTTTGTGGTGGACAAATTGAAGGTGCCACTGTCATCACATGTAGGAGCAAGAGAAGAGAAGGTAGAACGTTGCATAGGCTAGATAGAGCTTCCCAAAACCTAAAGAGATTGGTGAAGTTTGTGGGAGAAAAAAATATTCTCATGGTTTTACGAGTATAGGACCATCGTAGATCGGGACTCAAACTCTCAACTCTCCAATTACATGCTTCAGTGTCTCTTTAGTTTATATTTCCTCTAGAAGATTTTTTAGAGCTAAGCTATCGACTTGGTTGTCGTGAATTCATAGGTATGTGCAACATTTTGCACTTGTGTGACATTTTATATGTGGAGAAAAGTAAAATGTGTTTCTTGTTGGAGTGCCTTCTGGTGCTATAAATATAAGAGTTTAAAACTTCTCTATCCAAAATGTTGTTTCAAATTTGTAATGTATTATGCGACTGCATGTCCACTAGACTAATTCTCGTATACTCAATAGATGTAACCTTAAAAAACACTGTATTTAAATGAAATCATACCAAAATAATGTATACTTTCATAGGCTAGGACCACAACTTTGTTTGGGAGGAGGAGGAAGCAAAAAGAGCGTGGTATTTGAGTTTCAAATCTATCAATGCTCTTTATCTGTCGTGAATTATAAACATTAGGTTGAAAGAAAGAAAAATATTTGAATACAAGTGTTTTAATTATTCCAATTTCCTTAATTAAATCCAAAGTTTGAAAGGATAAAACATTTAACAACCGAAACTATAAATGTTGTAGACTCCAACCCCTCTATTTTCCTATCAGCCTTCTAAGAATGGAAACAAGAAGAAAAATTTGTCTACCAATATATCTAAACAAGAGAATCCCTCGATGAACATTCATGAATGAGGGAATGGGAGTGCAGTGAGCTAGAAAAGAACATGATTTCAACAATCTCGTTGTCACAAACATCTCAAACACGTGTTTATTATTTGTCTTCCTTGTTGAATATGGTAGACACAAGACACCCAACTTCCAGTGATAATTGTTAAAGAATTTTTAAGTTCTTCCTTATAGTGGACTAATAAATACATAACCTTTCCAATAGGGCTGATAAACTTGATACATTTTAGAGCGACTATCCGTAATCCACCTAAAATTGGGGTTTTGTTTAAACTTTTCAAATTGGGTGATAAAATCGATATACATTGGAGAGACGATCCATAATCCACCTAAAATTGGGGTTTTTGTTTAATCCCTTCAAATTGAGGGTTGATAAAAAAAGTTCCTTGCTGAAAGCATTAGGTTTTCATTCTGGGGTTTCTCTTTTAGGTAGGCGCAATCACACTCGACCAAAAGAGATGCCATCGAGCAGAGTCAATCCTCCATTCAAAGGTCCCTCCAAATTCCAATGGCATATTTTATCAAATACCTAACGACCGACTTTTTCACTGACCTGCCAGAGTTGTCCCTTGTCCAAGTTCAATAAACGGTATGTTTCAGGGACCAAGAGAGTAGAGATCGCTTTATATATGTATAAACTTTCATTAGCTATAATAATAATAATAATGATGTATTTGGGCGTGTGTCTCCATATTTGTATGAAATCTTGCTCCATGACATGACTGGTGAAAGATTCCCCAACGGTTGCTAATGTGCATCGTGTGAGGGCCATAGAGATGTGAATTATATGTTTCCACACAATAATCGAGTGTGTATTATAGTCATCTCTTGTAGGCTCTATGAGGTTGAATAAATAGTTTTTGCTCCTAAAACATTTAGGTGGTGGCAATGCTTTTCTTTTTATTTCTGATTTACAATTAGTTTGTGGGCATCTGAAATCCATAAACCATAATAGGACAAAAAAAAAGGTTTAAAATACTTGATATTTGTTGGAAAAATTGAAGTGTTTCCATAAAATAGCTAGGATAAGATGTCAATATTGGAGAGACTTGGAAATTTTTTATTTTTTATTTTCCAATTTCTAGGATTTATATAATTAAGGGTATAGAAGGTATTTACTTTTATGAGGATAACCCGTACATTAGGGAGGCCACATGGATAAGAACGTGCAATGTATGCATTGGATGTAAACCATTTCAATTTGTATTGAATTTGGTTTTTTCTTTGTGATCCCTCCCTTACTACAGTCTACTTACTCACCTACTCTTGCCTATGTCATGGATAAATAGATTTTATCATGAATAGTTCATTAATAGATAGTTTGAACCATTATAGGCACTACGGGCATTCCAAATAAATTTCATTACATTATAAAAACTACAGGCACTAAAAGCAATATATAGGGAGAGGAGAGTTTGTTATTACATCAGTAATATAGCGTGTCTTTCATGGTGCATTTCACCTAGAGGGGTATATATCCCTCTTACTATTGTGACTAGTCTCAATGACTATTCCTTTGGGGTACGCACTTATTGCTTCGAAATGATTTTCTTTTCATTTCCAATTTCCAATAAGTTTGTGTACATTCAAAATTGACCATAAACCATAAATTATAATACACAAAAAAATAATTATTTTTTTTCACCTTTGAATATGAAAATAATCAAAGAGATGAATTGCTTAAACAAAAACTCCTTTTACCATAATTGACATGATTTACTTTGTTCAAAAAGATGCCTCTCTTTAATTATTGCAGTGTTCTTTAATGAAATCCATGTTGAATTTTATTATAAAAAGATTTGATAGCAATACAAGATTAAGTTGTAGATTAATCTAAAAGTTTTAATTTTTATTAGAATGATGCCTTTTAGGTTATACTAGAGTAAATGAGATATGATAATTTAGGTTACTTTTTTACATCAAATATTTCCTGAGTTTTGGGATCACTAATTAACCTAGGTTATGGGCTCACTAATTATTAACAAAATCTTTTAAATTATCCTTTTATATAAAAACGTTGTAGAATTTCTAGGTTAGAATTACATATTACATCTAGTTCTATAGTTTCTAAAAAATAGTTTAAGTAATTCACAATTTATTCATTAAGATAAATATTTCATATTAATAAATTTAATTTAGATTTTTATTCTATTCTAAGTTGAGAATCATTGTAGCAATTTCAGGTATTTGTTTTAATCATAACTTAGAGTTCCTTATTATCTAGCTTAACATTTTTAGGGTTTGGGTTTGTTCTTAGTTATATAGTCAACATTATCAATTTCCTAGTTTTCTCTTGAAATATGTTATTAAAGATATATTAATAAATCTTTATCCGTTACTCAACTCGATGCATTGTATTGATGATGAACCTTGATAAAGGTTCGTAATGTCAACATATCAAATGCAGTCAACAATTACCTTGGATACCACTCCTCAAACCTATCAACCCAAAATTTAAGAGAAGAGATTGTAAATATGTTTTTTTGTCAAAATGACATTTTTTAATCTGTAAGGTTCAAAAAAAGGTTATAGTATATAATAGTCCTTGTTTTTTGTCTAACCTTTTCACATAAACATAAGATGAAAATTTGAAAAGATAATTGTGGAAGCCCTCTCAAACTTCTTCTCCTGTGAGATCCAAATACCAGTAAGATCCACATTGAATTTTGAAGGATACTTTTTCAATGTGTTTGAATAATAATTATATGCACTGAGTTTTGAAAAGTGAAACGAGAAACCCTATCAATCCCTCACATTTGACATCTAGATGTTAGTAGACTCAAGACTAAAGTTTGAAGGATAAATTTTCAAGTCTTCTAATACTTAGGTTTATTATGTGAAGACAATGCTTAGGGATTAGGTGGAGTTTGAAATTGAATGGCTAGTTACTCATGAACTGGGTCCATATGGACAAACATATCAATTAGCTTTGTGATGGTATTTGTAACTTTTTTTCGGCCATTAATGGATTCAATGTGGATCCGAAAAAACTTATGCTTTTAGTTGGAAAGATAATATCACAATGATTTTAATATGATATAGAAAAGTTAATTTCAAAACAAGTAAGGTAAAATGTCATGGAAAAGTTATTCTTCTATTTTTTTAATTTTATGTTGTTTCTTTAAACCATTGGTTATGGTAATGATCAAGTGGTCACAACAAGGATCAACAATTTTAAATCTCTGAGGGATGTACAATGTTAGAAGTACACTAGTTTTAGGTGGATATGTTGGCACTGGAAAAATACCATCTTTTTAGTTTTTGTTATTAATTTTAGGTATATGGTGCCTGATCTCTTTTGGCTTTGTAACATAGCACTTCTAATAGTGGATCCCTTCTCAAAACAATTCTAGACAGAAATAAGCTTTAGTACCCCATGAGGCTACTTTCACCCCCAATTTCATATTATGCATTCAGATAAGGTTGCGAGTAGTTCTCAACTACTCTAATCACTTTATCATGATAGGAAACAAACATTTCCCTTCACAAAATAAATAGGTCAAAGAACAATGCAATACAAAAAAACAATACTCCTAATGGTTATCACTATGTTCACATTAACAAAAACAAGTGCACCAATCTCTTTCTAAATGGGCTTTTCCCCAATCTCATCTTCCATCACCCTTACATGTTCTTCATTCTCAACCTTTATTTTAGTCTCTCCTCCTCTATACTAACTCTTGAGTAATCCCCCATAAAAGGAATCTGGAAGTGATAAAGTATATGCATATGGTTTACTTTTCTAATTCCATGTAAATGTTGAATCACTTGGGATTTCTTCTTATTGTCAATTTTTTTCTATACAATGGTTTTAATAAATAATGAAATTTTGTTATACACTTACATTTTCAAATGAAAAGAATGATTTATTTTTAAATGTCAACATTGAAGGGTTGAATTTCTCATGGCCTTTCAAAGTAAAATGAGACCTTCCCTTCAAATTCGATCCCTGGATGCAGGTCATAGATTGCATGGGTTCATAGACTGCACCAATTTTCAGAGTGTCCGGTTGTCAGAGCCCATTACAAAATGAAAAGGTAATTGCGCAATAAGTCTAGGAACGCAAAAAAATTTGGAAAATCAATTAATTTATGTGTAAAACCATAATATAAAATATCGCAATTAAAGTGACACAGATGCCAAAACCTATCCAATTACATAACTCCTTTGAAAATACTCATGTAATAAGAACTCTTATTGAGTCTGAGTGCATGAGTGCCTTAAAAAAAATTCATTCGTTGGTTCTTGAATGAAAGACATCACATCAAAAATGGTAATGTTGCAAGGCATATAGAAGGTTAATTGAACAAATAAATACAACCAAAAATGAATAAGTAATCCGTCGCCCATCAGTAATCAAGATCTTAGCTAGCTAACTCAGGATGATAACTTCTACCTAATTTAATAAGATTGTATGATATGCTCATGGGAGGGTCAAGTAAAAATCCACATAGGCTCCGCATATGGAGAAAAGAAGGGCAAGCTTCAACCTCAACTCTGATGACGTAATGAGGGCCTTAATCAGGGTTTTCGCACATGGCGATGAAGGATGAAGCTGAGCTTTGTGTATGAGTGTTAAACCATTAATTAAAATTTCAATTTGAACGACGATCCATGAAAACACAATGCAATTTAACGTACAGTGATAAACCTGTATACCGTGCAAGAGTCAAATCAATGTAAATTGTCAGAGAGTATGGGATGGATAGAGGGTGCCCTCTATTTTGAGATGGGCCCGTCATCATTACAAAAAAGCTAGCCTAAAGCGCACGTTTCAGTCTCATGTGTAGAGCCTAACAGTAATCAAGATCTTCACTAGCTAACTCACGATGATCACTTCTCCCTAATTTAATAAGATTGTACGATATGCTCGTGGGAGGGTCAAGTGAAAAGCCACTTCCCCTATAGAACGAGTCAACTAGGACACCCAAAAGCATTTATATGTTACCTTCTATGTTTGGTATTGAAGTTTTCTCACCTCAACATATGAGTCCACTTTAATTAGTTTTAGCATTGGTTGGCCTTTTTTTTTCAAAAGAAAAAATACCAGTCTTTTTTATTCATAGGAATCAAAAGACAACTTATACAGAAAAATTTTCATGACAGTGAGAGGAAATCAAATCCGTATCACAAGACATATGACAGGAATGTCAGCATAGCAGGAAATCCAACAAGCAGTAAAAAAAACAAAGTCTAATCATAGCAGACTTTTCTCATCATCCCTGAAATATTAGGTCAGAATATGTTGTAGAATCAGATGTGATCTTCAAACATATATTCCTAAGCATGACCTGCTAGCTGAAAGCCTTCCAATATATCAAACAGAGAGTAAAAAACAACTGCTTAACAATCAAATACTGAAAAATATGAGAATCAACAACTAAAAGAGAGTAAAGTGGCCATCATTAATGACCATCCCATTTAATGATTCAGTGAAGTATACTGATTCCATATCCAACTTCAAAGCCTTCTTTGAAATATCATCAGCCAACATGTTGTGCTCACAGAAGATATG
This sequence comes from Pseudotsuga menziesii, assembly GCA_001517045.1. Taxonomy (NCBI): domain Eukaryota; kingdom Viridiplantae; phylum Streptophyta; class Pinopsida; order Pinales; family Pinaceae; genus Pseudotsuga; species Pseudotsuga menziesii. The sequence continues at coordinate 223,654 of LPNX010567289.1, forward strand.
CTTGAAGGTCACTTGAGGAATAGTTTGGAGCATATTTTTTATATCATCACACCAGTGCATCAGCGAGGGAATATCTAGGGCCGCAAGTTTGTTGATCCAAGATATAACCACCTATGTAGAGAGATCAATCCATCTCTATTTTCACCGTAGTAATAAGTTGAAGTTTGAATTCGATACAATATAAAGCATTTGAGGACTAAAACGCCACGTGGGAAAAAATTGAGAAAAATTACAATATCATAATCTTAAATTCATGTCCATCTATTTTTGAAACAACTTCCACCTATACAACCATCCACCATCAAAGATGCACAATGGAAACCCATACCCTAGAGGTCCTATGGATTGTCTGGTTGGAGGATATTTGGGCATAAATATAACCTTCTAATAATTGATGCTTCAGATTTATTGGTTGTATGATCACAAACCAGAATTTGAAATATGGAGTATGGGAAGTCGAGCAAAAGTTAAATTTATAATGTATCATCTTAGCCATGGCATCCTTTTACGTACTCTTAAAGCATTGGATGATTTGTAAAGATGATGTGTTACAAAGCATTATGATCATGTTTGGGGACAATACCACCCAGTACCACATTATTTAAGTATGCCAACCAAGCCCAAAACACACTAAAAATGCATTAATTACAGAAAAATTTAAGCAAAGGTCACCATTTAGGAATTTGAAACTTGTTTAGACATTTAATAGTTTCATCTAGATATATCAATCCATTTTCTTGTTGCAATATCAAGATATTATATTGGATCAATGATACGTTTTAAGCCCTTTTTCTAAATGGTTATTAAGAAAATTATTTTATACAATCTCACTAGCATTCTAAATTATGAATGGTAGTTATGAAAATTATTGTTGAGATTGATTTCTTTATGAATTAGATAGAATAAATTATTCAAATAAAAAATAACTGTTAGATGAACCAAATTTTCATAATTGATAATGTTGATTTCCACCTCATCCTTTAGAATATGTTAATAAACACCTATTTCATTAAATTTGGAATTATTCTAGTCCAATATCTTGTGAAGACAAGTAAAAAACAACCTTTCGAAACCCCAAAAATCAAGGTTTCTAGAGTGGAATATTTGGTTCCAAAAGTGCCAATCCCGAGTTCCAAAAGTGTACTTTTGTCTTTGATATTGCCACTTTTCAAATTGATATTTGCACTTATCGAATATGATAAATAGAATAATGGCACTTTTAGAAATGTTGTTTTTGACACTTCAATACTTAAATTCGTGATTTTGAAAACTAATTTTGGCAATTCAGATTCTATTTTGCACTTTTGAAAACCAAACTCAACACTTTAAAAATATTGTAATCACAATTGGATATACAAAAACAAAATGAGGTTATTTGTGACAAACAAAATTAAACTGTATTATATAAGAAACTAGTTCCAACTTTTTTACAATTGGCCTCACATCACTCACTCCATTCAGGTGCAACAAGAGAGGCAATAATTGATCTAACACAAATTTGTCATTGACATTGTAGCAAGTATAAATTCTTTTTGTAATACATTTCCCTTCCCCGTTAAAAATATATTTTTCTTTCAGTTCATCTACAATCACTATATTTATAGCATCGTAACCATGGATCAAATAATGCCAAACATTTTTTAAAGGTTTGATAAATACATAAGGATTCCCATCACCTTCATAATCCTCTTTGTCTATCTGAGAACAATTATCTTGTGCTAATATAAATCTAATTTGTTCCCTTTTCAATCTTGTACTTTGTAATAATGATGGAAAAAACTCATCCACATTTTTTTTTTCTGCAGATGTCCATACACCAACTTCAAATATACTAAGGAATTTTTCAAAAATTCTCTAAATATTGGACTTGTATAATAACTCTTTGTGCTTGATTTGATATTTGGTGTTCTTGGCAATATAAATTTCTTCTTTTTATGTATTGCATGTAACAAAACTCCATTGAAATAAAAAAATCAATGTTTTACCAGTTGCTAATCTTCCAGTATTTGCAAACAAAAAAAAACACTCACAACTTGAACAATAAAATATATTGTTTCAATGTTTCTACGTATATTACTTCCGTGATATGCGATTTCGAAACACATCACCAGATATATGATATTATGTCCATAAATAATATGAGAACTATCCAAAATTCAATACAAAATTGTTTTTACATCAAGTTGTCGAAGTTATCAGATTACAAAAATCATTAAATGAATTGTTGTCTCTATAATATGAAGGTCATCTAAAGTTGAATGTTTTCAACCAACACTCCATTTTTAAATGAGGCCTGAAGTGATTCAACAAAGAACACAACATTGTTTTTATAGATATTTCTCTCTCTTGTGAACCATTAATTTTTTAACTAATTGGAATTTTCACGCAATTTTCCTTGCTATTATCTTCTAAATGATATTGTTCTTCATATCTAAACAACATGTATAATTTTATGCATAAATATCAATATTGGATAAAAATATCATTGAATGAAATTTTGTATATGTGCAGTACTTCACAAACATTATCATATGCAAACATTGAGGAATTGTAAATCGTAGTTTGTTTACATTTCTCTCGACCCCAAATAAATACAATTTCCTGATTCTTCAACCATTTAATTATATAAAGTAATTTTTTAATTTACATGCTTTCAAGTGAATAAAATAATAGAGCAATCTCAAAATGTTCCCTTGGAACATTGATAATATTAGGGTTGGGCGTCCTCGCATAATAATTATAGAAATTATGGACAAAGTGAGATTGTTTGGAAAATTCTTTAGTTTTGGCAACATTAGAATTCCGAAGGGAACTCCCTCTACTACCAAGACCATTAGTTTCTTTTGCGATTATCTTTAGACAACATACAAAAACCATGGCTATATATATAACCAAAACAACAACTGTAACGTCCCCGACCCTTCGACCGATGAAGAGGACGCTACCATGCCATTAGCCAACTGGGAAACTACCCCATGAACATGTACATACATATAAACTGAAGTAGAATGCTTGGAAGTAAAATTAGGCATAGATGTATAATTGTTTAACATACAGCAGAAGCAATCCATACATTCAAGCATTCAACATGTTCATCATAATTCATTAAACAATAAATATAATTGCAGAAATGAAATAGACAAGAATACTTATCTTATGAAGAATTCGTCCCGTAACCAGCTACGTCGCTGCAACGTTCCACCCAACCATAGGCCAGTGTGCTCCTTAATATCTCAACAACACTACCACCCTTGAGCTTGGCATGATTTCCCAAGGAATAAGGAACAAGCAGGCTTACACATAGCCAAGGAGACACAAATCATCCAAGCCAACACAGTTGGGTTTATCAGGCCATCAAGGAGCTAGGAAAAGCTGAATGCTAAGCTGGTGGGCTCATTGAAGATCTAAGGACACCTACACCAGAACTAGCCTAACTTCTAGGACACCCACACACACCCAACACAAGGAAATTAGTCCCTTCTCTGCTACACAGTCCCTCAGGCCCTGACCTCCCTTCCAGTGCTATTCAGGGGTTGTGGAGAAGAAATCCAGCCCTTTAGCTCTGTCTATGTGGCTCCCAAACACATCAAGTTTATCAATCATACTCCAAACTACATTCCCACTCCAACACAGTCCAAAGACCAACCACTACATACATGCAGTAAAACTAAGCCATTCACAGCTTTGACTAGGGAAATCGATCCCTGAGTCGTTCTTGGCCCTATTGTGGCCAAATCGACTCAATAATAACCCACAGCAGCTCAAAAACATAAATGAGGCCATAGCAATTGAAAAATGTGGGGAAAACAACAGCCCCGATCTCAACAATGAAGCAATGAGGAATACACAGCCTGGAGTTGGAAAAAGAAAAGTCAGACTCTCAGCCTGGATAGGGGAACATATACTCAAACCACCAATCGATAAGAAAAACAGACACCCACAGCAAAAATCACCAATGGCTCCTTCACAGAGGAATCATGGATGACAACAAATGACATTCCCCAACTCTCTGCATGAGGAAAAACAATGAAGAATCATGTGCGTGAGGATAGGCAAGAATGGAGTAATGGGTTAGTGGTTTCCCTGCCCACGTGAGGATGAAGAGTCTACTGGTGGAGTGGAAGTGTTGGAAAGGAGTAACAGTCCTGCCACCCACCACTTCCAGTAATAACTACCCAACTAACATCAAGGCTTTTAATGTGGTAGTTGACACATGGCTTTTCCCCATTGGTTCAAGGTTTAACAATCCCCCCCCTTTATCCTTAGGAAAATCATGCCCTTTTTATCATGGTTTCATTGACATAGCTGGTTGGGGTTTATTTTAATTAAAGTGCGTATTTACATGATGCCAAAACTGTGATGTGTCGTATATCACGATATACCATCGGCAATGATTTTAATTACCAAAACATAACACAACCAAATCGATGGTGGGGATTTTTCCTTTAGCTCCACGCCACGATTAATTACAATATATACATCATATACATTTAATGCAAATGGTATCAAAATCAGGGTGTTACATTCCCCTCCCCCTTCAATAGCACTGTCCTCAGTGCTTTACAAAATTTGAACAAAATGGTACACTGGTACCGCCTCAATGTTCTGCAGAATTGAACAAAAATGGATGTGCCAATCGCATGGCATCCTCCAGCTCCCACGTAGCCTCTTCAGGTCCATAGTGCTCCCATTGCACCTTTACCAACCCTATGGCTTGGTTTCGGAGCATTATGACCTTCCTGTCGAGGATGCGCATTGGCTTGATTTGGAACTCTCCTTTGGGTTCCACCTGAATCACATCCCAATTTATGACATGGTTAGGATCATGTACATATTTCTTAAGCAAAGAAACATGAAAAACATTATGAGCTCTAGTGCTAGCAGGCAATGCAATTCTATATGCAACTGGCCCTATTCTTTCAAGCACTTCAAACAGCCCACAATATCTTGGTGACAGCTTGGCACAACTTCCAAGATTCAAGGAACTCTTCTTTGCCTTCACTCTGAGATAAACATGATCCCCAACACTGAAATCCCTGTTCACCCTATGCTTATCTGCGTAGCTTTTCTGTCTATCCTGTGTTGCTTTCAAATTATGTCTGATCTTTACAACCTCCTCCTCCATCTCCTTGAGCAATTCTGGACCAAGCGCAACCCTGCTCACTGGATTATCCCAAGTCACTGGTGTCATACACCTTCTTCCATACAAAGCTTCATATGGACTCATCCCCAAGGATGCCTACTATCCATTGTTATAAGAAAACTCTACCAAGTGTAAGTATTCTTCCAACTTGGTTGGTTTGTCCATCACGTACATGCGAAGCATGTCTTCTAGTACTTGATTAACTCTCTCTATATGACCATCATTCTGAGGGTGGTATGCAGTGCTGAAGTTTAGCTTTGTACCCAAATATGCAAACAACCCCTTCCAAAAATTGGAAGTGAACTTGACATCTCTGTCAGAGACAATTGCCTTCGGAAATCCATGCAATTTGAAAATCTCCTTCATGAAGATATTTACAATCTCATCAGTCTTATGTGTAGACTTCACCGATATAAAGTGTGCTTCCTTTGTTAACTTCTCTACTACAAGCATGATGGAATCATGTTGTCTCCAATTCATCGACAATCCCGTAATAAATTCCATGGAAATAACTTCCCATTTTCATTCTGGAACTGGCAAAGGCTGCAAGAAACTTGCCAGGTGTTGATGCTCAACCTTTACCTGCTGACATTTCATGCACCTTGAAATGTAGTCAGCTATGTCCTTCTTCATTCCTGGCCAAAAGTATTGTTTTATGGCGGTAGCAATTGTCTTTTGGTATCCTGGGTGACAGAATATGAAGCTTGAAGGATTTCATCCATAACAAATCTCCTAAACTCTGCTACATTTGGAATATAAATTCTACCTTTATAAGTAAGAAGTCCATCTTCTTCCAATTTATATCCCTCATACCTCTTCTGAAGACTTTGCTGCTACAATTTGTCCTTGACTAGCTCATACAATTCATCTCCAGCAGTACGATTAACAATCTGTTGCCTCAAATATGATTGGTAAATACTAAGAGATGCCACATGCATTTCCTGCACCTTCCTGCTGAGTGCATCAGCTACCTTATTCTATTTTCCCTTTATGTGATTGATTTCAAAATCAAACTCACATAAAAACTCTAGCCATCTCACTTGCCTAGCATTCAGAGTAGGCTTATCAAATAGATACTTCAGACCACAATGGTCTGTCCTTAGTTCAAATATTCTACCCATCAAGTAATGCCTCCACATCTTGAGGGCATGTACTATGGCTGCAAGCTCTAGAACATGAGTGGCATAGTTATTCTCATGCTCCTTCATCTTTCTTGACTCATAACATATCATGTGGTTGTCTTGCATAAGGACTCCTCCAAGCCCTTATCCACATGCATCGGTACACACCACAAAATATTTCTCTGGATCTACAACTTTCAATACTGGTGCACTGGTGAGAAGATTTTTTAACTGCTGGAAGCTTTCTTCACACCTCGATGTCCATTCAAACTTTATCCCCTTCTTTTGCAACGAAGTGATGGCATGTGCAACCTGGGAGAATCCTTCAATGAATCTTCGGTAGTATCCTGCAAGTCCCATAAAATATCTTACATCTGTCGCATTTCTTGGAGTAGGCCAATTCATAATGGCTTCAATATTTTCAGGGTCCACAGATATACCTTCTTCTGAGATAATGTGACCCAAATACCGAATTCTATCTCTATAGAAGTCACACTTGCTCAGCTTCGCATACAACTGATGCTCCCTAAGAAATTGCAATGTCAATCTCAAATGCTCTTCATGCTCTTCCTCATTCTTAGAATAAACAATAAATGTCATCAAGGAAAATAAGAACAAACTTGTCCAAATACCTGCTAAAGACACTATTCATAAGGCACATAAATGTAGTGGGTGCATTTGTGAGGCCAAATGGTACCACTACAAACTCATAATGTCCATACCTTGTTCTGAAGGTTTTCTTATGAATGTATTCATCCTTGAATCTCACCTGATGGTAACCAGACCTCAAGTCAATCTTAGAAAATACCTTTGCTCCTCTCATTTTATCAAAGAGGTCATCAATCCTAGGCAAAGGATATTTATTATTTACGGTAACCTTGTTCAGCTATCTGTAATCAATACACAACCTGATTGTACCGTCTTTCTTCTTTACAAATAGAACTGGTGCTCCCTAAGGAGACACACTCGGCTTGATATACTTCTTTTCCAACAACTCTTGTAGCTACATCTTCAACTCTAGCATCTCTGGCGTACTCATCCTGTAGGGTGTCTTGGACACTGGTGCTGCTCCTGGCACAAGTTCAATTGTGAAATCAAAGTCCCTCTTTGGAGGAATCCCTAGAATCTCATCAGGAAACACATCCTTGAATTCCTGTAACACCTGATAGTCCTCCAGTGTAGGAGTTTCATCCTCTGATTCCTACAAAATATGAGCTGCATACAACTGGTAACCTTTCGTACAGAACTTCTTCAACTGCATTGCTGAAACTTGCCTTACTGAAATCAGCTTTGGAATACCGTTCACAACTACCGGGTTCCCTTCTTCATCCTTGCATTCGAAAGTCTTATTGTAACAGTCAAGCTTTACCTTGTGAGATTCTAACCGATCCATTCCAATGAGAACATCATAGGAACCAAGTGGTAGAACATTCAAAACTAAACAAGTGACCAATCCATTCATGACCAATGGACATGTTTCTACCACTTCACTAACCTTTCTCTTAGTACTAGTGGCTAGTTGAACTAACCAAGATTTTCTATGCTTTCCTTTTTTAAAAGCGCAAATCTCCACTACTGTAGGGGTAATGTAACTATGAGTAGAACCAGGGTCAATCAAAATAGAAACATATTGCTCAACAATCTTACCTGCAACTTCAACCACAGTTGACTGGTGATCTTCCTGGCAGTCCTCTAGGGCTGCATAAATCCTAGGGACTGCCCTTGCTACTTGACCCACTGTTTTTGCTTCTTGAAGGTTGTAATCTAGCCTTGTACTCTCATTCTCGAGTGGACAATTTCTGCACATGTGGGGTCCTCCACATTTCCAACATTGGAGTGGTCCTCTATTCTGCTGTGGATCTTTAGGCTTTTCTTCAGTTACTCCAACTGGCTTACTCGCAGCTTGAGATGGCTGCTTTTGTTGATTCCTGAAGTTAGAAGGTTTGAAACCTTTCTTTCTTTGGTCAAACTTCTCATTCTTCAATTCCTTCCATGCCTTATGGTAATTAGGTTTACCTTTGCTTTGCTCATAGCAATACTTATCCTTCCTTATTGCTTCTTCAAGAGTTCTAGGTTCATAAAACTCAATTATGTCTTTTTAAGACTGAGGTAATCCACTCAGAAAAAGCTGGACCTTCACTTTTTCATCTTTGATGTACTTGACATACCTCAAAAATTCCAAGAACTTATTTGCATACTCTTCCATGGTCTACTTCCCCAATCTCAACTCATGGAACTCCTTAATCTTGTCATCATAATACCTATCAGAAAGGTATTTTTGCTTGAAATACTTCTTGAACTGTTTCCACTTAAGCCTCCTTTGATTGATCTTCTTTACTTTCTTGAAGTGCTCCCACCAAATGGATGCCCTTCCATTCAGATTGAATATGGCAACTCTTTCCTTCATGTTTCCCGAATAATCTTGAACTTGGAAGTACTTCTTTATCTCAAGAAGCCAAGCTTTTGCCTCTTGTCTAGTTTTTACCTCACCATCAAATGTAGGAGGTTTAGCCTTCTTAAATTCATCCCGAGAGCGATCCTTATGGTGTCTCCTTCTCTTTCCCTTACAAGAAGAAGAGCTTGAATCCCCACTGGATTCTTCTGAGTTAGATGATATACTAGAAGTCCTTCTTCTTCTCCTAGTACTGCTCTTACTGCCTTCTGGTTTTACTGTACCCTGTCCGAAGTCTATCTTCCTTTGCAAGTCTGTCAAACTCTGCAACATAGCAGCATTCAACTAATGCTACTCTTCCTGGGCTTTAATCAATCTTCTCATGGTGGCTGCAATATTAGGAGGTGTCTCTTGGAATATCCTTCCATTAGACTCTATGTCATCATTTCCATTATGGACATTTTCTCCCATGGCATCTCTCGCATGCTCGTAGGAATCCTGAGCATCATATCCATCATGGGTTCTCATGGCTGAGCCACCACTTACTTACCAAACTGCACTATTTGGAATACTACCCTTGAAGGTGTCTATGATTCTGCAAACATGTTAGTAACACAATTTTTAGATGCATAACATTGATATAAATCAGAATTACTTACCTTCTCTTGGAAAAATCATAAAATAAATTTTTTTCCCAAATACAAGATTTTTTTCTTCCTTTTTCAGTCCTGAAAATCTACTGAAAAAATGTTGAAAATCTCACTAAAAAACCACTGAAATTTGCTGAAAAAAATCCCACTTGAAAACCCAAAATTTTCCCTTGTTAAATTGGGTCTCTTCCCAACTAATCTTCCAACGTATCGGGTCACTAGTTGTCTAAGCTTCCGACACCTGGGTGGTCTGATCTTCTAAATTCTTTTGACGTTCATCAACGGTCCAATCCACTAAGTTTTTTCGACGTATTGGCAGTATGATCAACTAAATGTTTTCTGACATACCAGTGGACCCATCAACTAAGTTTCTCCGACACTTCGGGCCGATCTTCCTCTGGCTCCCGACATGTCAGCGGACCGATCATCTAAAGCTTTTTGATGTGTCGGTGGTCTAAGCTTCTAAAATTTTCTGATGTTTTCTATAATTAGAATTTTTTTTCAGAAAATTTTCCCTTTTCCTTCTGTTCCCGCATCGGCTCCTCGGTCAACTAAATCCTCCTGACATTTAAGCTTCCTTCACGTTTTGTCCTCCGCGTCGGCACTCTCATCCTCTTCCTCCTGCCATCATTGCGGCACCTACTTTCTATTCAAGCCTCTTTGTTGGCTCTCTCTTCCTCTAACTCTCACTGTCACTGATGTTCTATATTAGATGGTCTTTCGACTAAATGAGCCGACGTTTCGGTGGTTCCATCCACTAATTTTTTCCGCCGCCAGGTCTGTATCGGAGGTTTTTCGACTAAGCTATCCACTGCATTGGAAGAGATTCAGACTAAGTCCTCTGACGATCTGACGATCTTAACACCTAGAAAAAAATTTCAAAAATTCTTTTTTATCTTCTTCCTTTTGCCGTCGTGTCGGCTATTCCATCAACTAAGTTTCGTCGATGTTTCAGCGGACTTCATCTAAAGGCCTCCGAAACATCCCAACACTTAGAAAAATTTTCAACTTTCACCCACATCGGCTCCATCTTCCTTTTCCTGCTGACGTATCGGCGTCTTCATCACCTTTCCTTCACCACTGTTACGGCTCAAACCTGCCGAACCAGCCGGCCCTTGATACTTCTTTGATCTGCGTGGAAGCTTTCTGAGCCATCGGCTTCCACATCGAAACTGAATTTTCTGCTTCCAGACTTTCGCTCCCAATTTTTGTTAGGTGGAAATGACTTTTGGCCCTTTGATCTATTTTGTGGATTGAATCTACACTGTCCATTCTCTCCCAGACCCTTTCCTAGATCATATTTTTCATACTTAGGCACATTTTCAGGTCATGCCAAAGGATTTCTTACTATTTTGACATACAAGCTTAGGAATAAGCCTCCCCAACAACATCAAATCTTCTCGTGCATACCTCTAGGCCATAAGATATGAATTTTTTTTACCCTACCCCTCTTCTTTCACTTGTCCAAACCATTGAAAGGGGATTAATGCAGATGCCTCATGTAGAAAACTTCAAAATTTAGCACAAGTGCTAATAGCGACTCCAACTTGGGGATTCTATCCTCCCTGTGAGGTAGCAAAGAACTGTGTAGCCCAGATGCCTGATCCATCTAATTCACCTAAAAAAAAAATGACAACCCCCAATGAAGACCTTAATGCTTTCACATCGGGATTTAAGTCTAATAGGGGGGCTATCCACACACACAATGTTAAGAGAAAATGGTATATACAATGGTATGAAACTGGAACTTACTTTATAGGAAGTAATGTTTGAGGAGCCTCCTGTTCACAGGAGCTCCAAATACTAGGCCACCCTCCATCTTGTCCAATACATAGGAATTCTTTCCTCTGAAGGCAACAATTTTATATGGGCCCTTCGATAGGTGATAAAACTTGCCATGCTTCCCCTTGTCCTCATGTTGTGCATCCCATATAAAAACCACATCCCCCAACTAGAAGTACTTGGGATTGGTCTTTCTATCAAATGTTTCTTTCATTTTTTACTGAAACCTCTTTTTTTTTTAAATGCTTGCTCCCTTTGCTTTTGTAGTTCAATCAACTGAAAAATCCTCCTCTGAGTTGGATGTCTCTCTGTTTCCTGTTCTTGCAATAGTTTCATCACTGGTAGAATTAAGGAGCTAGGGAAAATCACCTCAGAACCATAGACCAGCTGGAAAGGTGAGGTGCCAATGGATCTCTTTATGTTGATCCTAACATCCCACAAAGCATGAATTAGCTTTGTGTGCCAAGCCTTCTTGTTTCTCTATAGCATCTTTTTGATGATTCTCATGAGGCTCTTATTTGATGATTCTGCTAATCCATTTCCTTGTGGATAGTAGGAAGTAGAGTGGCCAAACTGTATATGATATTTGGAACAAAACTCAACCATTTTATTTGACTTGAAAGAAGGAGCATTATCAGTGAATATCTTCTTGGGGGCCCCAAATCTTGAGAGGATATGCCCTTCTAGGAATTGCATAATCATTGTCTTGGTAGCTTGTCTTCTAGGGATGTCCTCGATCCATTTAGTGAAACAATCTGTGGCAGTGAGGATCCACCTGTGTTGTCCTAAAGAATGTGCATTCATCTCTCCAATGAAATCAATCCCCCATTGCTGGAAAGGGTCTTTGACTCGTATGGGTTTCAAAGGTAACGACAATAGTTTCCTTCTCCCATCAAATATTTGACATTTGTGACAAGAAGCAACCTTCTTGTGTGTATCAGAGAAAATAGTAGGCCAATAAAACCCATCCCTCATGATGTTGTTTACAGTGGATTTCCAATAGTGATGCCCTCCACATTCTCCTACATGGAATTCCTCAATTAGCCTTCTTGCCTCTTGTTCATCCACACAATTTAGTAACACTCCTCGTGGCTCCTTCCAATACAATTTTCCCTCCAAGATACAGAACCTAGATGCTTTTTGCTTGAGGAATCTAGACCTTGTCATGTCCATACCCTGCGGGGCTTGCAAATGTTGCAATACAAAAACAATATCAGTGTACCAAGGGTATGATAGAAAGGGCTCACCTACTGGGAGACTTGGTTGTCCCTGAAGGTTCTTCTCTTCTGCTGATAGTTCAACAATCATGTGCAGGCTGAGAGCGTCACAGTTTGATTGATCCATAAGCTTGTCTATTCCCTGGCCTTTGATTAATTTTGTGGGCTTTATTTCTAGATCATACTCAAGCATAACCGCTATCCACTTGCCCCTTCATCCCTTAGGATTAGGTTGGGTCATAATATATTTTACATTACTAGTGAGGACATGAGATTATATGGGAGTGCAAGATGTATACTCGGAAATATTTTAAGGCCTACTCCAGAGCATATGCTTGCTTATCTAGGATATTATACTTCAGGGGAGCATCTCTGAGGATCTTCATGTTAAAAGAAATGGGTTGTTCATGCCCCTCATGATTCTTATGTAGCAATACTCCAACCACTGTGTGCTCAGAGGAGAACGAGAATATGAGGAAGACTTTAGAAAAGTTCAGGCTCACCAATACAGGTGATTCTGATATGGATTTCTTGATGGCTTCGAAGGACTTCTTAGCCTCAGGATTCCACCTGATTTCTTTGTCTTTCCCCAGAATACTAGTTATATGTTTCACAATTTCGGCAAAGGAAGCAATAAATATTCTTAGAAAGTTTACTTTCCCCAGAAAGGACTGGAATTTGACTTTATTTTTGGGGAGCTCAATTTTTTCGATCACTTCAACCCTCTTTGGATCTATCCTGGTGCCTTCCTGAGAGATTATATGCCCCAACAATTTCCCTTCTTTCATAGAAAAAAAGGACTTCTTTGGATTCAGGGAGATGGTGAACTTTTTGCACTTCCTAAACATTCTCAGAAGGCTAGGGACATGTTGTTGATCGGACTGGTGAACATAGTGATATCGTCCAGATAGATGATGAGAATGTTGTCTCTTTCATCGGCGAAGGTTGTGTCCATGGATAGCTGGAAATTTTCTCCTGCATTCATCATTCAAAATTTAGCATACATGAAGATGCCCCATGGCGTGGTGAATGTTGTCTTCTCTTGATCATCCGGGTGCACCACAATCTGGTTATAACTAGAGAAACCATCTAGATTATAGATCCTCTATGAACCCACTACCCTCTTTAAGGTATGGTCTATTTTGGGAAGTGGGTAATGGTCCTTCAAAGAAACTCTGTTCAAGAAACTCTGGGTATAGATCCTCTATGAACCCACTACCCTCTTTAAGGTATGGTCTATTTCCCCATTATTTTTTTCTAACCGGGTCCATATTTTCCACCTAGCGTGAAAATCGGAGGGCTACAATGATTTTGGCTTCAGATAACTTCTTGATCTCTTTTTCTATTAATGAAAGTAGTTTAGGATTCATCCTTCGCAGCTTCTATTTAAAAGGCACCTGATCCTTCTTGAGTAGTATGATATGCTGGATTATTCTTGTATCATAAGCCTTCAAGTCACTATAACTCCAGGAAAACACATCTGAATATTCTCTCATCAGTGAGATGTACCCTTTCTTAGCTTCAGGTGAAAGGATCCTTGCTATTTTAATAATCTTAGGCCGATCTTCTGTTCCGATATCCACTTATTCAAAATCCTCATAGTTCAGGACCAACTGAGGTTCTTTAGCCACATCATTAGGATTAAACAATTTTTTTAGAGGAACCAGGCCCTGGGGGATGGAATTACCTTTAAGCTCTAGGATCTCCTTTCCCCATTATATGTTGTTCATATAATCATGTTGCTCATAATTCTCCTGTATCTCTGTTTCCCAAGCTCCTTTATCTTTTCGAGCACTACTATCTTCAACAGGAACAATGTCCTCTTCTCAGGGCATTTCTTCAGGAACATCAGTTTGGATTTGCAAAGTTCTGGAGCAAGATTAGCCTTCTCTAGAAGCTCATTTTCTTCATCAATACTCAATCCATCAAATTCCCCGGTGAGAGTGAGGAATTTTTGGATCTGCTTATCATCTTCGAAAACTAGCCATTTTTTTACATTATCTAGGATGGAGGGTCTGTGTCTCACTTCAATTTCATATGTCCCAACGGGGTGCATAGGGACTCTGAAAGCTGCGATAGAAGTAACCCGAGAATCAGCTACACAATTTTGTACTTTCGGGATCACCTTGAAGAACATTCTTCAAAGCATTCAATGATGTCCTATGTAGCATTTTGGTAGCTTCTCATTTGGGGATGTCTGTCCTAATATTCCCTAGTCATTTGTTTGATTATTTGCTCAAAATCCCCAAGCAACACCACTCCCTTGATTTGGAGCTCCTTCACGGCCAAAAATGCTAATATCATAGCCTCGTATTTTTCTTCATTTTTCATACAGTCAAAAGTGAGCTTGTAAGAATAATTTAAAGGTTGCACTCCTAGGGGTCTCATCCACACTCCAACTCCTACCCCTCCTCTGCATGCTAACCCATCAAAAGTTACTTCCCATACTCCATCCAACCCCTATTGGGTGGGCACAAAGGAAACATTCTGGCAACTACAACTTTTTGCATCTTCTTCGGTGAATAAAAACGATGATCCCATCTCAGTGTCCAATGCATATATGGGGTGATTGGTTGGCCTTTCAAAAGTGTTCAACATGTAGGCTATCCTTTGATCCCTAATATTCCTTCTCTGTGTTCTGAAAATAGGAATAGTAGCATAGGACATGTTCATTTGAAAAGTACCTTTCAGTTTTCCTACCAAAGATCTCGACGGCAACATTCCAAACTTTGGAGGGACGTCAACCACAACCACATCCATGACTAGGTTCTTGGTGGGGATTTGGTCCAAAGAGACAGCTAGATCCTTTATCAGTCCTAGGCACCTGAATTTGCTGGAATAAAAAGAGAAAAGGTCTTTGTAGGGTTTGGTCACTCACAATCCCAGTTCCTCCATAACCACCCTGGGCATCAGATTCTGGGAGGCTCCTAATTCATACATGGAATTGTGGATGTGCATACCAATATAGAAAGGGGGGTTTCTTCCTCAGCAGAATATTCTACATGGGGTCCAAAAAGGAATTGGGGCTACCATATTGGAGATTTAGGGAGTCTGACATTTCAAAAATTCCTCCAGGAGGCTTCAGCAATTTGGCAACTTTAAAATGATATTCAGAATTTTTAAGCAGCTCAGTGAGAGGGACAGATATTTTTATCTTTGTGATTTCATCCTCCAGACTGAACGAGGTCTTCCCTTGCTCTAACCCTCTCAGGTGATTTTCCTTTTTCTCCTTACCTTTAGGCTCCGCTACATTCATGGAGTTGTCCACAAGGGGCGGGATGTTCTTTGATTTGCTCGTAGAGGATTCGTTTGCTGCCTCTCTATTTTTTGCTTAAGGAACATTTATGTTCCTCATACCAGTGACAACAAGTTGGTATCCCCTTTCAAAGTCATATGTTTCTCCAATAGGTATCTCTCCCATTTCAAGACATGCCTTATCATGTTCTTCTTTGGTAAAAAAGGTGGAAGGTGGGTCAGTGTCCAGCTAATGAATTCCATCTTTTTCCTGATCTTCTCCAGCCAGCTCGACATAATTTTCCTAAAAAGGAGGCCTAATAAGTGGATCAGGAGGGTTTCTGTTGTCCCTCTATCTGTTTTGGGGAACTTTTGTCCTTCTAGCATTCTAGTTCCCATTCTACTGCTCTTGATTTTCCCTGGGAGGTGGTCTACAATCCACAGAGAGTCTCTCCATCATTCTTTCCATGGTTGTCAGCATTGTGTATATTCTGGCCTCCTGAGAGCTAGAGCTAGAGGGTTGTTCACCCTATTTATCTTTCCTCCTCTCTCCTCTTTCTCCTTCCTCTCTTCTCCATTCTCCTCCACCTCTTCTCCATTCTCCTTCCTCTTTTCTTTTCTCTCCTTCTTTCCTTCTCCATTCTCCCTCCTCTCTTTTCTTCTTTCTTGCAAAATTTAGATTGACCTCCACCTCTATGGCATCTTTCATCATAGATGCCAAGCAGGATGATCTTCTTTCGCTCAACCATAAGGAAAATTCACCATCGAAAGATTCAGCATTTTGAAGATGGGAAGAGCCAATGGGAGGTTTGATATGGGTGGGGATATCATTGTATACCTTCATGAATATATCAGAGAATTCTTGTACAAATTTGCTCTCCTTTCTTTTCATTGAGAGATATTGGGACAGATACATCTTAGGGTTGTTCTAACCTGCCCATTTGTCCCTGAAGGTATCTTGAAAAGCTATATAGTTTTGGATGGAGTGGTATGCGAGGTTTGTGAACCATATTCTTTCCTCTCCAGCAAGGCACTGAGAAAACAGTCTAACTTTCAAATCATCATGGTCCACCTCTTCTAAATTTGTCCAGTCTGAAAACCACTCCAAGTGTTCTTCAGTGGAATCTCCCCTCTCCCCATTAAATTTTCTGATTCTTTGGGAATAGAGCAGGGGAAGGTCATGAAGAACAACAGGAAGGTTTAAAGGTGCATACCTGGCCATCCTTGGAGGTACAATAGGGCTCACAGGAGGGATTAAGACTGGCAGAACAGAAATTGGTAAGCTATGAGAAACTGCAGAACTAGAAGATGAAGGCTGGTTTTGTTTTGAAATAGTGGGAGAGGAAGGTGTAGCAACTGAATACGTTATGACAGTAGAATTTAGCAAGGTTAATGAAGAAGTAGGTGCAGGGCCCATTGGGTGAGGTAGGTGTTTGGAATCCTTTCTATAGGTTCTGAGGTCAGGGATGAACAAGGAATGTGGGGAAAATCAAATGCAGAGGTATCAAACAATAAGCTAGAGAGGCTAGACTCAGATTTAGTTCTAGGGAAGGGTAGTCCAAGCTCCTTGTTACAATTTTCAGATATATTGCTAACAACAATAGAACTTTAAGCAGGGAAAGAAATATTTATGACTAACCTTTGCAGCTTGTTGGCCCTCTGGATCAAATTTCCTGGATCAAAGACTTCTTGGAAGGATTTTGCATCAAAATTTCTCCTCGTGTGGGTTCTTTGGGTCGCCAGTCTTTCCCAGTGGAGTCACCTTCAAAATTGTGTGGAATCGCCAGAGCATGTACAACCAATTGTGCATCTAATATCAGCTGCACAACTAGATCATAGAACTAGGACGATGTCGTTTTTCCCAACAATGATTTGTTCCTTCGTTCTCCGGCAATGGTGCCAAGATGTTACCACCATGTAATTTTCCTATGGTTGTGGTAGAAATTCACAGGGGTAACCATTTCAAACCAAACTTTAGACTGTAGTCTAGCCTTACAGTCAGAGAGGGCTCTCTCTTTGTCACATAAACATTTAGCTTTAAACAACCAGTCAAAAGACTAGATTCTCTAATAGTAACAAGATATTTGCAGAGTTAGAAATGGTGAAACAGACAGACAAGAGATACCATTGGGAAAATGGAGTCAATGCCTGAAACATTCAAGGGCTTACATCAAATAATAGCTAGCAAGAACCTTCATAATATGAGGAAAAATAGGCACCAATGCTCAACAAAATATCTTTAAAGAGATGGCAGGGGAAGATAAGAAGAAGCCCGATGTAATAGGAGGAACCTATCTGGGGATGAATCTCCTGAACATACCTTTAGCAGAATCAACAATAGAGGCTAGTAACTACAATGGAGCATATACGATGAATTCTAAAACATTTACCAGGAACACATAAACAAATGCATAATATGATGCAAAGAGAGCTTAATCAGAGAGTGAATTCTTCACATACAACTAGATATGCATTAAAAAAAATTACATAGATATGAAAATGGAGTTTACAAAGGAAAAATAGACGGAACAGGGGACGCTGTGACGAATCTCAGAAAAATATGAACGCACTTTTCATTAAAGCTTCCAAGAACATGATAGAGCTACAAAATCCCACACTGAGGCTTCTAAATGAAATATTTCAACCCTTTCTTCCTCTTTCGAGGGTACATTTATAGTGTAAGCAGGATCCTAAGACCAACCTCGAAGCAAAGCCAAATACATCTAACCTAAATTGGGAATTAATCATGCACACATGAAATCATAACAACCTCTGATATGGACGATGCACCATGATCACAAAAAGCAAAAAAAGTAACCATGTTGGGATGCGCATGATGGAAAAAAATGGGAAACTGAACACCTGGAAATCACACCTTCCAAATGAACATGATGACTCAAATTCTACCTCAACGTTCTGCAATGACTTCCTTCATGCCCACATCTTTACAAATGTAATCGCTTTTGGACTGTAGATCTCATCTTTAAATTCATTCTGCACCGTCGATCTATGTTCTGCGGGATGCAGAAGTCGAGCTGACGGTCTTTCTAAGGTTCAATTATGCAATTTCTTCCTCTGTATCATCCTTTCCTTCCCTATGTTTCCGCATCGTCGATATGTATCAGATCAAATTTTAGTCATTGATCTGGTGAAAACAAAAACCCAGAACTTCAACCTTTCACAACAAAACCACTTGGTATTTTCGATTTCCACCCTTTCGCGCCTTTCCACACCGTTAATCTGGGAAGAAACTATTCGAGCCATTGGATCTGGCAGATATTGGAAATCAGAACTTCAACTTTTACAATCAAATTTCTTAAGGTTTCTGATTTCTGATTTCTTCCCTTACACTCCTTTCGGCACTGTTGATTTGGGCGGAATATTTCTAAGTCATTGGATCCCAGATCGCGGAAAGCGGAAGTTGGAACTTCAAATTTTTATACTTGGAAACCTCGTGTTTCCAATTTTCAATTTCCACCCTGATGTGCCTTTCCATACCGTTGATCTAGGAAAATTCTTTCTGAGCCGTCAGATCTCGAATCGTGGAAGTCAGAAATCGGGAATTGAACTTTTTAATGACTGAAGCTGACTTTTCTACTTCTGGAATTTCGTTCCCGATTTTTCTTAGGCAGAAATGACTTTCATTAGAGGAAATTTGGGGTCTAAAATGGGCCTTATAAGAAAACGCGGCAACAATAAATTTTGTGAGTTGGAATTCAAGAACCAATAGAATTTCAATAAAATGAGTCAACCATAATGGTTGAATTGACATATTTGTCATAAAAGAAAACTACTTTTTTGTTCGTATTTTCGACATATCTCCCTGTGTTTTTACTCAAATTTCGAGCAGAAGAGCTTGTTCGATGCATAATTTAATTCCACCTCCAACGAGTACCCAGACTACATACTTTTAATAGACCCCGCTACCCCAAAAACAAGAAATACCTGAAAAAATGTGATGATGACATCATCATAATGTTTTTTTTTTCTAGGTATTTCTTGTTTTTGGGGTAGCAGGGTCAGTCAAAACTATGCAGTGTAGGTACTCATTGGATGCAGAATTAAATTCCGCATCAAACGAGCTCTCCCGCTCGGAATTTGAGTAAAAACACAAGGAGATATGCTGAAAATACGAACAAAAAAAGTAGTTTTTTCATTCTTCCTCCAAAATTAATAACTGTTATTTTATTATTTTAAATATTATTTTATTATTTTCCTTAGGAGGCCCATTTTAGACCTCAAATTTCCTATAATGTGGCCCTTTGATCTCTTTTGTGGATTGAATCTACACCATCCATTCTTGTCCAGACCCTTTCCTAGATTGGATTTTCCATACTTAGTCACATTTCCAGGTTGCGCCAAAGGATTTCTTACTATTTTGACATAGAGGCATAGGAATAAGCCTCCCCACAAACATCAACTCTTCTCTTGCATACCTCTAGGTCATGCGATATCAACTCTTCTCTTGCATACCTCTAGGTCATAAGATATGAAATTTTGTTTTACCTTACCCCTCATTTTTCATTGGTCCAAACCATTGAAAGGGGATTAATGCATATGCATCGTGTAGAAAAATTCAAAAATTATCCCAAGTGCTAACAGATTGATAGTTGGTTTGGGTCCTTTTTATGGTTTGGGAATCCAAGGGATGCGGCTGTATTTAAATTTTTCCATGGAGTTTCAAGTGTACAGACTTTGGGATAAGTCGTGTCTTTCCAGAGGAAGACTCGGCTCTATGTATAAAGTTTGGTTTTTGTTTCAACATATGGGTTTAACATTTTAATTGAAGAGCTCTGTGTTTGGATTTAATTTATGTGACTATTTTGGCATTACAGTGCCATTGCTTGCAATGGCACTATGTAAATTGTGGTTGTGCTATTTTTACCTTTTATGCATTATATTTGTTGAATGTATGTGTTATTATCGTAGCTAGGGTTTCTTATTACAGCGATGAGCTTGGCTCGGCCCTTATGTTAACATGATTCTTGCACATATGGTTTCTATGTTTATTACAGGTCGTGACTGTGTATTTGTTGATAGTAGAGTTTTGTTTTGAGGCTAGGGTTCCTCTTTACAGCCATGAGCTTGGAATTTTTAGGCTCGACCTTTATATGGATACGCAACCTTTGATTATGATAGTTTAATTTATATGAAGTTAGCATGAATGGGTAGAGCGTGGCTTTGTTTTGTGAATTTTGATGGTTTGAATGAAACTTTAGTGGGAATCCTGAAAATCGAAACCCTTCACTATGTATAATGCATTGTTTATAAGTTGGTGTTTATTACTGATACCTACAGGATGCGATCCTGGGTATGTATTCTATTTATATATATTTTTATGTTGTAATCCTACAGGATTCGATCCTGGTTTCTATTAATGCTTGGACTAGTGTTTAACTCAACGTTTCTGTTTTTACTTTAACAACAGAGTCTACAGGATTCGATCTTGGCTTTCTAAATGAAATAGTTTGGTATTTTTTGGTTGGAATTCCACAGGATTCGATCCTGGGTGCGACTCTGTTTAAAAAAGCATCGATTTATATAGATAGAGAGTTTGATATTTTTGTAATGTAAATTTCTCCCACGGCCAAACCTTAACAAGTTTTGATGCCTGGGTTTTTATGTAGAGGGTTTTGGAATGAAATTTGTATGGGGTTTATTAAGACTTATAATCGTGATGTTTTATCATAGAATTAGTATTTAATTATGTTTAGGTCTATGAACAATGTTTATGATATAGTTTTTTTATTAGATTTGATATGTGAAAAGAAATTAATCATGCTAGCAATATGAAATTTGCCAACAGTAGAAATGTAACATTAGAGTTGGATTTTAATGGAGATAGTTTCGTTCTTTATGTTAATTATTTTCTTTTGGTTGGTATTTTAGTAAATTATTTAAAACAATTTGAACTTATCTTGAAATTCTACAACTCATATATTTGACATCTGGTTTGTGGGTTTATAATTTTGTTCATACATAGTTTATATGAATGTTTTGGGATGCAAGGTTTAAAATACTATTTCCGCTTTAACTTCTAATAAGGGATACTTTGTTTATCCTTAAGAAGACTCAGTTTTTTTTTTGTATCTAAGTTTGAACAATAAACAGAAAACTAGTTATCTTAAATATTCTAGAGTTTTAAACCTAGGATAAACTTTGTTAGAAAAAATTATACAATTACAGAGAAGAATAAATTTAAGATATGAATGGCAGAAAGAATAATACTGAAAGAATAGAGACCATAATTTTCCTAGGGTTTTGAAATATAAGAAAAAAATATGTGACAATCTGAAAACAATACTAGGAAATATAACCTATATGTTTCTAAGTAGGTAATCATGGTTAAATAAACCTAACACTCCTGTAGCATAATATCTACTTAATAAAATCAAGGTTTTAGTTCAGTAAAAAAAATAAACCTAGCTGCTCTTTAAGGCTCTGTAAACAAAATAAACCTAGCTACAACAAGCATATAATAAACATATTTTCATTCCAGGCTATAAACCCTTCATTTTAATGAGAAAATAGTATGAACTGTAAGGAAGATAAAGAAACCTCATACCTGCAATTTGAAGCTATTTTAATGCTTGGAAGCCCTACATACTCAAGCACACAATATTAATAAGAATATAGACAATTTTGACCTCAGTTACGGTTAACCAAATAACTTGGGAACAACCATGTTCCACCCAACCATGACCCGGAACTGTTTCTGGTTTCAATCCAAATCACCCCAAGCTGGTTCTAACATGCAGGTAACTTAGAGCTCCTGAAGTAAGGCTTCCCTATCCGGGGTAACATGTTATGTACTAGTTTTTATTTTCTTCTTTGGAAAAAAAATGCTCTCCAAGAACTCTCTTGGGAATGATAATCAGGTAGAATAGATGCAAAATCAAAAATCCCCAAGCCTCTCTTTGGCATGGGTCTTTATAGACAATATTTAGGAAAAGGGATAGTTAAATCAAGAATTCATTTGTTTTCTTGAAATAATCTTTTAGTTTATTTATGTGAAATTTAACCCTTATTTATTTTAACTTAGGAACTCTTTGAATAGTTCCTATTTGACTCTTTTAGGTATTTAAATATTTAATTTAATTATTGTAGTAAATAATAATACATGGTCCCTTCCATTTATTATGTATAGTTGCTATTATTATACATAGGCTTACTTTTTTAATTATACACACACACACACACATATATTGTTGTTAACATTTTTACTTTGGCTATCATATAGCATGATCCCAAATCACATGATACATTTCTTTTTTAGTTTATAGTCACTTCTTTATTAAAGCCTTTAGGTAGGGGTTAGGTCAACGAGTTAGGCAGCTCTAAACTGCCTTGCATGTTGGATTACCTCATATAACGTGGTAGTTCTTCAGTACTTGATGAGGCACAGAAATTCAAAATTTTATTTGATCAGTTAATAATAAGTAAGATGAGGTTGATGTTATATAAGAATTGTTTTCACTCAATATATTAATTTTTCTGTAACTCCTAGCATTTATTCAAAGCCCATACTCAACGCTAAGAAACAAGGAGTTACAACTTAGTGCAATTCCACAGCTCCTCACTCGACACTAATGCTAGGATGTATTTGTAGGATACAGCTAGGGATACAATGTCCAAGGATCCGATGTTCTAGAGCTTATGCTCAACACCAACTCAGAATGCTCCAGAGATTATGCCCAACACTTCTAATTCTTATATTTTCATAACTCATGTGCTCTAGAGCTTCTCACTCAACAAAAACATCAAATACTCATGTGCTCCAGAACTTTTCTCTCAACACAAACATCAAATACTCATGTGCTCTAGAGCTTCTCGCTCAACACAAACATCAAATACTCACGTGCTTCCGAGATTGCGCTCAACACAAACATATCATCAATTATGTGCTTCAGGGTCCACACCCAACACATGAAATTATATACATAAAACATATGTCATTGGCTTACACCCAATATATCAAACAAATGATCATTCTCAGGTGCAATGGGATCTTATGTCGAATATACAAAATACAATATCAAAGCAACATCACATGCAAAGGGACTTATGCCCATAAGTGTTAGGTAAAAAATTTGGGATATTACATCCCTCCCCTCTTAGAACCATCACCGTCCCTGGTGTTCTAGGGACTAGGAATGAAATAATGAAACAAGGCAGAGTAAGCCTCTCTCATGGTGGATTCATTCTCCCAAGTAGCCTCATCGGCCTCAAAGTACTTCCATTGCACTTTCAACTGGACTATGTTGCGCTTCCTCAGATGCACCTTTCTTTTGTCCAATATATGAAGGGGTTTAGGTACAAACCACCCTTTGAGTTCCATTTGTAACAAGGACCAATCAATCACTTTTTTAGTATCATATACATATTTTTTGAATAAGGATGCATGGAAAACATTATGAACTCTTATGTGAGCAATTAAAGCTATTTGATATGCCACCAACCCTCTCTTAGCTAGTATCTCAAAGGGTCCACAAAATCTTGGGTCCAAATTTCCACACCTTCCCAAACTCAATGAGCTTCTCTTTGCTTTTACTTTTAAGTAAACATGGTTGCCTATCTGGTAATATTTATCTTTTCTTTTCTTGTTCGTGTAACTTTTATGGCGGTCTTATGCTTCTTTAAGGTTTTCTTTGACCTTGATGACCAATTGTTCCAAGTATTTTAGTAAATCGGGCTCTAACATGAGCTGATCCACTGGGATATCCCAAGTAATCGGTGTTCTACACTTCCAGCCAAAGAGTGCCTCAAAGGTACTCATCTTGAAAGAGGTATGGTATCCATTGTTATATGCAAATTCTGTGAGATGCAGATAATCCTCCCATTTGGTGGGGTTGTTCATGACATACATCCTAAGCATGTCTTCTAAAATATGTTTTTCCTGTTATGTCTTCCCGTCTGTCTGCGGGTGGAAAGCAATACTAAAGTTTAACTGCGACTCTAATCTAGATAATAAATATCTCCAAAATTTCTCGCTAAAATTTGTATCTCAATCCGAGATGATTGCCTTGGATATCCCGTGCAATATGAATATCTCTTTTAAGAAGCTATCTGCAATGTGAAATTCCTTGTAAGTCGACTTCACTTGAATAAAGTGTGTTTCTTTTGACAACTTGTCAACTACTACAAAGATAGAGTCATTTTTCTTCTTTCCCTTTGGTAGACCCATAATAAAATCCATACTATGACCTCCCACTTCCATTCCAGAATAGGTAATGGTTGCAATAATCCCAAAGGATGTTGATGCTCAGCTTTGACCAGCTGAAATTCTTGACATTTCACGATAAACAACGCTATGTTGGCCTTTAACTTAGGCCAGAAAAAGTGTTTATTTACTGCGGATACCATCTTTTGATATCCCAAATGCTTTGAGTAGGGTTTTCGATGAAATTTCATGAGGATGCTGGAGCTGATGTCCCCTCCTTCTGGAACATACAATCTTTCTTTGGAACACAACATTTTGGATTCGTCTACCTTATACTCTTTTTTTTGTTGAAACAACCTATCCTCTTGGACCTTCTTGAGGATTTCAACATAGAAAGGGTCAAATCCATTGGCCGTTCTAATCCTCTAGTGTAAATACGAATTGGTTTGACTTAAAGTCACCTCATGTAACATATTACCTCATCGACTTAAAGAATCATCAATTTTATTCTCCCTGTCCTTTATATGCTTTAACTCGAAATGGTACTCCATAAAGAAAGGAAACCATCTGGCCTGCCTAGAATTTAGATCTAGTTGATCAAATAAATACTTCAGACTCATATTGGTTGTCTTTAGAATAAATTTCTTCCCCATGATGTAGTTCCTCCACATCTTCAAGGTGTGGATGATGACTGCTAACTCAAGATCATGGGTTGGGTAGTTTTGTTCGTGTTCCTTTAATTTACGTGATTCATAACAAATCACACAATCATTTTGCAAGAGGAATCCTTCGAGCCCTTCCTTGCTTGCATCTATGAAAACAATGAAACCCCATCGAGATCTGCAATTTTTAGTATCGATGCAGTCGTCCAAAGATGTTTAAGCTTCTGAAAACTTTCCTCGCACTTGGTCGTCGATAAGAAATTGTTTTCCTTCTTTTGCAAAGAGGTCATGGGACAAGCTATCCTCGAAAATTTCTCAACGAACTTTCGGTAGTAACCAGATAATCGCAAAAAGGACTTAATGTATGTGACACTAGTAGGAGTAGGCCAATCCTCTCCGGCTTTAATATTTTCTGGGTCAACAGTTTCCCCTCCTCGGAGATGATGTGGTCCAGGTATTGTATCTATGGTATGTAAAAAACACATTTACTAAACTTGGCGTAGAGATGGTGTTCCCACAACACTAGTAGTAATATGCAGAGATGCTCTTCGTGTTCCTCTTTACTCATAGAGTAAACTAGGATTTCGTCTATAAATACCAATACAAATTTATCCAGGTATTTACTGAATATATTGTTCATCCTACAAATAAAATTCCCGGGTGCATTGGTCAACCCAAATGGAATTACTATAAACTCGTAGTGGTCGTATCTCATATGAAAGAAGGTTTTATTGTTGAAATATTGTAACTTCGAAGAATATTCTATATGTATTTCTTTATGGTCCCCGATGGTCCTACCGAGAGAACCACTTGTATTACTTTGTACCCCAATGTTCCTAATCGGAAGAACTAATAAGAGTCATGAGGCACTCCCCTCTAATTGTAAAGGTGGGTCATCAGCACCCTAGTGTGATTACTTGAGCCTACATGTGTAACTCGAGCCCACATGATTAACTCAAGCCTACATGACAGATGAGTTAACTTAAGTAAACGGATGAATATAAATAGAGGTGTAGTGCTCCTCATTTGGAACACACACTCTCACTTGTGTAGCGCATTAGTGGAGAACAGAATTAGCTGGAGAAGGAGGAGGATCAGGCTTTGATCTCCTTGTTGGTTTTATCTTTTATCTTTTTGGGGCATCTATATTGAGGAAGTTGTTGCTGGGTTTTTCCCTTTAGGGTTTTCCTAGGATAAATATTTGTGTTCCTTTTGTATGGTTGTGCTTGTCTATATTTCAGTGATCCTGTTTATATGCTTTTGTTATGAAAATGAAATGAAGTACTGATGTCTTAGCTAAGCATATGAAAATTTAACATGGTATCAGAGCCACCCTGAAAATAAGACATTGTGCATCTACAGAATCTAGGGTTCTTACTTTTTGGTTCTCTCTCCACAATCGATCAGCAAAAGAACGCTAGGCTGCCTCTCCATTAAAGGGCGCATCTTTCTGTCGAAGAAAAATTTGATTCCGAGCATATTCAGTTTTCGGTGTGGGAAATTAGGGCTTCTTGCAGAAGAATAATTTTTGAGTGAGCCCAACATAGGATTTCTCTCCTCATCAAAATCAAAGTTTAGAGACCTGGATCAAAATACTAAAACGGCTAAGTTTTTGTATATTCGATACATCCCAATATTGGCGAAGTTTCAGGAGCTGAAAATTTCAGAGACCAAATATATAATATTGATGAACACTGTATCCAAAATTTATCCTCATATTCACTATATTATAGGAGCTATGATCCCTCCAAGTTGGGGTTCCAGCCTCTTCCAGAATTCATCCCTAAATAGGACACCTAGGGAACATTGCTATAGCTTGGGCTACAGAGGTCCAAATGGAATTCCTGAAGATGTTATAGAAATAGCACATACTATACTTTCTGTGATCAGAATTTCATAACCTGAAGATGAACTAGTGACACGTGGAATGCCATACAACTTCACTATTCTGAACAGTCCTGTAACACGTCACCTTGGGAAAATGATCATAAATCCAAATTGGTGAAACAAATTCTGATGAAACCTATGGTGTTGGATCAGGGACATGCTCATTTACCAAAGTGAGAAATTTCAAACACAGAGGAGTAGTAACTTCAGAGATATCACAGAAATAGTAACAGGAATTTCTACAGAAGAAATTGGAAAACTAGGGCTTCCTGTTCCGGGAGCTTCCCTCCACTGTTTTCAGAAAAGGAGTACATTGGAAAGCTCCATTTGAAGATATATATATTTCCATCCAATCAGATCTGAAATATTCCAAGTTTTGAAAATTAAGGTTTCTCTGACAAACCCTAGATCAGCCAGCTCCGGAAGCAGGACGGACAACTCAAATCGGTAAGATCTAATCTTTTGCTATTTGCATTTGAGGTTCTCATTTCAAAGTGATATATCACATCAGCTTGATGACAAGCTTGGTGAAGTTGAAAACTTCCAAGCATGGAAGTATTTGATCTCTCTGAAGAAAATGAATTGGACACCTTCATGAGTAGAGAGGTTCCAATTCCAGAAGGAGATGAGGCTCAAAGCCTTACACAAGAAGAACTTGATCAGGGCCAAGAAGATCATTGTTGATTCAATCACGGATCAACTTGTACCACAAGTGTCTTCCCTAAAGACACCGAAGATGTTTGATTCCTTGATCAAGATATTTGAAGATAAGAACATAAATCATAAGATGGCTTTGAGAAAATAGTTCAAGAATGTGAAGATCCAGAATGCAGAACATCTTGAAGTGGTAGAAGAAGAATTGGAGAATGCAGAAGTGGTGATAGCCACCTTGAATGGTCTCCCGGGATCATAGAATTAATTCATTCAAGG
Organism: Pseudotsuga menziesii; assembly: GCA_001517045.1. Classification (NCBI taxonomy): domain Eukaryota; kingdom Viridiplantae; phylum Streptophyta; class Pinopsida; order Pinales; family Pinaceae; genus Pseudotsuga; species Pseudotsuga menziesii. The sequence goes on from LPNX010567289.1 coordinate 251,832, forward strand.
AATGTGTGCCAAAAGGAAGTAATTACTTTCAACAGACTCTAGGAAGAAAAAGAAGCTCGACTCATAAGAAGAGAAGAAGAAGATGGAAGAAATTGAAGATCGAGCTCTCACCATTTAAAGAAGATCCCTCAAGCGATGAGGAATGTGAAGAACTCAATTCTTAATGAACCTCTTATCCATCTTATCATTTGGATAAGAAATGATGATGTCATGAATGAAGAAGATGATGAAGTAGAAGGATCAAGAAGGAGTCTACCCACGAAATGAATAAAAGATAAGTATTCAATTGTCATTGCATGATATTGTTTTGTTATGCATTTGATTATATTTAGTTGATGTGTTATGCTTGATAGATTGTTTGCATTAATGACTGTATACTACTAATATGATTGTGATGGGTAAGTAGCTCATGGTGCCATACAACTCTCCATTGCTACTTATCAAACCTATTTGCTGACATTTTGGATTAGTGCACAATCTCAATGATGTCATGATAAATATGGAATACATCTAGAAAGTTTTCGTGAGACATGGATGAATGCTGTATTGGCTAAAATAATTTGTCGTTATGCATATGTTTTATAGTTCTAACCATGTAATTGGTGCATTTGAATTGTAGGAAAGGTCCTGTACAACCTCCTACAAGAAAAGAAGGATGAGACTTGTTCCGAAGAACAAGTGATGGCAATTCAAGATTCACTCCAATAAACATGAATCTGAAGCTCCCAAGGTCAGAGACACCATGACAGAAGAAAGAGCTTCAGAGAGCAGTAGATCCACCTCAAAGGATGAATACCACCATGGGTATGAGAGATAACTCAAGATGAAGAAAAGAATGCTATGATCAAAGAATAACACTTGATCATGGGGAATGATGTATACGATATGATTTTGAGACATAAAGGGAAGTATATGTCAAGCATAGAACCACCTGTACAGAATGAAAGATGATGCTCCACTTCAGGGGGAGTGACTACAAAAGATATCTGAGTTCGACATTGTATGACATGATGGACAGCTTCCTGGTGGATCGAGACTTTACCAAGAGTAAAGTCGGTTCCAACCTTCAAGATTGAATGCAGAAGACTAGGATATGTTGATGACTTGACAAGATGAACTCATGTTATGATACTAGAATGATGTTTGGGATATAATACTCAAACCAGAAAGCAAGAATGTGGTATCTTCCAAATGGATCATTAAAATAAAATATGCCGCTGATAGAAGTAAGGAAAGACTTGTGGCTTCTCTCAGAAAGAGGAAATTAATTCTGAAGAGACACTTACTCCAAGAAGCAAGGTATACTTCCTTCAGAACTATCATGGTAGTTTCTTTCATGAAAAAGTAAAGACAAGCCTTCCTTAATGGTATGATTAAGGAATATTTTTACATAGAATAGTCAGAAGGATTTGAATTTGAAGACAGATGGACTCGCGTATGCAAGTTGAAGAAGGACCTCTATGGTCTGAAGCAAGCTCCCAGAGCTTGGTATGGAAGAATAGATAGTTTCTTGACGAGCATGGGATTTTCCAAGAGTAAAGTCGATCCTAACCTTTATCTCAAGGTTGTAAAAGATGAACCTAGCATCCTGTTATTATATGTGGATGACCTATTTCTGATAGGGAATGAGAAACAAATTGTAGAATGCAAGAAGAAGTCTGCTGAAGAATTTAGACCTTGGTCTAATACTTTATTTCCTAGGTCTAGAAATATGAAGGAATCTTTCTCAATTAGGGAAAGTATGCAGTGCAAAGTTTGAAAAGATTTGATATGTTGGAATGCAAAGTCATGGCCACACCCTTGGACTCCAACCTGAAGCTGATGACTCATCAGAGTTAATGGATGTGACTCATTACAGACAAATCATTGGGTCAGTAATGTACTTAACAAATTCGAGACCAAACATTTGTTTTGTTGTGAACACCTTAAGTCAATATCTTGTTCAACCAAGACGGGTTCACCTAGTAGCCGCAAAACATGTGATGAGATATCTAAAAGGGACTATAGACTTTGGTCTATACTATGATGGTAGCCATGAGTATAGATTGTATGGCTACACAGATGCAGATTGGGTTGAAAGTATCTCAGACATGAAAAGCACATTAGGTAGATGCTTTTGTTTGGGGTCTGCTATGAGTTCATGGTTTAGCAGGAAACAGTCCAGTGCTTCTCGTAGCACGACTGAAGCAAAATACATAGCAGATTGCTCTGCTAAGTTGTGAAGTCATATGGCTTCAGAAGCTGATATCAGGTCTCTTTGACCTAAAGATAGATACTACAATGATTCTATGTGATAACTAGATTTGTGATGATAGAGAACCGTGTGTTTCGATTGTAACACATAGAAATCTGGTATTTCTACATATGAGATAAGATGCTGATGATTCTATATTTCTATACTGAAGATATAGATGATGATGCTTTCAGTATTCACATACTGGAGATACAGATGGTGATAGTTCAGTATTCACATACTGAAGATATAGATGATGATGGTTTGAATGATGATGTATTAATGAAGTCTCTGTCTTTGGTAAAGTTTGAACACTTTCGAGACAAGCTTGGTGTTGTTCGAAAAGACCTTCCTCGAAAGGGGGAGTAGTGATGTTGCAGTGGGATTGTATCATCCCAGGACATTTGTCCAAAAGTGATTCGGTGACCTCGGTCCTCGAGAATGAAGAGGGATTGTATCATCTTGGGACATCTGTCCAAAATAGATCCGATGACTTTGGTCTTCGTGAATGTGGTGGGATTGCATCATCCCTGAACTTCGGTTCAAAATGTATACGGAGGTCTTGGCCCCCGTGAATGTGGTGGGATTGCATCATCCCTAAACCTCAATTCAAAATGTATCCGTAGGTCTCAACCCCCATGAAAGTGGTGGATTGCATCATCCCTGAACCTCGGTTCAAAATGTATCCGGAGGTCTCAGCCCCCATGAAAGTGGTGGATTGCATCATCCCTGAACCTCGGTTCAAAATGTATCTAGAGGTCTTGGCCCCTGTGAAAGTGGTGGGATTGCATCATCCCTGAACCTCGATTCAAAATGTATCCAGAGATCTCGGTCCCCGTGAATGTGGTAGGATTGTATCATCCTTAAACTTCGGTTTAGAACGGATCCGGTGACTTCGGTACTCGAGAACATGTGTTGATCCCGTAATTCCTAAAGGAAGGATTGTCTGAGTTCCACATCTGTGTTGATCTCGTAATTCCGAAAGGAAGGATCGTTAGTAACTCCGTAAAGACCTAAATCCCATAATTATGAAAGGAAGGATCATTGAATTGATCCCGTAATTCCAATAAGAAAAATTGTCTGAGTTCCACAGATGTGTTGATCCCATAATTCCAATAGGAAGGATTGTCTGAGTTCCACATCTGTGTTGATCCCGTAATTCCAAAAGGAAGGATTGTCTGAGTTCCACATCTGTGTTGATCCCGTAATTCCAATAGGAAGGATTGTCTGAGTTCCACATCTGTGTTGATCCCGTAATTCCAAAAGGAAGGATCATTAGTAACTCTGTAAAGACCTAAATCCCATAATTCTGAAAGGAAGGATCATTGAATTGATCCCGAAATTCTAATAGGAAGGATTGTATGAGTTCCACAGATGTGTTGATCCCGTAATTCCAATAGGAAGGATTGTCTAAGTTCCACAAATGTGTTGATCCCGTAATTCTGAAAGGAAGGATCGTTAGTAACTCCGTAAAGACCTAAATCCCATAATTCTAAAAGGAATGATCGTTAGTAACTCTGTAAAGACCTAAATCCCGTAATTCAGAAAGGAAGGATCATTGGTAACTTCGTAAAGACCTAAATCCCTTAATTCCCAAAGGAAGGATCATGTTGATGTTTTGATGATGTTGATGTCTTGATGATGATGTTCTCTGATTGAAAGATCAGAATATGATGATGATGATGTTGCCGATGATGATGATGTTCTCTGATCGAAAGATCAGAATATGATGATGATGATGTTTCTCTAATCAAAAGATCAAAAGTTGCTGATGATGATGATGTTCTCTGATTGAAAGATTAGAATATGATGATGATGTTGTTGCTAACGATGATGATATTCTCTGATCGAAAGATCAGAATATGATGATGATGATGTTTCTCTGATCGAAAGATCAGAAGTTGCTGATGATGATGTTCTCTAATCGAAAGATTAGAATATGATGATGATGATGTTTTCTGATCAGAAGATCAGAATGCGATGATGATGATGATGTTTCTGATCGAAAGATCAGAATGTGATGATGATAAGATCCTGATGATCATGATGCCTTATTATTAAAGTATGATGATGATGACATACTGATCGAAAGATCAAAATATGATGATGAGTTGATGTTAGAGTATGATGATGTTCGGTTGATGATATTTCTGATCAAAAGATCAGAGGCTGATGATAATGATGATTCTGATTGAAAGATCAGAGTGTGATGATGATGATATTTTGATGATGATGATGTTGATGTTTTCATGATGTTTTGATGGTGTTTCTGATCCAAAGATCAGATTATGATGATGATGTTGTTTCTAATCGAAAGGACAAAGTACTGAGGAAAATGTTGCTGATCGAAAGGTCAAAGTGTTGAAGATGATGTTGCTAATCGAAAGGTCAAAGTGCTGAAGATGATGTTTCTGATCGAAAGGTCAAAGTGCTGAATATGTTGCTGATCGAAAGGTCAAAGTGTTGAAGATGTTGCTGCAGATTGAAGAGTCAAGATGCTGAAGATGTTGCTGATCAAAGAGGTCAAAGTACTGATGATGTTGAAGACTAAATATTGAAGATGAAGACTACATGATGTTGAAAAGCTTCCAATGATTTATATATGTATCACCCTGATGATGTTGATGATGTCCTCTATCTCTCTCCTATTATTGTTGTTGTTGATGTTGTTATAGAATACCATTCTCGTTAAGGGGGAGTGTTGAAATATTGTAACTTCGAATAATATTCTATATGTATTTCTTTGTGATCCCCGATGGTCCTACCGGGAGAACCACTTGTATTACTTTGTACCCCGATGCTCCTAATTGGAAGAACTAATAAGAGTCATGAGGTAGTTCCCTCTAATTGTAAAGGTGGGTCATTAGCACCCCAGTGTGATTACTTGAGCCTATATGTGTAACTCGAGCCTACATGATTAACTCGAGCCTACATGACAGATGAGTTAACTTAAGTGAACGGATGAATATAAATAGAGGTGTAGTGCTCCTCATTTGGAACACACACTCTCACTTGTGTAGCGCATTAGTGGAGAAGAGAAGTAGCTGGAGAAGGAGGAGGATCATGCTTTGATCTCCTTACTGGTTTTATCTTTTATCTTTTTGGGGCATCTATATTGAGGAAGCTTTTGCTGGGTTTTTCCCTTCAGGGTTTTCCTAGGATAAATCTTTGTGTTCGTTTTGTATGGTTGTGCTTGTCTACCTTTCAGTGATCCTATTTATATGCTTTTGTTGTGAAAATGAAATGAAGTATTGATGTCTTAGCTAAGCATATGAAAAGTTAACATTTATGAATATGCTCGTCGTGGATATATACTTGATGATATCTGGAACGCGGGTCGATCTTTCCAAATATATTGGCTCCTCCTACTTGATCGAACAAGTCATCGATCCTAGGGAGTGGGTAATGATTCTTGATGGTCATCTTGTTAAGTTGGTAGTAATCGATGCACATCCACATCGTACCGTCCTTCTTCTTTATGAAAAGTATCAGTGCTCCCCAAGGGGACACACTAGGTCAGACATATCCCTTCTCAATCAACTCCTACAACTACAAATTGAGTTCCACCAACTCTAGTGTGCTCATGCGGTAAGGGGCTTTTGAAGCCAGAACTAACCTTGGTGTCAGTTCTATGGAAAAATCTAAGTCTCATTTTGGTGGTAGTCCTAGTATTTCCTGAGGAAATAAATTCGTAAAGTATATGAGAACTAGAAATTTCTCTATGTGTTGTTCTCTATCATCTTCTACATCCTGGATGTTTACTGCAGATAGTTTGCAACCTTTCCTAATGCACTTCTTTACTTGTAAGGAAAATATTTTCCTTATGGAAACCTTCTTAGATATGCCTTGAATCTTTTCCTGATTCCCTTCGCTATCTATACACAAGATTGACTTGTGTAGACAATTAAGCATGACATGGTGTTGTTCCGAACAGTCCATGCTGATAAGTACATCATACGATCCTAAGGGTAAAATATTCAGATTTATCCTAGTAGGGAAACTAGTTAGGTTTACCTCACAATCTTTAACTATTTCAGAAACCTTTCATTTCGTACCCATGGCTAATTGCACCAGCCAGGGTTTCCCTTGTTTAACTATGCCTAGTTTACACAAATCAACAATACCCATGGCTAATTGCACCAGCCAGGGTTTCCCATGTTTAACTATGCCTAGTTTACACAAATCAACAATTTTAGGCAATACATAGCTTCGACAAGCACCGGGGTCAATCAATATTGAAATAGAAGTGTTGGAATCCTTACGTTATATTTCAACCTTCGTATCGTGATGGTCTGTCTATTGGCCATCCAAGGATGCATAAATCCTTGGTGTTTGTTAGGGAAAAACATTAAACAAATTATAACATATATCCAACGATTTAATTGTCAACCCAGAGAGAGCATAAACTTGTGAGGTACATACAAAATATATGCAGGGGCATACTATTACTAACTTATTCTACAACTAAAAATTGAATTAAACTTGCAAAAGAAGGAAATGACATAAAAGTAAATCTAATTGCAGAAAATAGGAAATTGCAGGAAATAAATCTGATCTAAGAAAGCATAAGATTGCATGAAATAAACTGATATAAATCAATTAACAGTAACTTGTAAGCTCACATAAAATCAATACATCTAATTCCTAACAAAGACATCAAAATATGAAGAGATCAAACTGTCTATTCTAAAATATGAAATCTATTACAACAGGATCAAATCCATGACTACCTGAAAAGATGAACCAGTTCTCTACTACTAAACCACTAGAGAGGCCTCTAACCAAAATGAGGAGAGAGCCCTCCTATTTATACATGAATTCAAGATAACTAATCATAATTACAAATCTACTATTCTCTCAACTTATCCCTCAAAATCCTCAATAAATCTACAACTCATCCCTTCAAATCCTCCAACAAATATTGGATGAGATATTCTCTCCACATTTCCATGATCTTCTCCTTGAAATTAGCTCACATTTTGAAGATGAAATTCGAAATTGAGGCTAGGTAGTCACTTTTTAGCTTGTTAAAGTCTTCAAAAACACTTGTAAGCATCACCAAACTCATCTAACTTTAAAGTATACTGAAAATATGTTATTTTTCTCAATAATTAACCACAAATTCACTCAAAATACTAAAAAATAAATGATTTGGAAAATGATAATACAAACCCATATTTATTATGAAAGTGGTGAATATTAATGGTTTTATGGAAGAATAATATAGGAATAAGGTGACAAATGGTATATAAAAGGTGAATAAAATTTCGTCTTTTTGCGGCTCAACATTCCCCCCAACTTGACTGGTTGCATGTCCTCATGCAACTATGCATTGATTCTATTTAAAACTTTTGGCTTTGTAGCTGGGCTTCACATGATGATGGTATGTAACAATAAATCATTCGAGGATTTGAAATGCATGAATGGTATCAATTTTCCTTATAGTTGGTTCTTTTGTGACAACCATAAGTATAACAGATGTTGGTTCTTGTGTTAACAACATTTGGTCATTTTATTTTTTATATTTTTTCTTCTTGCTACAATACATAAGATTTAAAAGTATACATGCATTAGAAATGATGAACCATCAATGTATATTAGAAAGCCTTTTTTTCATATTATGAATCATGCCAATATATATAGCATAGTTTGGGAAAGACATGTTGATTAATGGTAAATGAGATAATGAATATGTAAAATGGTAATGAATACCCCCCCCCCCCTCCCCAACTTAAGATGTATTAGGTTTATGAAAAGGAGAAAGGAATGTAGTGAGGGAATTTTCCAAATTTATTCATTTTCTATCATTTAAGGAATTACATGATTAAAGATTAGAAAACAACATACCTCCACTTACCCAAAAAGTTGATGAACTATACAATAGGAATGTGGTTGCTGCTGCTGAATAATAGAATGTGAAGTGAAGGATATGAACTACTACTTGGTTGGATGAAGTAAAAGATGAAAGCTAAAAGTAGAACTATAGTACTCTCATATGGCTGAAGTAAGCTGTTGTAAAACTGCTGATGGAGTCATGCAAAGTATATAGTCTTCACCTTCTACAAAACCCGATGGTACAATTCTTACCATGTGAATGAATGTGTCGATGTCAAACATGAAAATAAATCATTGGATTACTGACCATTGACGAATGTCGTTAACAAATGCGAGGCAATCTCAATGATTGATGTCAATGAGTGCCAAGGTACCCAAGTACATCGTGCAAAGTGCGAATAAATGAGTTGATGTCGAGCCACTTGCAAGATCTAACAATCAAGGGACATTGACGTATTCCCATGATTGTCAGCGAGAGAAATTGCCATTACGGCATGCAAGCCTCATGGTACTAACAATGAACTCTAGTCTCTATCCTAGATAAGGTGTTGAGGTCGATGGGGAAATACTTTTTGGAAGGTGGGCCTTAAGGAATCCCACATCAATCAACACGAGTTGTACATAATGAGTGGTAGGACTATAGATAAAAGATCTCACGGTCAAACAGTTTTTATGGAAAATATAATGAAGCAATGTAGTAATGGAAAGGAATATGAATGGTTTTATTCATAAAGAAAAAGATAAACTAAAAATGAGGAAAATATGTGCGACTCAGAAAGATAGACATGCAGGAAATCATGATGTATAAGGCAGTGAAAAAGTAGACTCTAACATAGATGACAAATAATATTGGAATGGAAAAGGGTAAGTAATCATGACATGGCGTAATTGGTCTCTAAAAGGCTTCTTTGTGGTAGCAAATGTCATGACATACACAAGGGAAACTCAACTCCTTCAAGCTTTCATTGGAACATTTTTCTGAAATTTTTTTGCAATTCTGGAAATTATTTCTGCATGCTATTTGTTCGTCTTTAAACCTAAAAAATGTTAGTATTTCCCTGCAACAAACTTGTAAAACTTGTGAGAAAAAATACATGAACATATGTGCTTAACAAAAAGTTAAAGAGAATAAATAAAATGCTCTTATACCTGAAAGTAGAAACCCTTCTTGTCAAAACCTGTTTCTGAGTAACTTGTGAAAACAAGTTAGCATTTCACAAGTTAGCACAACAATCATAAAATTTGAGAAGATTTCAAATTCATTCATAATTATAAATTTTATAATTTTATTTATGCCCTAATATGTTTTATTTATTTATATGTTTTTAATTTTTTATTTTATTTTATTTTTATTTTTGTAATGTGTTCATAACTCTTTTTTTTATTATTGCTAAATTGTTTATATATATATAT
>LPNX010567289.1:274750-301497 GCA_001517045.1 Pseudotsuga menziesii
GAAGACGAGGGGGTGGCGGATTTCAAAAGGGAGCAGGAGTAGAGCATCTTTTCTATTTTTTAAAAAAAATTCAATTTACAAGGTTGATGGGGGAAGATATACGAGAGACAAAAATTAATGTTTATGTGGAGATGCTCAAGAACAAATCATTATGCAAATCGACGAAGTTGATTACAAAACAAATGACATGGATGAGTCCATATTTGGTATGAAGGAGGAGGTGCATTGTATGGAGGCGCAGATGGAAAAGAAGGTTGATGAAATGCATAGTACAATGGCGCAAACAAATACGGGACAATGTTTTGAGGTGCGATCAAACATTATGCACATAGGAGAAACCATGATAGATCATGATCACGCGAACGTAAGCAACAAAAAAACAAAGAAAACCAAAGGAATCTGGTATTTGAATAGTGCAACATAATTAACAGTTGGAAAATATATCCAAATTAAGTTGATCCCAGACTATCTGAGATTAGCATTGGTAGGGCATTTTTGCGGAGAAAACCCAAGTAGGGAAGAAATGTAGGGTTGGATGGACAGAAATTGGGAAGGAGAATTGGGTTATTCACCTGATTTCATGTCTTACCACGAGGCTGGTTTCTATTGAAAGTGAGATAGGAAGAAGATGGGCGCAATATTCTAGATAGGAAACGGCAGTGGGGACCTTCAAGTCTCATTCTTAAGTGGTGGCAAATAGACTTTGATGCAAAAATAGAGCCATATAACCAGCAGCAAATATGGGTCATATTACCAGGATTGCTATGGTATTCTGGAAAGAAGAATGCCTTGAAGCAATAGGGAACAAGATTCGAAAATTTGTGGCTCTGGAGGATAATTGGGTATCCAAGGTAGATCGTCGGTGTGCAAGAATTCTGGTGGAAATAGACTTGCGAGATGGGTTGTATGAAGAATTGGTAATTAAGATGCATGGTAGTCAATGGAGACAATGATCAGACTATTGGAAGATCCCATTCCATTGCTATGGGTGTCGTGAAGTTGGGCACCTGTAGAAGAAATGAACAAAAAACGTGAAAGAAGCTCGGTTCAAAAAATTTTGGGTGAAGAAGACAGGGGCGCAGAAGGACGACAAGGAAGGGAGAGCAGATAGTGCAGAGGATGGTGGAGTGGGAAAAGGTGGTAAGTCTTGAACATAGAAAAATGGGAAGGAGTGCGAAGATAAGGGGAAGAAACAGGCAGGTGGAGAGAAAGTGAACAACAAAATAAGCAAAGAAGCAGGCACAAAAGAACGAGACCCGAGTAGGGGAGAAGCAAGCGATCATCAATAGAAATATGGTAGAATGGTAAAAGGTGATGAGCCTGAAAAGGACACAAGGGAGTGAAAGAATAAAGTTCAGGAGCAGAAAGATGAAGAGTGGTCGGACAGTGGAGTGAGCACAGAAGGAGAACACCTTAGCAAAGGGAAAGCAAGCACAGGTGTAGGACACCTCAGCAATGGTGGATCAAGCGGTACCCAACAAAAATGGATGCTTATTACTGGCCCAAAAGGTAATAATGGAAAAAAACCCAGTTCTAGCCCTGTGTTTTCAGTTTTTAATGATATAACAAATGATGCTCCCCGCACTAATAATGTCCTTAGGACTGAAACAAAGGAAGCTACAACACAAATCTTGAGAAAGGAATATAACCTTCTACCGAGGGTCCTAAAATACACGGAAGAGAAATTTATTTCTATGGGAGGATTAGATCTCAATTTTTTTAGCAAGCCACAGCTAGGAAGGAAAAAAATCCTTTCTAAAGCTCAGAAACAAGCAATCATAGATGTGAAGCAGGGGAGGCAAACAAAAATAACAAGGGATCTTAGAGACAAAGCCCTAAGAAGGGTTATTAAATGAAAATTCTCTCCCTGAACATAAGGGGGATAGGGAAGCCTCCAAAAAAATTCCCTGAAAAGGCTACTAGCCAATACTAGACCAACGGTTTTACTCTTGCAAGAAACAATGATGAAAGGACAGAAGGCCAAGGAGATGATTAGGGACTGTATCAGGGATTGGGGTATGACGAGCACAGACACAGAAGGCCAGTCTGGAAGAACCCTGACAGTGTGGAGTCCTACTTTGAAATTGATCTCAAACAAACGCTACAGACCGATTGTGGGAACAGAGTTGGAAGATAGTGAGACTGAGAAGTGTTCCACAATCCTAAATTTATATGGACCCTTCTATGATAGAAGAGAGTTTTTGGAAACGGTGGAAGAATCAGGAGAATTGGATGCTCCAGATGTGATAATTGGGAGAGACTTCAACCTAACCCTAACCACCAATGAAATTTGGGGCAAAAATGCTAGAGGTGATTCCATAGGGACTTTTTTCAGTCATCTCTTTGAGTAGAAAGGTTTAATTGATATGGCACCGACAAAAATGATGCCAACTTGGAGAAATAGGAGCGGGGGAGAGCAGGTCATTTCAAAAAGACTAGACAGGTTCTTAATTTCAAAAAACCTAATAAGAGATGACCTAATTATTCAAACCACAATGGAAACAGGTGGAAATTTGAACCACCATCCAATAGTCCTAAAAGTCATATCACTGGAGATCAAACCTCCTTCCCCCTTTAAATTTAAACCACATTGGCTAGAAGAAGAGGAGTATCGAAATTTGATACTAGAAGCATTGGAACCCCTAGAGGAAGTTCAAAACCATTCTATGATGAAAAAATTCAAGGACAACTTGGCCAAAGCTAAGAGGATTTCAAAAGAGTGGGATGAGAAGTATAGAAAAATACAACAAGAAGAATTGAAACAGGTTGAATGCTAGATCAAAGAGTTATATGAGAATAATGAAACAGGAGTTTTCATGGAAGATGAATTAGGAGAGCTAAAAAAGATGGAAGGTAAGAAGGACTCACTACTTTTACAAGAAGAACAGAAATGGAGGCTCAAGAGTAGAGCACTGTCGTTGGAGGAAGGGGATCAGAACACAAAGTATTTTCATAGATATGCCTCCCAAAGGAAGAGTATAAATACAATCCGTGAAATTATGACAAATCAGGGTTGCTGGGCTAGGACTTTCCCCGAAAAAACCCAAGCAACAGTAGAACATTTTCATTAGCTATTGAAAGAACTAGAAGGGTTCCCAATTGCTGAGATTCTTGAGGTTTTAGAACTGCTCCCAAGATAAATCACAGAAGAAATGAATGAGGAATTAACTAAACAAATTATGGAGGAGGATATTCAATAGGTGTTACACTCTTTCCAGAAAGGGAAAATCTCGGGGCATGATGGGTTTACCTTGGAGTTCTTCTTAGGATTTTATGACAAAATAAAGGGAGACATTCTGGAAGTAGTTAAAGAATCTCCAAAGGCTGGGAAGGTGCTAGGAAGAATCAATTCCACTTTCATAACACTTATCCCAAAGAAGTAGAAGGTAGAAGCCTTTGAATACTTTAGACCAATTTCTTGCTGTAATATGATTTACAAAACAATAGTGAAGGTGATTGCTTAAAGGATTAAACCAATTCTAGGTAGGGTGGTATTAGAAGAACAATTCGACTTCTTACATAATAGACAAATCCATGATGCAGTATCTTTGGCTCAGGAAGCAATACATTCCATCAAAAAGGAAAAGCAGAATGCCTTCGGCTTGAAACTAGACCTATCCAAGGCCTATGATAGAGTAAGCTGGACATTTGTTAGATTGATCCCTATTCGGCTAGGGATGGATTTGGAAATGGTAGGGTGGATAATGGGGTGCATTCAATCCACTTCATTTGTATTCTTGATCAATGGCTCTCTTTCTGGCTTCTTCCAACCAACCAGGGGAATTAGACAAGGATGTCCTCTATCACCCTTTATTTTTCTTCTTATGGCTAATGCTTTGAGCAAGCTAATCCTGAAAGCAAGAAGTGAAGGAAAAATCGAAGGAGTCAGGGTGTCAGGTTTGGAAGAAATTAAGCATACCTTGTTTGTGGATGATGTTTTTTTATTCAGGATAGGAGAAGAGGATAATCTAAAGGAATATACTGCCTTGGTAGATAAGTATAAGAAGGCCACAGGGATGCTGATAAACATAGATAAATCTCTGTTGGTTCACAATGAATTCTTAGAAGATCTAGTCCATCGGTCAAAAGAGATACTATCATATTCAACAAACCCGATGTCTTCAGAACTCAATGCTCTTTAGTAGAGCCTTGGAATCTAAATCTTTGTGGAGATTTTCTGAAATACAGACATTCCATGGGGAAGGGTATTATGCTCAAAATACTACCCAAACACAACCTTGATTGAATGGTTTATAAATCCAAACAAGTCTTTTAAAAATGGGTCTATGTGATGGAAATCCATGGTATTGGCCTTCCCACTCATTGGTAATTGGACAACCTAGAAAATAGGTAATGGGACAAGTGTCCAGTTAGGAGAAGATCCATGGGCAGGGGCAGGGGAGGACAACAAGTTTACTATCTCTGTTATAACCAAGCTAAGAGAGCAAAGATGTTTCAAGCTTAGGGATGTGCAAATATAAAAACCGATATATTTAGGCTGAACAAGATGGAAAAATGAAATTGAGTTGCAAATGGAGGGAGATGATGCTGAGAGATGGAACAATTATGTAAATTTGTTGGAAATAAACTTTGTTTGTCTTGATGAAGATGATCAGGATAAATTGATCTGGACCATAAATACTATAAATGGGGACTATACAGCTAAAAAGGGATATGAAGTGGCAATCATGGACCCGTTTGAAGGAGAAAAATCATGGTGGTGGGGGAGTTTGTGGGCCTCCAATAGCCCTATGAAAACCATTCTCACCTTCTGGTTGGAAATAAATAAAAAACTATTAACTTGGGAAAATTTGAGGAAAAGGGGATTTCAAGGTCCAACATTTGCTTCTTGTGCAAATCAAGGGAAGACATTACCTCACATCTCTTTGGTTCATGTCCCTATGCAGGTCAAGTACAAACCAACTCATCAAGTGCCATTACCCAAGTAAGGATGAACAACATGGAAGGAACTTGGGAGCAGAGAACTCAAGCATGGTGGAACAACGCAGCGCTATGTAATTTTGATGCATTCCTTGTGCTCTTTGTTTACACCATATCATCATCAACCTTTCCATATTGTAGATACATATGTGCAATAACACATCTTGTTACATCAATATAAAAAACTTTCTCATTGAATAAAAATTATTCAATATGTTCTTGTTGAATGTCTTTTTATTTGAGTGCCTTGAAATCATATGTGACATCCCAAAAAAAATCACAAAAAATTAAAATTTTTCTATGTGATATTAAATACTAAATCATAGTCAGAATGCTAGTTAATAATTAACTTTAGTCTAGTTTAACAGATAGATTACAAGATAAGATATTGGTGATGTAATCGGAGAAACCACAGTACCGAAATGACAAAGTCGACGTTTCGAATCCATATCAGGATCCATCATCAGGACAAAGTCGAATGTGGAGAGAGTGAAAACCAATGTTAAATACTGGAGCTGGGTGGAAAGTCTAAGGTCGGCCGCGGAGACTAGGGTTTGCTAGGTCAAAAAGAAATTTTTTAAATTTTATTTAATTTCAAAGTGTGCGGAAAAATTAATATCTAAACCTATTTTTCCCGAAAAGAGGAAATGTTTATATTATTAAAATTTTTACAATGGCTAAACTAAGACAATATTAAAAAAAAATTATTAAGGATAAATGTTGATATTAATTATTTTTAACCCTCCAGTTTTTAAATTGATTTATAAAAACCCACCTAATGCCCTAAAAATTTTAAACCCTTTAAAACCCTAAAGTTTGAAATTAATTATTATTAATAACAATTTTAAAGCTTAAAGTTCTTAGATTTATTATTATTAATAACAAATTTGAAAACCTAATAATAAATTAAAAACCTAAAGTTATTAAATTTGTTATTATTAAAGAATTTTAATTATAATTAAGTTTTACTGAAAGGTGATCTTTTAGCTTGATTTTAGGATTTCAAAGGTTGAAATGTTGATTTTTAAATTATTTTCAAACCCTAAAGTTTTAAATTGATTTTAAAAATCCCTAAAGTTTTAAAACCATTTAAAACCTAAAGTTTTAAATTTATTATTATTACTAACAATTTTTAAAAACCTTAATAATAAATTTAAAAACCTAAAGTTTTTAAATTTATTATTATTAAAAACAATTTTAAAAACCACATAATAAATTTAAAAACCTAAAGTTATTAAATTTATTAATGAATTTTCATTATAATTAAAATTTTCACTGAAAGGTGTTCTTTTAGCTTAATTTTAGGATTTGTTAAAATTTTAAAAACTTTAATAATAATTTTAAGAACCATAAAGTTTAAGATATTAAGATAAACTTAGGAGCTAATTCTCTTTTGTTAATTGTAACTAAAAGGCTATAGATTTTTCTTACTAACTTGTAAGTCACATGATACTAACCGTATTCAATCTATATTGATTTTCAGTCTTGAATAAAATGTTTATCAAAAGTTAATAAATTTCAAATTATTGAATTGAGATCATTGGTTTTTTTATAAGAATGTGTATGATTCTGATGGTTTTTTTCTTTTCTTACTGAAGGGGCTTGAGGTTAGCCCGAGGCTTACTTAGCTTTTCTCAAAGATAACGTAGATCCAATGCTTGTATAGGATTTACAGGTAAAAATTACTTCTAGGTTTACGATATAAGAAAATAAGGCTCAGAATACTAATTGAATAACTTAGGAAAAGTCCTTAAACTCTAATTATGGTTTAGATTACCTGAACGTAAAAAAATCTTAGGCCTATAGCAAGAACTATCCTTCCTAGGTAGCAATTTGGAGTTGATAGTGTAATTATTTGCTCATAAACAAATAAGTTACAAAATTAATGGTATGTAATTATACAATATTAACTATGCATTTTAACTTGTTACTCCTAGAACTTACCTAGGCATAACAATTAACATTTTTATAAATGCAGCTAGTAACTAACTACCAATATACAACACAATCCTAAGCATATAACCAATGCATAAAATAATACTAGCCTAAGCATATAACCAATGCACAAAATAATACTATAACCTAGCTAAGACTTCACAATGCATATATAAAACTATAACCTAGCTCGAAGCTCCAACATACCAAAATATGATTTGTTTATTTCTTTTTACAAAGGTAATAGTATTATTATTATTGTTTGTTTTAACAAATATAAAAGTTTACAACTACCATATGTCGCAGGGTTATGAGCAGGTTAAACTATATCAACATACAAAGAATTTCAAGGTTAGTGTAATCCACGTGTTGGTTGCTCATTAGATGAAGGGTTTTGGCATTAAACCTTATGTGCTTACAATCAAGTTTCCTGAAACGCATTTTTTGATTCCATAGTTTGTTGTTTTTGGGAAGGAGGAGTAGGCCAACAAGCCCTTGGCCTTATAGGGTCTCTGCAAAAATTGTTGTTCTTGTTTTGGCTGTGGCTTCCTCGGATCTCTGCAATAAAAGCCACTCTTTGTCTTGGTTGTGGCATTAGCAGGCTTACTGCTTGGGTTTTCGTCGTTAACATTTCATTCGAGCTCGGTCGTGGTGTTAGCAGTTTTACAGCTCTATTTCTTTGCCATTACTATTTCTTTGAGTTCAACGTTTAAGCTGGTAAGCCGTAATGAACAAATCCTCCAAGTATTTTTATTTCTTTTACTTATTATTATCTACACTAGCTATATACTAACAATTCGAAGTTGTTTGTATGTTTGAAGGTAGGTGAAGATACACAGTTGAAGGTTGAAGACGATCCCTCTGAAGGTGAAGGGTGAGTGAGAAAGGCTTCGTAAGCCTCTGTCCCATCCTTGGGTACCCTTTGTTGATTGTGTCTGCAGTGTTGTCGATGGTGCTTGTGGTTATTACTGCGGTGTTTAGAATACTTATGGCAAAACTTGTTGTTTTGTTTTTAATTTGTGATGGAGGTCATATGGCCATTCTTAATGATAACCCTTAGGGTTTTACGAATGAGATAAGGCTCTGGTAATGTCGATTTAGGGTAAGAATATTACTATTCTAGGGTTTTTATTTATCATTTTTCATACTGTGATTAAGTTATGTGGAAGCTTTCTTGCTTGGCCATTGTAGCTCTTTTGTGGCTATGAATCTATTACGACATTTTGATTTTTAAGCATTGAACCAAGTGGCGACTACATTGGTTAACTTCTGGATAATTTGAAGACTTTGTTTATAAATATTGTGTTTCTAAGAGGCAAAGCTTACAGCCGTAATGTAAAAATTTATTGGTATTTGTTTTCCTTTTGTAAATTGAGGTTGTATAATGCAATACATTTGGTAAACAATAGATTTCTGTTAAGACGACATTTGGTGGTAATTTATTCTATGGCTGCGAATTGGTTAAGGCCATTGGAAAATTTAGTTGTTTGAAATTCTATTTGCAAAAAATGTACTATAAAGGATTATCTTAGGGTTTTGTTTTTAATAAACAATTTTTGATGTTTTAGGTTAAAAGGTTAATTTATGATTTACAATTTTTGTATAAGAAATAGTTAGATTTCAATAGATTTCTTTTTAAATTGGAAGAGCTAGAAATCCATCCTAATTCATAATAGATTCTGTAATGGATATAAAAGTTTGCAATTAATAATATTAGAGTTGTGTTGATTATTTACAGCTTAATTTACTAGGTATTTAATTTATGTAGTATAATACAATAGGTATTATAACTCTAACCAAAAATAGTCTTTTGACTAAACAACATGAACTTCAGTGCTAGATGATTAAGGAGAACGGTTTGAGGTTAATACTAAAGCTAAAATAGCTGGTAATTCATTTAACTATGCATTATTTATTGTAATGTGACTAGAGTCATAAAGTCTGTATTTTAGGTTTTAAAGTACTAAAATAAAGAATTATTTTTCTTTACCGAGTGTAAATAATTAGATTGTATTACAATAATTTTTATTATATTATAATACACATAATTTTATAACCGTGTGAAAAAAGCTTGCCATGAAAGACTATGTGTAAAAAGTTCTCTAAGGTTTTTGGTATAAAATTTTTAAGTCCTAGAAATGGATTTTTTATGCTTTCAAAGCTAGAGAAATAGCAGTAAAAAGTTTCCAAAGTGAACTCAGTTACTTGAAGATATTGCTAGTAACTTATCAAAGGAAAATATTTTTGATTTATTTCTATGGAAAATCTACAATTCGATATTAGTTTAGATCATTTTATACATATATAATCATTCCTATCTATAGCTAAACAATCCTTCTGTACTAGAGTACTTCATCGTAAGATGAGTGGAAAAATACAAAAAAGAAATTTTACTCATCATTCCATCATTTCTAATTCTAGGTTCATTTATTCATATAATCATATACAAGTAAACTTTCCTAAATAAAATGCATAGTTAAACATTCTACTTGCAGATGCAAAGTATATAAGTAATAATAGTAAAATTACACATGACTAATTTCATTCCAGTAATATGCTTGCATAAATGTAAATAAGATAACACCATGGAACCTGGTAATTTGTAGAAGAGACAAACAGCCCAAGGAACCCATTCCACCCAACCTTTTCCTGAAGATAGCTCAAATGCTTGTCTTAGGACCCCCGAGCCTGTCCACTGATCCACCAGGATGATTTTATTGTGTGAAGAAATGGGATTAAATACCCTTGCAACTCAATAGAAGTACTTAACAATAGTACTTATGTCCTCAACAGTAAAGAACTCAGCTATCAAGCTGCACTAGTTCTGAATGCAATCTTAACACTTGGTGAAACCCACCAACAAAGCTTAGTCGATAGGGGTTACCACTCTGTCGACGCCATACATCACAACCTCCATGAGCACCGGCCCAAACAATTTTTACCCTTCCCAACAACTTCTATGGAGTAGACGAGGTCTCACCTAAGGTGTTCAAGGGAGAGTTGTCAGAACCAAGTTTCTGACAATGGGAAAGGAGGATATGGGGATCTGAAGGAGGGACACCATAACTTATACAATCATTGCATCCTCACACAGTATCACAATATTGCAAAATTATTCAGGGAACATCATTACTCACAACGCATCAAACAGTTACATAAACACAGATTGCATCAACATAACAGCAACAGATCACATCAATATAGCAGAAAGAGACTGAATCGCATCTATATTATGCCATTGTAACAAAATAGAGTCACAGCATCATAACAGATATATAATAATGGACAAAATTTGAGCCATATTCATCACATCATATTAACCTTGCGCAAATGTACCACATTACATAATTCTTCTCCAAAACCAGAGACAACATACATAAAAAAAAAACCTGGATAAATCACAGTTAAGACAGAAAATTATCCATAAATTAGATTGCCCCAAATCTTATCGGATATAATTCTGCTCCCAATCTCCTAAAAAATAGATCTATAAATAGGCTTACACCTTTACATTGAGGGTCCACTACTAAATGACTTCTAACCGCTACTGACCTATTGCAAAAAAACTTGGTCAAAATATACATAAAATATTCAAAAAGCGGTTATTCTTCCGCTCATCGCATTGATATGCCCTTGCGCGGTACCGCATGAGCTTTCCCAGCTACCACAACACTGCGCAGCTCACTTACCCCAAAGCCCTTGCTAACAACCCCCCAACACATTTTTGTGGCTCTCCCTTAAGCCACATCAAGTCGACAGGGTGTGTGCCGAAGTCTTGTCCTTAAAATATTCAAATTAATGCACAATTTCATGAACCTAAAGCTGTAATTTACTGCCGATACTCTGAAAATTAGTCAAAGTTTGCTGGATGGGGTGTCCTCACTAGCCTTGATTTCGACCATTTGTCGATTCTCTTGAATGGCCTTAACAGCCAACTGGCCACCGATTTCTTAGAATTCGTTAATCTGCACGCGGTTCTTTTGTTGTCGTTCTTGTGCATGGGCAATTCGGTGCTGTAGATCCTTCAATTCTGTGGCCCGGGTGATCTGTACCATTAGCGGAAAGGCCTTCAGCGACGTCTTTAGGGTTGTTAGTTTCCCTTCTACCTCTTGCACCTACGCAGTCAGCTGATCAAGTTGCTCATCCTGGACAATACTTTTTCAAAACTGTGTGGTTGCCTCCATAATATTTTTAGCCTCTTACTCCATGGTGCTGAACTGAGTGGCATTTTTTTCAATGGAGGTCTTGCGTTCCGCAACCTGCTCCAGCGGCATTGTGGGTTGAACTAAGGCATTGAGAATGAGGTTAGTGTCATGAAGTTGAACCAGAGTTTTCCCCAATCCCTTGGCCTTTTCGACTGGGTGAGCCCTGCAGTGTTGTCAAAAATGTTTTGGCAAGCATCAGAAATATCCTGCTCAACTTCACTGCATCAGGCACACATCTGGGCCTGTTCAATAATCAGGTGGTCTTGCACATTCTTTATGTCGGTAATCTCTTCAATAGCCTTCCGCTGTAACTTGACCTATGTCACCTTCAAATGGTTTATTTTGGGTAATGTTTCCTTTGTTAATTGCACATGGACCTGATGCAGCTCCTTGGCTTCCTTCTACAGCTTCCAAAGTGGTATTCTAGGACTGGACATAGCCCTTAGTCAAATATTTTTGCCGTGTCGTCAATTCTAGTGCGGTGCCATGCTGCAATTCAACCAGCGCTATAGTGGATAGTTTGTTCAGATCCAAAGTCACGCTCTGGATTGGGTGCAGCCGCTGGTGAACTTCTTCATTGCCGACGTTGATCACAGTCGGGAGGACTTGCACATTCCTATCCCGGGGCTCAGTGCTGATAGATGGGCTGTCCTGCAGTAGAGGTATTGCCAATGTTTGTTTGGAAATAATATTAAAATGGACTCTAGTCTATCTCTTACCACCCCAAATTATTCATGGTTGGATTCGGGGATCGTCATAGTTGCAGTTGTAGATGAATCCGTTATAACTTTGATAAGCCGCTGCAATTGGTATTCCATCCCCAATTTGGTACCACTTCCCGCCTCATACTCCTGACGCTGTTTGGTGCGAGTCTCCTCCCACATATGCTGTGCTGCATCTTCAGGATCCATCGATGACTCATTGCCGGAGTCATGGGTGCTTAGTTCCTGCGGGACAGGTTCTTCAGGGACATCCGAGGGAAGCTCCTTAGATAACTCCTCCGGACTCACTAAGATGCGCCAGTCCCCCAGCCAGTCCTGTACAATAGTATCCAAATATTCCATCGTGACTTTATAAGGAAATGGTAGCCACTACCAATTAGGGTATTGCCTAGCCTAAATATGAATAGAGTGGGGTCCAATAGCAAACCAAAGGATGCGCTGATACTTGGTCACGGCGTAGGGAGAAACTCTAGGAACGGAAACCGCGACAGCTTGCAATGCTTCCCAATAGACCCATAAATGAATCGTATAGTCCGCTTGTCGACTGGGCTCTTCGACCCACCATAGGTTTTGATAGTGAGCACCGTGGAAAACCATGACTGCCTCGACTGCCATTAGTTGGTAGTCTTCAGGTTCCATCCAAGCAACAAGAGCGATAAGAATCAACAGCCAACTATAGGAAAAGGGTTTCCTAGTCTGAGTAGAAAGCACATCTTCAAGCAATTGATTTAACAAAAATAGAGACCAATTCATTTGTACCCCCTCAGCACATTTCTGGGAATAGGCGATAACACCTGAATTGCATTGGACTAGTAAATTGCTGCGAACAACCTTGTTGCCCAGAATTCTTGCGCCAATGCACACCACCTGTGAGTTAATGTTGTCAATGCAATAAGTGTGACCATCCCATTGTAAACCAAAGTGATCCTTCAGTTGCTTGGAAAGTTTCTTGTCTATATCTCTCCAGCGAATATACTACGTCAGGTCTTCCCCAGCCTTTGGTAAACCAGTAATGCTTGCAATCAAGTCGACTGTGACAGAGATTGGCGTAGTCAGCCAAAGCATCCCTCCATGGAAACACGCTAGCAGTTTCTTCACACAAACATGTGCTTCATTCAAGCAGCCAAAATGGGGCATATTGATGAGCCCCAACAACCCATAGTTGTCTAACCCACTGGCCCATAGTTTCAGAATTCACTGAATGGGGGCACTAGGCGCCATGGGGATGGATTCATATGGCTCGTCCCAGACATATTTAAGTAAAAGCAGGTCATGATCTTTGAACTTGATCCTGATCAATGCAGGGATGATATCGACCGAGCACGTCATCCCTTTTAGCAGCGCTGGTAACTTGGGAGGGTACTTCGGATTCTTTGACGGCTGTCGTGGCTTGGATCCTAGACATGTAGGAGCGATGTATCCCAAAATATCATGAACCAAGACACCCCGAGGTTCCGTGGATTCAACAGCTCCCGAGCTCGATGACCCAGTCTGTTCAGTTCCTTCTCTCTGCATTCTCACAGACATGCGAGTTTGCCTCTTCTTGAGTAGCGTAGGACTGGGTCTATGAGTCTGCCGCTTCTACTTAGGAATGGATGACGAACCCACTGGCACACTCATGATTTCATCTTCCATAGTTGTGGGCCAAATGGGGGGCTCATACTCATTGGAAATTTCTATAGCGTCAAGGCCGCTTAGCTTCCCTTACCCCTCAAAACCTGAAAATACACTCAACAGCTCTAACTGCACTTCACTCAACACTGTGTGAAAAATTCACCCTCTACTTTTGCTCACGCAACTGAAGAATTCCATCCTACACATCCCATGTGGTGTTTTATAACCACTTCCAATCTAAATTCATCATTGCCAAATCTAACTTCACCATTATTGCTAAATCGTATATTAATGACGCCAAATTCGATGGCGATCTTACGCTTCTAACGGTCAGATCACCCATTAATGCAGGTCGCTTCAACAAGCGCCACCAGCCAACTGGTTTAACTACCTGCATTTATTACTTTATTTAACCACCCCATAGCCTTGCAACTGTCGCAAATGGCCAACCGATTACCATTAACAATTTTAACCTTGCGCAGCCCCTTCCCTGGGGCTCGCCTTGCTGTGCTAAACTAAAATATTCATCTCTCTTTTTTTTTTAACACCTCAAGTGGTGCACATCGCTGGCCCTGTTCTATTGGGATTCAAGTGACTCCCGTTAATGAGCTTCGGCAACATTGCGCCATCTAATTGTTGTAACTGAACTGCACCGCCAAATGTAATGGACTGAACAAGATAGGGACCTAACCAGTGCATTTGTAACTTACCTAGATTCTTGATGAACTTACTGTCGTATAACAGCACCAAATATCCTTTCGTAAACTTTTTTTGCTTAATATGACAATCATGCCATGCCTTCTATCAATCCTTCACAACCTATTGCTGGAAGCTTACGTTGAAATGATCTTCTTCAAGCTGAATGAATTGTGCAGCACGTTCTTTTAATGCCTCTGCATCATCCATGCCCGTCTTCGCGGCAATGCGCAAGTTGGGAACAATATACTCCATAGGAATGACTGCCTATTACCCATAAACCAACTTA
The DNA here is from genome assembly GCA_001517045.1 of Pseudotsuga menziesii. NCBI lineage: Eukaryota > Viridiplantae > Streptophyta > Pinopsida > Pinales > Pinaceae > Pseudotsuga > Pseudotsuga menziesii. The sequence continues at coordinate 289,153 of LPNX010567289.1, forward strand.
AATGGTGTCTGACCTGTTAGCCATTTACAAGTAGCGCGATAGGCCCATAGAACTACAGGAATTTTTAAATCCCAGTCATTGCAGTTACCATTACATACCTTGGTCAGTGTTATCTCCAAAATTTTGTTGAAGGCCTCAACAGTACCATTTGCCTGCGGGTGGTATGGTGTACTCCTCTTATTTTGTATCTGGAGCTCCTCAATTAGCGCTTTTATCATTCAGTTGAAAAAATGACTGCCCTAGTCACTCATCCGGATTCTAGGACACCCAAATCATGTCACAATGTTCTCAAAAATAAATCATGCTGTTGTTGCAGCGATACAATTAGCGACTGGTGTAGCTTCCGCCCACTAATTCAGGTAGTCAGTTGCAGTAATAATATAGTGAGAGCCAATGTGCTTACCTGGCTGATTAATAGGACCCACAAAGTCTATGATCCATTTATCAAATGGTTGCAGAGTCACCTGCGGTACCAGTGGCATCTCATCCCTCCGCGATGGTTTACCAAACCGTTGGTAGACATCACAACTCCTTCCATAGTCTGCGACATCATTATGCAACGTGGGCCACCATAGCCCAGCACGCAACACTTTTCATGCAATAGCCCGGTCTCCATAGTGACCTCCCGCGATTCCTACATGTGGTTCTTCTAGAGTGGGACCCTGCTCCTACGGTAAGACGCACCATCGCAAAATTTCATCCAGTCCAAGTTTATATAACTGTCCAGCAATTAGTTGAAAATTGGAGGCTTTTATGACCAGATGCTTCTTTTGGCTAGTCGACATGTCTGCTAGGGCAACACCAATAGACAAAAACTGAATAATTGGTGCATAGTGATCATCTGTGACGTCAACCTGGAACAATTGCACATTTGGAAAGCCATCATCAATATTGGTTGGTTCTTCACCATTCACAACACGTGACAGATGATCCGAGCCAGCATTCAACCGTCTTGGCTTTACCACTATTTCAAAATCAAACTCTTGGAACAAAAGAAACCACCTACAGATTCTACCCCCCAACACAGGCTTATTGACTAGGTATTGTAAAGTAGAATGATCCATGAACATCTTGAAATGTCCTCCCAACAAATAGTGCCTGAACTTTTGTAGAGCATAAACCATATATAGGCCTTCCCTTTTGGTCATGGTATAATTTCGCTCAGCAAATGATAACTTTCTACTGTCATATGCTATTGGATGATCCAATTCTCCTTCACCTGGCTATGCAAGAACAACCCCCAGTGCAGTAGAAGAAGCATCAACATGCACATGGAAATATTTATTCCAATCAAGAAAAAACCAGTATTGGTGCAGAGGTCATCTTGGCCTTCAGGGTATCGAAACTTCCTTGACATTCTAGAGTCCATTCAAACACAGTGTCTTTTTTTAATAGCTTTTCCATGGGAGCAATAATCACAGCATATCCTCTGATAAACTTGCAATAGTATCCTGTATCTCTAAATGTTGCCCTGAGCATCTTTACATTCGCCGGCGGTGGTAAACTGAGGATCAGCGCAATCTTCACCGGATCAACCAACAGACCTTCTGTGCATACGATGTGCCCAAGTAGCATGCCAAAGGGTGCACATAAAACGCATTTTTTTGAATTCAATCTGATGTTGTCTACACCATTCCAACATCAATCATTGATTTTCCAGATGGTCTCTAATCAAGCCATAGACGGTCCAATCATCCATATATACCTGCACGAATTTTTGAATAAAATCTTTAAATACAGCGACAACTACATAGGAGAATACAGCGGGTGCATTCTTCAACCCAAATGGCATGAATATATATTAAAAATAACCCCACTCAGTGACAAATGTAGTCTTATGGCGATCCTCTTTCGCAATCCCGATCTGGTGGTATCCTGAAAATTCATCTATGAAGGAGTATATCTCTTGGCCTCCTACACCTTCCAGGACTTCATCTGTAAAAGGGGTCAGGAACTGATCGTGTACACATGCATCATTCAACTTTCTCAAATCCACACAAATGCGAATTTTACCAGTCTTCTTATCCTGGACCACCATCGGTCTTATCCACTCTGATTCTTCTATAGGTTCGATGATCCCCGCATCGAGCATCCTATCGAGCTCAGCTTTCACGTGATCCTTGTATCGCGGGTTCAATCTATACAGCCTCTGGCATACTGGTTTTGCATTTGGTTTGAGTCAAATATTCATTTCCCCCAAGTCATCGAGTATCCCCTTCATCTCTGAAAATCGTGTTGGGAAAAGGTCCTAGAATTCATGCAGTAAATCTGTGATTTTTCCATCGTCTCTTCGCCCCAATAGTCTCTGACATTAGCAAATTTTGGATTCTCTGCTGACCCAATGTTAACTTTTTGGATCCTCAGCGGCTGATTCATCGAGTCCATCGGTACGTCGTAAGCTATGACACCATGGCTTACTTCAAACTCTGGAATATTAACATTCTGCATCTTGTCATAATCTTCGGGTTCCCTGGACAAGTTGTAGCACATCATCATGGATTGGATGGAGCAATTTTCATGTGGATCAACTGGGTATGCAATAGGTATGAATTTTAGTACTATGTCACGGATAATGTGTAAAGCATTACATACCTCAGGGTTGGCGTCCCGAAATCTAAACGTTTGCACAAAGCAAATCGACAACTCCTCTCAAGTGGTAATGGTTCTATGCAATTCTGCTGCCACATATTAGGATCTTACCATCTCTTCTAGAGTATGAACAAAAGTGTGAACCCACTCATCTCTGGGTCATGATGTCCATGAATTCTAAAACTCGATCAAATGACTAGTGGGGTCATTTCATTTGTCATATCTCCCAGCATGATAGACCTCTACATCGCCAAAGCAGACCATCATCAATCTACGGCACTACTCCTAGTCACGGATCATCCGTTTGTGTGTCACCCACCATCGAGCCAGAGTAGCCTTCAGTGCTACATCAAGAGCCAGTATCCTTTGTGGTTCAAACACTTTCTCTTCAAATACCTGAAAGAACTCTGATAGCCCCAACAGTCCTTCATAAACAGGTAACTTGATGGTCTCAGTCGCAACATGTTGAAGAGACTGTGTAATCAACCCACATTTTCTGAATGATATTTCATGGAATCGATTCTGCCAATTTTCTAGAGCATATTCAGAATCAGAGGACGTGGAACTTGCGCTTCGCCATCCAAGTTCGCCATCAATGGTAGGATGGATATAGTCCTCAGAGATGTTATAAGCATGATCCCAACTTCTCCCAAATTCATCCTTTACAGGTTCGATATATCGTTGTCCTTCCTGAGGGTCCATAGGAGAAATTACCCTAACATTCTGGTTTTCAAATGTCATAACACATTTTTTGAAGTTGATAACTGCCATGCTATCATTAGCCCATCCAATTCCTAGCAGCGCGGGATAGGAACCACCATCTAGGCTACAAATTCTATCACATCAAAATCAACACGTGTTTTCATACCTTCAATGTCGACAACCAAGCTTGAAACACAACCAATGGGCTAAACCTTCACTTGGTTTGCTAAACGTAGCTGTATCGGCGACCATCCCAATGTTGGATTTCCCATCAATTGCCAGGTTTGCTTCATCATAATGTTTACATATGATCCAAGGTCCAGAATGACGCAGTCAACCTCATAATATCCAATCTGGATATTCATCCTCATTTCCTTTCCTGTCTTCCTTTTTTGCAAGGAATTCACAGCAGAATCCTTCACTGTCTTATCCGGGTGGTGCAATAATGTCTCAAGCTCAACAAGGGAGTCTGACACCCTCTCCAGCAATAGACAACTCTCAAAAAACTTGTCCAGGGCACCATGTTGCCGCGATGGTCCTACTTCTACAAAGGGGTCGAAAGTAGAAGGCATATCAATAATTGGTAACTTACCCAGATTTCTCCTAATCACCTGCTTTGCTTCAAAGAAAGTGTCTTTCTCTGTCGCAACATCAAGTCCTATTTTTTTCTTGCCAGCAAGCCGAACTAGTTGTCATGGTCCATCATCACCAGTTTTTGCACCAGCACGAGTGGCAATCCCAACATCAATGTCCTTCATCCTTGGTTCAGCATGAATTGTCGCAACTGTTAGTCCTTGATTCAAGTTATGGGATTGAGTTCCCGGCGGGTTCTGATTCAGCGGCTGATTCATCAATTGATTCATCAGTATAGTCTAAGCCTGGGGCGGGTTCTGAGTCTAAGTTTGATTCTGCGGTGGAACTGACCCTACATCAGCGGCTAATTTTGTACCTAGAACATAGGCTGATTCTAATTCTGTGCATTCAGCAACCAGGGAATGTTTCCATCTTGCCATTTTGCGATCAACTGAGGACAAATTTCGACATTGTGATCATCGAATGCACAGTATGTACACTATGCATGAGGACATTCTCTCCGATAGTTCCTGAATACCCCCCAGGTATAACATTGAATGGATTCCTGACCTCATCCTCCTCCTCGACCAAATCCTCCTCCGCGGCCCCTAAATCCTCCACGGGTTCCTCCCTGTTGAAACTACAGTTGAGCCATCTGTTGTTGTGGTTGCTGCTGAACATAATGTGCATCCTAAACATATTGTGGCTGATTATACTATGGTCGCAGTGCCTAGTTATACTGTGGTTGTACCACCATTTGCGGCTGTGGTGCAAACTACAACTACACTATAAACTGTGGCTGAGGCTGCACAGGGACAAAATGCATCAGAGGTGGTGGTGAATATGGCACTTTTGCTGCTGGTTATACTACTTGTGGCTGTGCTTACACTATCCGGGGGTCCTCCCCTTTCACAAAGTATAAATCATACGTCCTCTCCTGGATCAAATCATAAGCGCGACAGTTTTTGTCGTCATGTCCAGCTGACCGACAAAATGTATAGTACAAATTTTCAGATTTGGTAACCATCTTCTGCATGTAATCACAGTTCTCATGGAAATGCCCATAGACCTGATGGATGCAACACCATGGTGCACAAGCACAACTCAACGAATTGGGGGCTCCCGACAGCAAATAATTCTGAAACGTCGGGCAGGTTTCCTTGTTATGTCTGCCTACATGGCAGTGGGTGCACCAAATATCATTGTGATATTCCTTGGCCTTTTTGATGCCTTGCAATTGCAACGTCAAATTGGCCAACTGCACCTGAATATGATTCATCCAACGCCGGTTTCCCCTACTGGCGATGCCTCCAATTTCATCGCGGTCTCCAGAGCCTCCCTTTATGTCACAATATTTTACTGCATTAATGATTGTTGGATATGAGGGACAACCACCATGATACACCATTCTTTATGTTGAACACCGCTCATCTGAAAACTGACCCAGGCCATCAATGTCTTAAATCGCTGATTAAAATCCCAAATCGTTTCATTGGGGAATTGTTTGATCTCTTTTAATTCAGTAATGTACTGATCTTGGGATTTTGACTTCTTAAATTCCTCAAATAGCCATGTTCTAATCTTGTCCGATGTTTTTGCAGTAGCTCCCTAAGGCACCCATGTGAATATCATAAACCCTTGCAACGCGTGGCCCCTCAGAGTAGTGGCTAGATGACTTTTCTTGACATTATCATTAGTATTTTGGAGAGCAGTCCAAATCACTTCACATAAGAACCAGTACTGCTCTGGATCATTGGTGCCATTTCCATGGAATATTGGCAACTTCATTTCATCTCCCGCCATTCTGGACCTTCTTCCTCCTGCTGGTGCTCTATAACTAAATTGTTGCTGACACATTGGGAAAGTCGACGTAGAATGCGGGTTCCTCCTTCATGGGGTTCAATCCTATTGTTCTTCTAGGTGTATCATGGGCCTGTATGTCCTCGTCATCACAAAAAGGTCACTTTGTCCCATGTGGTTGTTCTTCACGGTATCACACTTCGACTTCAACAGGCCCTTCTCCCGTCTTCTGCCTCTTTTCTTGAAACCTTGCTCCTCCCCTCGTACAACCACTTGCTTCTTCGGTGACCTTTACATTCTCATCATAAATCATGCCCATCTACCCCTTACTTCCTTATGCATTTCCCCCCTTTCTATCATAGTGCCTACATCCCCCACACACCAGAGTTCCACTACTCCTGGTCCATCTTTAGGATACCTTTTTCACATACTAGTTTCTTAATCGATAGTTGTAGCGACAATAAGAATATTCCTCATGCTCCACTGAAAAACTCCCTTTCTACTTCATTAAAATATTTATTGGTATCAATGGAAAACGTAGTGATGTATCCTTCTAAGATACTATCCAACCATAGCTCGACTACCTGTGATGCCTTGTTGTTGGTTTCTTGTAGCTCCTGGATCAATTCTGGGGTCCAGGATGTTGGCTCTCATCCTTGAAAGTTTATCTTCCACTTACCAAACTTTTCCAACTATTCATGCAAGAGTACAGGGAATTCACAAAAGAACCATTCATGGGGACCGTCGTGAATATATCTATCCAACCATTGGCTCGTCAATAGTTTAGGATTATGGTTTTTGACTTCAGCAAACTTCCGCAACTTCAGATCAAACCATCCCTCGATCTTTGATAGATTCGGATGCCAAAACATATCTCCCTCTTATTTGCAACTCGGTCCCAGCAACGAAACCATTTGCTAGCGAAACCCGCCAACAAAGCTTCATCGACAGGAGTTCCCACTCTGTCGATGCCATACAGCACAACCTCCCTAAGCACTGGCCCAGACAGGTTTTACCTTGCCCAGCAACGTCTGTGGACTAGTCGAGGTCTCACCCAAGGCGTTCAAGGGAGAGGTATCGAAACCGAGTTTCCAATAGTGGGAAAGGAGGATATGGGGATCTGATGGTGGGACACCATAACTTATACAATCATTGCATCCTCACATAGTATCACAATATCGCAGTATTATTCAGGGAACATCATTACTCACAGCGCATCAAATAGTTATAGAAACACAGATTGCATCAACATAACAACAACAGATCGCATCAATATAGCAGAAAGAGATTGACTCGCATCTATATTATGCCATTGCAACAAAACAGAGTCGCAACATCATAACAGATCTATAATAATAGACAATATTTGAGCCATATTCATCACATCATATTAACCTTGCAAAATGTACCACATTACATAATTCTTCTCCAAAACCGGAGACTGCATACATTAGGAAAAAACCTGGATAAATCACAGTTACGATAGAAAATTATCCATAAATCAGATCACCCTAGATCTTATCGGATATAATTCTGCTCCCGATCTCCTCAAAAATAGATCTATAAATAGGCTTACACCTTTACATTGAGGGTCCACTACTAACTGAATTCTAACCCCTACTGACCTACTGCAACAAAACTTGGTGAAAATATACATAAAATATTCAAAAAGCGGTTATTCTTTCACTCATCGCGTTGATCTACCCTTGTGCGGCACCGCATGATCTTACACAGTTGTCGCAATGCTGCGCAACTCACTTACCCCAAAGCCCTTTCCAACACTCAAACCACCTCCAACATTCCCCTTATCAAATCTCTTGTGCTCCTTTCTCAATTTCAGAAATTTCACAAGGTAAAGAATGAACAGCCTCCTACTGAATTTGATGGATAGATATATGCATGCCCAAGTCTTTTTGGTCAATTTTTCAATTAATGAGCCACCTGCTCTGTTCCACTTTTTTGGGGAACATGACCACAAAATTAGGGAAGTTTCCCCCCTGCAACAGCTGGAAGTGAGTGAGGATGCTGCCATGTGTCAGTTTGCTCTCACCGCAGTCTATTCCTCCTAGTGGGTCAGTGGACACTCATTCAACAGCCTCCTTAGGCTATTTTTCTCATCTTTTATTTATTAAATAATAAAATATTCAATATAATTAATTACAGTCATTCTTGACCCCACTTGGTCAATAATCATAAACTTTACAATAAAATTAAAATAAAATGTTTTCTTAAACATAAAATGTTATTTAAATTGGGGTACGTGACATCATATTTTCTCACATCTTTCTCAAGATGGTTGATAAAGGATCTTCAAAGCTATAAAAGAATTTTTTCATGATTAACATTTGTAAAGTATTTTTTAATATTCATGCAATGCAATACATATAAGGTCTTCCCTGCGATCATTCCTTTTTTCAATACTGAAATAATTGTTTTCTTCAAACATGCCATGGTATTTATGTTGGACTAATTAGGAGGATCATATGAGGGGAACACTCACCCTTTCTTCGCACAGGAAACCAGATTTGAGTCTTTACCAATTTTCATTAGATCTAGTTGAATATTAAAAACTTGAAGGTCAAACTATATGAGGAAACATGTATCTATCTCATTTACTTCAACTTGAGCACATAATAATTCAGCACTAATGGAATCTGTAGATGTCTATATTCCATCTAGAGTCGACAATCCTTCCTCATCCAAGCATAATAGATATAAATCTAGGTGCAAATTATCTCGTTCATGCATCTCAACATACCATTAAATTTGAATAAACCAAGGTTGTGATTTTTTAACAAATAAAGAAATAAGATTTATTTGAATTGATTAAAGGTCAACAACGTAGACATATTTTGCCTATAGTATAGAAAATATTATATGGTTAATATAAGAATATAAATACAATGTTTATAATTTTCAAAACGTCTATCTATTATTTGTTTTGATGAAAATGTTGATGCAAATGATCGATGCAGAGGGAACGGTCACTCCTTTATAAAACCAATTGATTGATCAACGACATCTCTGATAGGAATATCCATGAAATATCGAATGTGCATTTTATATAATCCTTTGAAAGGAATAGATAAGAGAAGGAGAAATCATTCTTTCTCATAAGTGGCATTTTAATTATGTATTTGTGCTAGAAATAAATTAATCGATCAGATTATGGGAAGCCACACTTTTATCAAGAGTTACCCTTACCATTTAAATGGATCATTATTGTGGTTTGTCGAAAATAGATTGTTCCCAAAAGTAGCGACCATTCCTTCCTCAAAGTTACTTATGTCAATGTTATCTACAGAGATCCTTTAGAAAAATTTCTTGTGTGGATGTTTCCCGAGAAGTTAATGTCAATGACTCAAGGTACTATACTCTTTGTTGTGGTTAACACAAATGGTAGTATGTATGTGAAAGATAGACTGCTCGTTCTATGAGATTGATCATTTGTAAATGGATCGACCGACAATTCCTGAAGGGATGCAAATTATACTAATGATTAGCGATAATAAATAAACCTCGTTAATATTGACTAGTGGTACCCCAGCCAAAATATGAATCCAATGGTTTTTCTCCCCTCGTGGGATGTTATGCAATTTTCAATCTTGGATAAGGGTCAGTTGAATGCTCTTGTGATCCCTATTTGTATCATATAAATACTTGGAATAATGATCACAATACGTATCAACCTATAGTGATCAACATTAGAAAATATACTATAGCATGGGTACTGGAAGGACAGGTTACTTGAACCTTTTTCTTCTCACTATTCTTTATATTTCCATAATACAAGGGATAGTTGTTTTTTTTGTGTTCACTATTCTTGATATTTCCATAATACAGGAAGGGATAGATGATTTTCTTTGTTCATTATTCTTGATATATATACAATATAAGAAAGGTTTGTTGACCCTTCAAACATTCTGTGTTATTTATATTTCTATCATAAATTAAGGGGTAGTCAACCTTTCTTGTGTTCACTATCCTCAATATATATAAAATACAAAAATCCTCATCTAAACCTTCCTAGGGTCAATATTCTTTATATTTATATCATAAAGGAAGTTGGAAGAAACTTATTATGTTCACTATTCTTGATATTTCCATAATATAGGAAGGATCATCTATTCCTTCTTGTGTTCACTATCCTCAATATATATACAATACAAGAAGGGTCAGTAGACCCTTCGTAGGTTCAATATTATTTATATTTTTATCATAAAGGGGCAAGAAACCCTTGTTTTGTTCACTATCCTTAGTATATCTAAAATAAAGGAAGGGTCAGTCGACCCCTCCTTTGTTTAATATTCATTATATTTCAAGCATAAAGTAAGGGGTGGTCAACCCTTCTTCCTTCCACTCTTATTGATATCTCCATACTAAATGAAGGGTCTCATGTTCCTTCCTGTGTTCACCATCCTCGATGTATCTAAAATACAATAAGGCTCGGCTGATGGTTCTTAGGTTCAATATTACTTAGATTTCTATTATAAAGGAAGGGTTGTCTGACTTGTTCACTATTCTTGATATTTTTATAATATAAAAAGAGAAATACGTTCCCATCTTTTGTTCATTATTATTGATATATCTACATTGGTACTGGAAGGGGTGGTGATTCCTTTGTGCATTCAATATTATTTTTATATCTAATACAAGAATGGGGAGTCAAAATTTCTTGTATCATAAAAATAACTAGAATAGTGATCACAACAAGGGTATCATGATCCTTTTTCTCAATGATATTCATGATATTTGGAGGATATAAGAAGGGGTGACTGACACTTCTTATGTTGATTATTCATGATAATTTTTTAATATAGGAAGGGTCAGTCGTTCCTTCTTGTGTTCACTATTTTTTATATATCTACAATATAGGAATTGCAAATCGAGGCTTCACAAATTCAATCCTTTTACATTTCTCTCATCAAGTAAGGGGAGGACGACCCTTTGTGGGTTCAATATTCTTTACGTTTCTCTCATAAAGGAATGGCCAATCGACCCTACTTGTGCTCAATATTCTTGGTATTTATATAATACAAGATGAGATTGAGAAAATTCCATCATACAATCAAGTCCATGAGGATGAATGAGACATGGACAAGTTGATGAAGAGTTGTCAATTATTTCAATATGGCACAGTTGACATGGTAGTGAGTTGATGTGGCAAAACTAATATGATAAATATGATGAAGCACAAATGATATGACAATGAGTAATAAAGCTAATGAAGTAGAGCCTCAGTTTAGATATTGATATTGTAGAATTAAAGGGTTGGTGCAAGCTAATGGGGGACGCTTTTGACGCATTAGATGCAATAGAAAACTAAAAAAACATGCATTCATCAAATTACATGGATATTTTGAGGTACTTGAAAAATGAACCTTGCTTTGAGTAAAAAAGATGAAATGTAGGAAATTGAATCATGATTCCAAATATATAAATTTTATCGATTGGAAATATTCATAACTATCTCAAGTTTGATATCTATTTATAGGTACTTTTTATTTTTTTTGGTAAATGATAAGGTATATGTGTTTATTGGTGCAGCCTTTGAGTGTTTAAATGATGGAATCAACCTACAAAATTCGATGGACATATAGAGAACACATAGTACTAGTATGAAACTATTTTCCAAAATAAATTAAATAACTTATAATTATTTGTTTAATTATCTAAGTGATCAAACCTTTAAAACGGTATTCCAATTGTGGGTACAACCTTTGAAAGTCGTAAATCAATGATCATGACACGATTTTTTTATAGCATGTATAGGTTTGTATATTGTAGTGCACAACATACATTTTTTTTAAATGCATAAGAAACAAAAAAGTTATGGAAAAAACACTAATAATGTGCTTTTTGAGTTGAGTAATGACATAAGAAAATTGGAAAAAATCATATTTAAAGAAAATACATATTTGGAATCTATAGAAAAAATGCAATGTGGTTCTAAAATTTCGTAAAATTTTATTGTGTGTAGCATACTATAACAAGGGGTAAAACACAATCATATACAGAAAAATGGTGAGATTTCTAATTATCTATTGTTTACCATATTCCATACCATAGGTTTTGTTAACTCGAAGCTAAGTCCGAAGAAGACACATAGGAAGAGTGATAACATCCACACAAGTGACAAGGCTCGGTCTTAATGATAAGAAATAGGAGCACATTTATTTTCAATTCAAATTTTCCTTTCCTGCCTAGTTGGGTGGCATGAAAACCAAAATGCATGCATGTTTCATCTCTATAAATTGCATACATGTTTTGTAAAGCTAAAACACGCACACAGTAAAAATAAGTTGTATCTTAGGGGTAAGGGGGGGAGGGCGATTGGAAGAGAGAAAACTATAAATATCAGGGTTGGGGGTAGGGGTTTAGGGAAGATTAGGGGAGATTAGGGAAGATTAGGGAAGTTAGCATGAAGAAGGTGTATGTGGTTGGGGTAGAGAAAGAGAGACCCATGGGGAAGTGGTAATTGGTAGGGGGTGGTATATTATGAGAGACAGAGAGTGAGAGGGGTAGGATAGGGGGAGTAGGATATATATAAATATGGGTTAGGGTTAGGAGAAGGAGAGAGAAAGAGATGGGAGGAGGGTGTGGTTATGGGTAGGGAGAGATAGAGAGAGTTAGGGGAAATGAGAGAGAGAGAGAGAGAGAGAGAGAGAGAGAGAGAGAGAG
>LPNX010567289.1:301601-314734 GCA_001517045.1 Pseudotsuga menziesii
TTAGGGGGTTGGGGATGGGTGTTAACAAGTGTTAGGGCCTGAATTAGGGAATAAAACATGCTTTACAAAATGTGTATGTGTTTTTCAAGTCTTTAAAATGTGTATTCATTTTGGTTCTCTAAAACACATACAAGTTTTAGAGAACAAAAACGTGTATGCATTTTTTTTCTCCTAGCCTTTTTGGGATCCCACTTAGCTTCCTTGGGATTTCCCATTCCTATGTCTAGAAAACATGTACATGTTGTTGAATTCTACAACAAAAATGTGTTTTGCAAAACATTGTTTGCATCTAAAAGGTATCCCACCTTTATGCGAGGACCCTAAAGTGTTTCCTTGGAGGGATAATTATAGAATTTGAGGATTCAATTTGTTTAAATTAAAAAATGTGTGGTTGAATATGGACAAATTTGAGTTTGGTTAAGGGCTATTGAAAGTGGCATGTTTGGATGCAAAGTTTATTTGAAACATGAAATAACATAAGAAAGGAATAGGGATGTAAGGATATTTTTGAATAATTTTTAAGGATATATTTGTGACAATAGAGGTACATATTCAAACTAGAAAAATTATAGAGTTAAATGATAGAAAAAACATTGAGTTAAATGACTATTTTATTTTTTAGGAAGAAACAACTCAACTTGCAAAATGGAATGGCATGGGATTAATGCTAATTTAATATATTTTTCTATTTATTTAGTGAAAGTATGGTTGGAAGTTGCATACTCACAGCGGAGTCATTCCATATATTTGACCCCTTGTTCATCATCCCCCCCTTTTTCAAGGTTCCCTCCCTTGGTCTGAGGACTATCTCATTGACCTAAAGTGGTGCAAAGAAAGTTCTATATCTACACAACCCTCCTTGATTTTTGTATTTTGACTAATTCCCTTGTATATGTTATTTGAAGTTATAGTTAGCATGACAAATCAAAGAAATACCTAATCTAGTCGAGGTACAACCTGAGAGATAACAGAGAGGATATCGTTATGTTGGAGGACCAGCTAATGATGATGATATACAATGTGTGGTACATAGATGAGTGCAACTCTCAATGAAATTTAAACAAAGGCTTTCGTCTACTACTATGGAATTTAAATGAATTGAAGGATGTTGTTTCCTAAATACATTTCAATTTCGTTTTTTTAAATGGAATATGTTCCACCATAACTATAAAAAATAGCAGAACATACATGAGGAATAATTTTGTGATTTCTAATTGCATGTTGAATTACAGTGGTTGGAATTTCACTGTTGACCCTATTTGTTGCAAAGTTTCATCCGAGGAACAAAAATTGTATTTCGAATGTTGTGCAACCATGAACAAACCACATAATAGAAATTGATATGAATGTAGAGGTAGATGGAGGCAGAGATGAGAATGCACCACTTGTATAATGTCAGCAGGTCTGCAAATGTGCATTGAAAGGATGAAGATTTGTATTGAAGGGATGCAATGGGGGAAGGTGGGGCATTTAATTAAGCATTTCAATCTCCATTGATGGTGCAAGTGCAAAACCAAATGTGCATTAAATGCACATGTACAGATTAAATGAATACTTAAGTAGGAGGTGCTCATCGCTTGAGCTTCTAAGATTTGGAGTCTAATCTTTAGATGAGGAGGCCATTCACAAATTAAATTTGCAAAAAACCTAAGAATAAATGAACAAAAGTGGAGAAATTACCAAATGCCAATTTGTTTCTATTAGATAAATGACTTGCCATCTAAATTTATGTGTGAAATCAACTCCATCAAAGGCATAAGCTTATGGAGCACATTCTATATAGTTTTCGTAATATATATTAATCATATCTAAGTAGTTTCATAAAAAGTTTCTTCTCACATATTGTTTTGTATCTCTATTGTTATTTAAATGTTTTTATTTTTGTATTTAAAAAGGTTTGTGGTAAAGAAAAAATTATTTGAGTTTTTTTTTTTTAATATTAAAATAAAATAAATTCTAAAATTATATGACAAATATAAATTAATAACAAATCTATAATAAAAATTATTTTAGATATATATTTCAATAATATGAATTTAAAAGGAGATCATGGACTGTGAATGAGCTCTGCAACTTGAAAGGAGGCTGGGGGCTTGGCTACGCAGGAGGAAGGATCCACGGTGATCATGCAGGTCGGTGACGTCTTAGAAAGGTCAATCAAGATGGTTCTTGCTCCTCCTCGGGGGGAGAGGGACCGTGGAAGGTACAAAATAGTAGAGGAGGGCACCGTTTCTTAGGAAAAGAAAATGAAAAGGGGAAAGGAATAATCAATGCATCTACCATGCCCAAAGATGGGGAAGGTTCTAGTCGGATCAGTAAGGAAGAAACAAATAATCAGGGCATAAGAAGGACAAGACAATGTGTCCTGAAATCCAAGACGGTGTCAAAATTGCAGATTAAATCTGAAAGATTCAGGGAGGATATTCAATACATGAAAGAGCGGGATCTCATAGGAACATTTGTGGGGATTTTTCCCACATAAAATACCCTGGTCTGGTGGATCAATACAACTTGGAAACCTCGAGGACATTACAACCTTCAACTGGGGGCCAAAGGTTTCTTTACGATAATTTTCTTTAATGAAGAGGACAGAACAAAAATATTTGGGAACAGCCCCTACTTCTACAACTTGGCGGGCCTCTTCCTTTGACCATGGAAAGAGATATTCAACCCTAACAAAGAAAACCTGACAATAGCTCCAGTTTGGATAAGAATGTATTCCCTCCCAACAGAATACTGGAAGGAAGAAATATTAATGGATATCGGGAACACATTGGGGAACTTCATCAAAGTCTCAGAGAAAACTAGACAAAGAAAATACATATCGTATGCCAAAATATGTATCTACCTTGATATATCCAGAGATCTTCCAGATGGAATTGAGCTAACATGGGAAGATGAGGAATGGTTTCAGGCCATAGATTATGAACAGATCCCTTTCAAATGCAAAAGATGTCATGAGTATAGCCATCTGTTCAGAGACTGCCCCCAAAACAAAAAAACCAGGAGGGAAGAAATACCAAGACAACCAGGATGCGGAGGGTTTCACAAAAATTCAAAACAAGAAACGGCAAGCGAGGAAGACCTTAGGACCATAACTAAATAAAAGAGTGCAGACCCAAAATCGGTATGAGACTCTCCAAGAAGATAAGGCAATTAGTAACACCGACCAACAAATAGATCTGGTGAAGGAAAAATTCCAAGCAGACCAACAAAGTGACCAGAACAAATAAAACAAGAGAAAGAAGACAGAGATAACCCCAAAAGAGAAACAAAAAATTGCAAAAGCCAATCTGAAGCCTCTTTTCCAGTGACAGCAAGAGGCGGTCAAGAAAGACTCAGGGACAATGGAACTTGTCTCAGAAGACATGAAAATAGGAGATCTGGACCTAGACGAGTTGGAAGCTGCTTGCTCCAACAAAACTCCAACCCATATACCCCCTCAACAAGTATCCATGCTGGAGAAATCCATTATTCAAGCCAAAAACTCAAGCCCCTTAGGGCTAGTCCTAGAATCCCTCAAAACGACAAACAGAAAGAAAAACCAGAAAAAAAGAAAAGAGGAGAAGGCCAAGCAATGTTCAAAGAATCAAAGTAATAGGGGAACAACTGGTGGCTTCAAGGTAGTATCCAACAATAAATGTTTCCCTATCACCCTCAAGTTAAACTATTTCTGATGCATATTACAACCTGGAATATCAGAGGCTATAAGAGCGCTCTTAAAATATGTCTTCTCAGAAGAAGGATTGAAAAAGATAAGTCAGGGATAGTTTTTCTGCAAGAAACAAAATGCTCGAGAGAAGAACTATCAAGTATCACCCGAAAAGTCTGCAAGGGTTGTGAATCTATAGCTTTAGATTCTAGAGGGGCAGCAGGTGGGCTGGGCATACTATGGAACCCACGAGAGGTGCATCTCTTCGGCTTCCTAGCCACTCTTTTCACTCTATCGACAGATTTCCACATCATAGGCACCAGAATAAGAGGAGTCGTCTCCAATGTATATGGACCCCCGAGGGCTGAACAAAAGGCAACATTCTTGGATTTGATTTCAGACATCAAAGCCATAGTCAAGGACAAAGCCTGGATCCTGGGGGGAGACTTCAACCTGATAAGGAACCTCGATGAAAAAAAATGTGGTATACGAAACCTAAACTCTGCTAGCAACCATTTTAATGCTGTAATTAATGACCTCAACTTGATAGATGTCAGAACATCCAATGGAATATTCACTTGGAACAACAAACAAATGGGAGACAGAGGGATAACTTGCAGAATCGACCGATTTTTACTCTCAGAATTGGTCATGATGGAAGGGGAATACCTAAGAGTGGTATTTCTACCAGTGGCAGGTTCGGATCATTGGCCTATTATCCTGGAATTAGAAAATGTTGGGGTAAATCCCTGCAGGCCCTTCAGATTTGAGAAATTATGGCTCCTCCATCTAGACTTCCATGAGAAACTCAAGGAGTGGTGGGACAGTTTTCCACCAATCAGAGGCACTCATATGTATCAATTCCAACAAAAAATTAAACTCCTTAAAGGTCATATCAAGAAATGGAACAAGGAATACTTTGGTAAAATATTTCAAGAAAAACAGGCCTTAGAGAGCAAGATCAAGCTAAACCAATCTCAAGGGATGAATAGTGGATTCTCAGAAGAATTATGGATTCAGGAAAATCTACTGCTACAGGAATTTATTCAAAGAGAACAACAGGAGGAAGTCTACTAGAACCAGAAGGCAAGAGTCAAGTGGCTCCAAGAAGGAGAACGCAATACTAGCTTTTTCCACAAAGCGGCCATTCAACATAGACATGCGAATCGAATGAATAGACTAAAGAGGGAGGATGGGAGTATTGCTGAAACTCAAGAAGAGTTAGAAACTACCTTGAACTCTTATTTTTCCAAGCTCCTGCAAGAGCCGGACAAAGACAGGGAGGAAGCCCAGAGAGAAGTGTTAATCCTTATCCCCAAGCTTATCACGGATGAACACAATCAAATTCTGGGAAAATCCATTGAGATGACAAAAGTGGAGACTACTGTAAAATAGATGGAAAAAGATAAAGATTCGATTTTGGATGGGTTCAGTACAAATTTCTTCCATGCTTGTTGGGATTGGCTAAAGGAAGAAATATGGGCTTTGGTGGAGGACTCTAGGAAATCAGGAAGTATTCTCAGAGCTCTTAACTCTACATTTCTAACTCTCATACCCAAAGAAAGCTGAACAGAGGATATCGAAAAACTAAGACCTATTGCTCTGTGTAATGTCATCTACAAAATCATTTCTAAGGTTATTGCAAATCGTCTAAGACCCCTCCTTCCTCTCATCATCTCACTGGAACAAGCTGGGTTCGTGCAAGGTAGGCAAATTCTAGATGGCATTATTCTAGTCCATGAAACTATCCATTCACTTAAAACTTCGAAGACTCCAGGTATGCTCCTAAAATTGGATCTTTCCAAAGCTTATGATAAATTGAATTGGCAGTACTTGGCAGGAATTCTTAAATCTTTTGGCTTCTCAAGGGAGTGGACAAACTGGGTTATGAATATGGTTTCCTCAGCATTCTTCTCAATCTTGTTCAATGGCTTCCCCTCGAACCCCTTCAATGCTTCAAGAGGCATTAAACAAAGGAACCCCCTATCTCCCTTCCTTTTCATCATTGCGGTGAAAGTATTAGGAAGGATGCTCAAGAGTAGGAGAGCAGCGAACAAAATTTAGGGCTTATCTCTAATAGTAGGGATGGATCCCCAGACCCACCAACAGTTTGTGGATGATAATATGATCATGGGCCCTTCATCGGCTCATGAGGCTATGGGAATCAAAGAAATTCTGAATACTTTTTTGGAAGCTAGTAGCCTAGAAATTAACAAGGAAAAATCTCAGACTTACTTCTTCAATACCCTGTGAATTACCAAAAGAAACATCCTCATAATTCTTGAGTTCTCGGAAGGCAGTATACCCTCTAAATATTTGGGAGCACCGCTGGTAGAATCGACTATCAAGCAAATATCTTGGAAGGAACTATTATATAAAATCAACAAAAACATCAATTTATGGACTTACAGGGCCTTTAACTTCTTGAGTAGACTCTGTTGCAGCTACAACAATTTTCCCAAATTTCTAAAAAAATTTGGACCCTCCTTTACTTTGGATTAGTTCAGTCCTTTTCTTGGTTTCATCCTGTTGATTTTAACCTATGGATTTTGAAGCGCCTTCATGAAATTTGAGTGCTATCGATCGACTGGTTTCTCATCGTTTTCATGCCTTAAATTTCATCTTAATTGAGTCCCTTGCCGTTTTGCAAAACTCTTTTAAAGCTTTCGTTTTAAAGCCTTCTTGTAGTGGGAGTTAGTTTGTTGACAAGCCCGCCGTTGCGGGTGTGTTTCGGATCCTCCTAACCTGTGGTCGGGCCGCCGTTGCGGGTGTTCTTCAGCTCGTCTTTTTCTTTTCCGCCCCGCCGTTGCGGGTGTTCTTCAGCTCGTCTTTTTCTTTTCCGCCCCGCCGTTGCGGGTGGCTTTCGAAACTTGATTTTTTGTTCCACCCTACCGTTGCGGCCCTTCTTCGAATCTTGGTTGTCGTGTTTGTGCGCCGATTGTTGCGGGAGTTAATCTTTTTGTCTTGCCGTTGCGGGTGGTAAAACTTCGTGGCTGTTGCAGGCGTTGTCTTTGTTTCGCGTCGGAAG
Organism: Pseudotsuga menziesii; assembly: GCA_001517045.1. NCBI lineage: Eukaryota > Viridiplantae > Streptophyta > Pinopsida > Pinales > Pinaceae > Pseudotsuga > Pseudotsuga menziesii. The sequence continues at coordinate 308,282 of LPNX010567289.1, forward strand.
GAGATGAACTCCACCCTCACCGTCGTTGCGGAGCAATGGGAAGTCCGGAGATGTTGTTTACTGCCGACTATGTGTATCGGAGCCTTGGAGAGTGTTGACTTCCCCGTTGCATCTTCCGTTGCGGGAGTCACCAAACTCCTTGTCGTTCGACAAATGAATCTGCTGCCGCTCGACCACGTTTCTCGATCGCATGACTTATGTTGTGCGTTGCGGGAGATGGAGTAGTGAGCATGGTCCGCCGTTGCAGAGAGGGGGAGTTTTAGTCGCCCGACTGACTTACGTGATCGCTCCGACGGAGTTGACTGGTCGCACGTGCGAGGTTTTATATATACGGGGCGTGTTTTTGGGTTTTTATTGTTTTTTTTTTTTTTGCGCCCAAGCTGTCAACACTGTCGAGCTCGCGAGTTGTGTGGAAGCATCGTACCGGTACCCGCGTCCAGCTGTTGATCGAAGGCTCCATCGTTGTCGCCATTTCGTTGTGCACTCCTGCCAGGTAGGATCTTAACCCCCTCTTTTCAAGGTTTCGGCTGGGTTACTTAGGATGTGTATAATGTAGAAGTTACGGCCTGTAGTTCCGTTTTGCTCACAAACGGGGTTTTTTACCCACGGCTAGGGTTGTCGGTCTCGTTTTCCCAGTAGTTGCGCCCGCGTTTTATCTTTTTGGGTTGGATAACTTGTGCGGTTAGAGGGATTGGTTTTTTCCCCTTTATAAGGCACGCATTTTCATCTACCTCCTCTATTTAGTTCATCCCTAGCGATAGAGGAAGACACGGTGCAGGCGACCGTTATGCCGCCTGCACCTGGTTATTTCTTGTTATGATGAGGTCCTTGAAACAATTTGGATAGGGTTTTCGCCATTTTTTCCATGATAGACACCTGGCTGTTCGATTCCCTGTTCCTCGAGCCCTAATCTTAGCCTCCGCCCTGCGCATTTACCATCGTCGGCCACCGTGAAGCCCTAGGGCCGTGCCACAGTTATTATTCGAAGCTTTGGGGGTATAATGAGTAATGGCGCTGATTGGTTTCCCCTGCGCGAAGGGTTGTCATGGGTGCCCGTATTTCATGACCGCACCAATGTAATTGTCATGTCCGCGAGTGGCATAGGCTTTGCTATTCTTATCCTTGCTAAAGCTTGTTTAAGTTTACAGGATAGTCGTGTTGATTTTGCACTCGCATTACTTACCGTCATTGTTATAAATTTGCATATTGATTAGTCTTGATGGCAGACCGTTTGATGAAGTAAATCCTTTAGCATTTATGGCTCGTTATATGGCAGAAATGATTTGAGTTTGTGCTGATAGTTCAGATGGTCAAGTTGTGCGTACATATGTGTTGCTTTCTTACTTGCACACTGATATCAGACAATAGCACAGCCCAAAAGATTGCATGACTAGTTCAAATCCTTCAATGTAAAGAACCTAAGTCTGATATCATTATAGCCACATAGACAAATGGAGAAAGAATAAACTGCTTCTTAATATTTTCAAATTTGAATTGCTTAATATCATGATGTTTTACATTGTAGGAAGATTTCAAGATGTCCAGGAGAAAGAAAAAGAAGGCCCCTGTGGTAGAAGAGCAAACAGCAATAGAGGCCGACCTACCAACTGAGTACATATATGAGGATACACAGTGTGTCACAGGGGTGGACCCTGAGTATAAGTGGGGAGACATACACAGGATGATTTCCTGTAGGGAAGTCCCAGATATGGGCCTGGAGGAGGAACACATCTACGCAAACATAGAAAAATCTGCAATCATGAAGGTCGCCACCAGGCCAGAAATGTTTCCATGTGCTGAGTTGATGAGGTGGATCCTTCCACACACAAACCATGGTTCAATGCTTATCTGTAACGTTGAAGGTCAGGGATATGCTTCCTTTAGCCCTGGATATATAGCCTTAGCCTACCACTTGCCTGAACCTCAAGTTTTCTTATCCAATGAGTGGTTGGACAATATCAGGATGGATTTGATAGAAACCATGAGAAAGATGCTATTACCGGGGAAGCTCTATAGACATAGAGCTACTGAAGATTATGACACAGCCACCCTTAGACCCCCGTACAGATTCATAGCTCTAATGTTGAATAGGATCTTCGGGAGGGCCAATGGTAGATTATTCAAATTCGAATGGATACCCCTGATGTTCTACGTGGCCACTGAAGGGACCATATTCAACTGGTCCGGCCTGGTATCTAGTAGCCTGTCTTCCTATATAGCTGCAGCAAAAGGAGGAGTACAACAGAAAAAATCCGAGTTTTATATGAGCTCGATCCTAATTGACTGCATAATATGCCACCAGCCCTTCCCCGAGCTCAAATGTGTTTGGGATAGGAACAGAATGCCCGTATATGCAGCCTTTAAGCCACTGGGGATCATCAATACCATAGTTACTACCGAGAAATCTGTGAGCATTTTATCATGCCTCTGCACACTCTTGTCTTCCAAAAGGAATGTGACTGCATGTCTGAAGAAGCCATGCATGTAATAGATGAATACGGTGATTCTTTCTTGACAGAAAACGGAATGTATCTGAGAATTTTTGGTGGGTCAAAGACACCTTATCTGTTGCCCAAGTACGCAACAGATTATATCATCCATAAGGAGGCTGTTAGACAGGTATTTATTGATGGAGTTGGTCATTTCTTATTTTCAAAGAAGAAGGCTGTCTATCCTCCCTTACCATTCAAGTTAGGCAGCCATAGTTTCGCCAATGTAAAACAAGCTCCTGAATTTATAGAGGAACTAGAAAAGTTCCATTTTGGGGAGATGACCTTTAGGAGAAATGACACTCATGAAAGAATGGTTGAGCATTGCAGAAAGCACAAGGTGTTTTATGAGTACACCCATCATTTCGACAAGGATGAATCCATGTTCAGAAGAGCCCCGAACATGATAGCACTCAGTAAGAGGTTCAAACCGAAGCACTCCACCAAGGGTGGGGAAGGATCTGAACAAGAGAAGGCTGAGCAGGCTAAGGCTGAGGAAACAGCCCGAAGAATAAGAGCAGAGGCCCAAAGGCTAGAAGAGGAGGCTGCGGAATGGCTCCAGAAAGGAGAAGAGGAAAAGACGAAAGCTGCCCAGGATGCAGCTGAAAGAGCAAAAGAAACAGCTAGAGAAGCCGAGGAGGCTGCTAAGCAAGCAGCTGAGGAAGCCCAGAGAAGGCTGAATGAAGAGCTTCGCAAACAAGAAGCTGAGAAGACAGAATTGATACAACAATCAGAACAAAGTCAGGGTGAAGAAAACCCTGAGGTGCAGACCATGCAAGTGCTCACTACTATCACTCCTACAACTCCCACGCTTCAGTTAGTGCCCTTTGCACACAAAAAGGGGGAAGAAGTCCCTGATTTTAGCACAGTATACTATGATAGGGCTACCAAAAGGATTATGAGGAGAACTGAGCAAAAGATAGAGACTGAAGGAATGACCAGCACAATGATAACTGATAAAGCTATGATGGTCGGGACAGATAAAGATCCAAAGTTTGTCATAAGGGATGGCAGGGCAGCAATAGACGCTACGCAGGACAATGTAGATCAAATGATGAAGGAGATAGACTCAACCAAGAAAACCTCCGCTCAGCTGAAGGACACCCTCAGGAAGGAAAGAGAAGATGGAAATAGGCTGAAAAGAAAGTATGAGCATGTGCTTAAAGAAATGGAAGCCACGAAGAGAAAAATCCATGCCATTCAACAAGAAGTACAGGTGAAAGAAACAACACAAGAATCCCTGGGAAAAGCCCAGCAGGAGATTCAAGTTTTAAAGGATGAAAAGGAGCAGCTGAGGGTAAAGATGGAAGACCTGATGGAGCAACAAAAGATCATATATGAATCCAATACCTTGAGCATTAAGGAGCTGGAAAAGCAGCTGGAAGAAGCAAAGGCACAACAGGTCAATCTGCAGCCAGTTAAAGATCACATCTTGGCTCAGAAAGCTAAGGTGCTGCACCTACAGAATGCTCTAGAGGAGGAAAGATGTCAGGTCCTCCAGATTGACGACAGACTGGATGAAATTTTAGACACAGCTTCTTATTTTGTGGACAGGTCGCAAGACATACTTGAAGTACTGGCTTCAAGGATAACCCGGATGGAGGATGACAAAGAAGTCCCAGCTGAGTTAGTAGTCAAAGATAAACAAGCTTTGAAACGGGACCATAACCTGATAGAATTTGCCGTCAACACTGCAGAAGATTTTCAGAAGAATGTCAAGAAAACAAAGGGAGCATGCTCCGAATTCTTTAGAAGAGCCCTGGTCACCTACAATCATTGTCAGGCAGAAGCTGGGCAGAGATTACAAGAGTTCCCAACTCATGATGCATTCGCAGAAATGTTGCAAAAAAGGCAACAAGATGAGGAAGCCAAAGTGCAATGCATCAGTGCTATTGATGAACAAATCCTCAGAAATGAAATAGGCCACTCGGCCATTAGCGTACAGCTCTTGGAGGAACAGGTACGGTTGAACCCGGCCAGAATTGAGGCCATTCGGAAGCAAGCTGACAAATTCGAGCTGAACATTTAGTTTCTGGAACCTAGCTCGTTTGAGAGTCTCGCTGCTGAAGCAGCAGCATGGAGAAAGTTCTTGGAAGACCAAGTGGCACCCTCCTCATGAGAAGGACAGGTCAAACTTTGTATATTTAAATAATTTGTAAAAGGTTGTAGGAAATTGAAACGTTGGGGAGCCCAAAGGTCACTTTGGGCAACCCAACCAATTTTGCTTTTTGTATAAAACTAGGGAAGGTAGACAAAGAAAGGGCTTTTTCCCAGTTAGACTGGAGGACTTATTGTAAGAAGAACTACTTCATTTTGCAATAAAGAGTTGGTTTGCCTGTTGGAGAAAGAACTGTGAAGTGTTCCAAATGCTGTACCATGGACGGATGAAAGATGAATTACTTTGTTTTTCAGCTTATGTCTGTGAATCGTGAGATTGTTCTAACTTTATGACCTATGTCTGGTTGAATAATTTCTGATTTTATTTATGGAAATTTCACTTAGAGTAATGCATGTGTTTGTATATAACAATTGGCTATCTGATTGTTAGAATATTTTCTCACTCATGTGTTGTAAACGTAAATAACAGCTATCTGTAATTGTGTTTATCATACATGAAAGTAGTACATTACTCACAAATAATCATTTTCTGGCTCCTCGGGGATAGATAGTTAGTCATCTCATTTCATAGTTGCATATGTGGTTTAGATGTTCATGAGCATAAGACGAGAGGCAAGAACCTGCGCAGCACATTGTGCAGTTCCTTACATCTGTATCACCCTGAATTGTTAGTTAGGCATTCGCATTGCATACATTAAGTCAAAAATACAAAAAACTCGGTGGACCGGGCCGCAACCAGTAAACCATTTGTTTTTTTACTTTGACCTACGGTAGCCGGACCGTAAACCGAACGGATTCCCTATACCAAACAGTCAGCGGGCTAGTTGGGAACGCTGATTGGGGAGAATCCCTTACTGTTGCTGCCTGCGGATTTCCAGGCCTCAACAGTTTTGGCGCTAGAAGGAGGGCCTCCAGAAAAGGCTGGCCGTGGAACTAAATTTCCCGAGACTACCCTACCAGCAGAGTTTGTTTTGAATCTTTCAATCTCACTCAAGTTTGAGGTTTCCTGTCCTTGAAACCCTATTTTCCTAGTGGTTTTTTGTTGCTCGTGCTCATGGCCGGTAATCAACCCAACCCCTTGCCAGCTTGGAGAGCTAGGTCGCCTCTAAACTTGAATCCTCCTTTACACAATTTGCCTCAAGCCTTCGACAAGCTTTTACCTAAGTTTGAACCTGCGGACAACATTGTTGTAGATGACCACCTTCAAAGATTTTACCTAGCGCTAGAAGGGCTAAGGGCTGAAGAGCATGAAGATGTAGTGTGCAGGCTTTTTCCTCATACTCTGAAAGGATCAGCAGCATCCTGGTATTTTGGACTACCTGAAAATTCCATTCCTGATTGGGATACTTTTGAAAGAATTTTTAGAAAAAAATACACAACCCAGAAGACTCACGCCTCATTAATGAAAGGGCTTGGTTTGTTGAGAAAAGAGAAGAATGAAAAGGTACAAAGTTTCACGCAGAGATTTTCACTGTACCTAAAAAAAATTTCTGTTGTGGACAGACCCTCAAATAAAGTCTTAAGTGAGTATTATACCTCAGCCCTAGGACCTGAGCTGGCTATGTTTTCCAAGATGAAAGTCAATCCTACATTGGTGGAAACCTATCAAGAGGCTGAAAGAGTAGAGGCTGAAAGTGAGAGTATAGAGGACTATCCTGACTCAGTTGAAAGGAAAACCATCGTAAAAAGAAGCTCATTGTTGTCCAAACCTAGAGAAGATCAGCCATATGATTATCATGAGATTATGAAAGTGCTTCAGAAGCTGTCCAACCGAGTTATAGAGTTGGAAAAGGAAAGGGACGTTCAAATAACCAATAAGCCTCCCCATCCCAGAAAAGAAGATAAT
>LPNX010567289.1:319413-355064 GCA_001517045.1 Pseudotsuga menziesii
TCTAGTAGTCTGTCTTCCTGTATAGCTGTAGCAAAAGGAGGAGTACAACAGAAAAAATCCAAGTTTTATATGAGCTCGATCCTAATTGACTGCATAATATGCCACCAGCCCTTCCCCGGGCTCAAATGTGTTTGGGACAGGAACACAATGCCCGTATATGCAGCCTTTAAGCCACTGGGGGCTCATCAATACCATAGTTACTACCGAGAAATCTGTGAGCATTTTATCATGCCTCTGCACACTCTTGTCTTCCAAAAGGAATGTGACTGCATGTCTGAAGAAGCCATGCAGGTAATAGATGAATACGGTGATTTTTTCTTGACAGAAAACGGAATGTATCTGAGAATGTTTGGTGGGTCAAAGACACCTTATCTGTTGCCCAAGTACGCAACAGATTATATCATCCATAAGGAGGCTGTTAGACAGGTATTTATTGACAGAGTTGGTCATTTCTTATTTTCAAAGAAGAAGGCTGTCTATCCTCCCTTACCATTTAAGTTAGGCAGCCATAGTTTCGCCAATGTAAAACAAGCTCCTGAATTTATAGAGGAACTAGAAAAGTTCCATTTTGGGGAGATGACCATCAGGAGAAATGACACTCATGAAAGAATGGCTGAGCATTGCAGAAAGCACAAGGTGTTTTATGAGTACACCCATTATTTCGATAAGGATGAATCCGTGTTCAGAAGAGCCCCGAACATGACAGCACTCAGTAAGAGGTTCAAACCGAAGCACTCCACCAAGGGTGGGGAAGGATCTGAACAAGAGAAGGCTGAGCAGGCTAAGGCTGAGGAAACAGCCCGAAGAATAAGAGCAGAGGCCCAAAGGCTAGAAGAGGAGGCTGCGGAATGGCTCTAGAAAGGAGAAGAGGAAAAGAGGAAAGCTGCCCAGGATGCAGCTGAAAGAGCAAAAGAAACAGCTAGAGAAGCCGAGGAGGCTGCTAAGCAAGCAGCTGAGGAAGCCCAGAGAAGGCTGAATGAAGAGCTTCACAAACAGGAAGTTGAGAAGACAGAATTGATACAACAATCAGAACAAAGTCAGGGTGAAGAAAACCCTGAGGTGCAGACCATGCAAGTGCTCACTACTATCACTCCTACAAATCCCACGCTTCAGTTAGTGCCCTTTGCACACAAAAAGGGGGAAGAAGTCCCTGATTTTAGCACAGTATACTATGATAGGGCTACCAAAAGGATTATGAGGAGAACTGAGCAAAAGATAGAGGTTGAAGGAATGACCAGCACAATGATAACTGATAAAGCTGTGATGGTCGGGACAGATAAAGATCCAAAGTTTGTCATAAGGGCTGGCAGGACAGCAATAGACGCTACGGAGGACAATGTAGATCGAATGATGAAGGAGATAGACTCAACCAAGAAAACCTCCGCTCAGCTGAAGGACACCCTCAGGAAGGAAAGAGAAGATGGAAATAGGCTGAAAAGAAAGTATGAGCATGTGCTTAAAGAAATGGAAGCCACGAAGAGCAAAATCCATGCCATTCAACAAGAAGTACAGGTGAAATAAACAACACAAGAAGCCCTGGGAAAAGCCCAGCAGGAGATTCAAGTTTTAAAGGATGAAAAGGAGCAGTTGAGGGTAAAGATGGAAGACCTGATGGAGCAACAAAAGATCATATATGAATCCAATACCTTGAGCATTAAGGAGCTGGAAAAGCAGCTGGAAGAAGCAAAGGCACAACAGGTCAATCTGCAGCCAGTTAAAGATCACATCTTGGCTCAGAAAGATAAGGTGCTGCACCTGCAGAATTCTCTAGAGGAGGAAAGATGTCAGGTCCTCCAGATTGACGGCAGACTGGACGAAATTTTAGACACAGCTTCTTATTTTGTGGACAGGTCGCAAGACATACTTGAAGTACTGGCTTCAAGGATAACCCGGATGGAGGATGACAAAGAAGTCCCATCTGAGTTAGTAGTCAAAGATAAACAAGCTTTGAAACGGGACCATGACCTGATAGAATTTTTCGTCAACACTGCAGAAGATTTTCAGAAGAATGCCAAGAAAACAAAGGGAGCATGCTCCGAATTCTTTAGAAGAGCCCTGGTCGCCTACAATCGTTGTCAGGCAGAAGCTGGGCAGAGATTACAAGAGTTCCCAACTCATGATGCATTCGCAGAAATGTTGCAGAAAAGGCAACAAGATGAGGAAGCCAAAGTGCAATGCATCAGTGCTATTGATGAACAAATCCTCAGAAATGAAATAGGCCACTCGGCCATTAGCGTACAGCTCTTGGAGGAACAGGTACGGTTGAACCCGGCCAGAATTGAGGCCATTCGGAAGCAAGCTGACAAATTCGAGCTGAACATTTAGTTTCTGGAACCTAGCTCGTTTGAGAGTCTCGCTGCTGAAGCAGCAACATGGAGAAAGTTCTTGGAAGACCAAGTGGCACCCTCCTCATGAGAAGGATCGGTCAAACTTTGTATATTTAAATAATTTGTAAAAGGTTGTAGGAAATTGAAACGTTGGGGAGCCCAAAGGTCACTTTGGGAAACCCAACCAATTTTGCTTTTTGTATAAAACTAGGGAAGGTAGACAAAGAAAGGGCTTTTTCCCAGTTAGACTGGAGGACTTATTGTAAGAAGAACTACTTTATTTTGCAATAAAGAGTTGGTTTGCCTGTTGGAGAAAGAACTGTGAAGTGTTCCAAATGCTGTACCATGGACGGCTGAAAGATGAATTACTTTGTTTTTCAGCTTATGTCTGTGAATCGTGAGATTGTTCTAACTTTATGACCTATGTCTGGTTGAATAATTTCTGATTTTATTTATGGAAATTTCACTTAGAGTAATGCATGTGTTTGTATATAACAATTGGCTATCTGATTGTTAGAATATTTTCTCACTCATGTGTTGTAAACGTAAATAACAGCTATCTGTAATTGTGTTTATCATACATGAAAGTAGTACATTACTCACAAATAATCATTTTCTGGCTCCTCGGGGATAGATAGTTAGTCATCTCATTTCATAGTTGCATATGTGGTTTAGATGTTCTTGAGCATAAGACGAGAGGTAAGAACCTGCGCAGCACATTGCGTCGTTCCTTGCATCTTTATCACCCTGCATGGTTAAGATAGGCATATGCATTGCATATATTAAGTCAAAATACAAATTCCGGTGGACCGGGCCGCAACCGGTAAACCCTTGTTGTTACTTTGACCTACGGTAGCCGGACCGTAAACCGGACGAATTCCCTATACCAAACAGTCAGCGGGCTAGTTGGGAACGCTGATTGGGGAGAATCCCTTACTGTTGCCGCCTGCGGATTTCCAGGCCTCAACGGACTCATCCTGGTAAAATCGGTTCTTCAGGAAATGCCCATTTACCTCTTCTCGGTGCTGGCAGCCCCAAAATCAATCATAAAACAAATCAAGAATATTCAGAGGAACTTCCTTTGGGGAGGATGAGAAGGTAACAGAAAGTGGCCTCTTGTGGATTGGCAAACCATATGTACTCCAAAGGCTGTAAGGAGACTGGGTCTCTGAGACCCTATTAACAATAATAAAGTTATGAGTGCCAAAATTTGGTGGTGATGGGTTAACTATGAAGAGGAGCCATGGGACAAATTATGGCACTTGAAATATGCCCCCCAATGGCCTAAGCAATCCCTGGATCGCTTCGGAGAAAACCTCCCAGGTTTAAGCATTTGGAAGACAGCCCAGGAAAATAGAGGATTGGTTCAAAAGCACAGTTTATGGAAGGTCTGAAATGGTCAAACAACTTGATTCACAAGTGAAGCGTGGAACCAGGAACCAGTGCTATCTTGCATGGACGATTCCCCTTTACTTCATGCTTTTCTCCAGAATTAGTCCCAAGGTAGGGTGGTAGAATTTTGGGACACCCATAATGAGGACCAGCTTTTTAGGTCATGGAAAGATCGGAGTTGGTGGCAAGCCCAAGCTCTCGAGGAATACATTGAATATTTTATATCAGAGCTCCACTCTAAAAGAATAGCCAAGAACGAGGGTCCAGATAAGCTCAGATGGGGGTATACCAATTCGAGCAACTTCAATTCCAAAGAAGCCCTTGGTCTACTAACATGGACTCAAAACATGGAGCTCGAAGCCAAATGGGGGAAAATTTGGATAGGAGGATGGTGGCCAAAGGTCTCAATTTTCTGCTAGCTCGTGATTAAATGACATATCCTAACTTCGGATAACCTGCAAATCAGAGGAATCTATGGACCGTCTAGATGCTACATGTGCGAGGAGAACAATGAAACCATCAACCATCTACTGGATGAGCGCAAAGTGGCAGACTTAATTTGGGAAAAAGGAGCATCAATTTTTAGAAGAAACCACCTTCACAAAGGACGATCGGACTTCACAATCGCAAAATGGCCTACAAAATGTTTCAAAAATAAAATTGTCAACCGCCTATGGGAGCTACTACCTGGATTCACATTATGGGAACTATGGAAAACCCGCAACAACTAGACCTTTGAAAACAAAACAAGAAAACAAGGGGAAATATGGAATTCCATAGAAGCTCATCTAAAAGAAATTATTACTCTAAATCAATGGACGCAGGAAGAATTTACAGCTGAAGCAAATGAAAGAATCATTCTATACAAATTAGGGATTGGGAATTACCTCCCAACAATTCAATTTCTCGCTCAGTTCCAGCATCTGTCTCTAGCTTGAATTCCTCGATAGGACCACCAGCTGAGTCCTTCAAACTCAATGTCGATGGAGCGGCCAAAGGCAATCCAGGTCCCGCTGGATTTGGGGGCGCAATAAGGAATTCGAAGGGAGATATTCTGAGTTTATTATGGGGTTCAATTGGCAACAGTACTAACAATATGGCTGAGCTCGAAGGTCTTATAAAAGGATTAAATTGGGTTGTGCAAACAGGGAAAACTCCACTGGTGGCGAAGGGGGACTCGTAGATTATTATCCATATCGCTCATGTCGGCTTCAATCGGGTGCATCAATCACCCAAGTCTCAAAGAACTGGAGATGGGAGGGGTGATTAGACGCTCTCAGGAGAACCCTAGCTGGCCATGAAGCCATTATGCTATCGCATGTTAAACGGACAGGAAACAAGGTAGAGAATTCCCTCGCGAATGCAGGAGTGGAAAGCAGTCGATATTTCCATGCATAGGAAATCGATGACAGAGGAAATACCCAGACTATTTGAAAACGTTGCTTGAAGTTGGCAGAGGACAATAAGGAAGGCAGTTGTATTCCATACAATTGCCTGACTCAAACCATTCCACAGCATCTGAACGACAGGTGGTGACCAACTTTAATGGGAAGGAATATGGAAGGGATGTCATCACCACGAAGCGAGCCCACAATTATCACAGTGGCAGACACGAAAAGAAAGTAAATGTCCCGATAGCCAGGTGGGACTGGTTATGTGCATGTGTAAACACACGGTCATGGTACAATTTAGCACGTGGAGGCAACAAAGGGTCAGATCGATAGCAGCGGAGCTCAGTAACCGGCATTGCTTTATATCCTCGGGCAGAAACTCATTGTAGACCGATCCGTGGGAAGGAAGGAAGAGAGGACGAACCTATAAGTTTATGGGTACAGAGAATACGGTAGATATTGTAAGAATGGGAAATATGGTGGATCTCCGTATTAATTGGTGTTCAGTGCAGCAAAAGGTGGCGAATCACTCGCACAAGATGAGAGATCCGATGAAGTAGGGAGAAGGGCAGCAAATTATAGTGATTAAGGCTAGAAGCATGAGCAGGGATAAGGAGCATCTCTACAGATGGGAGGATCAACGATCTATAAAATCGGGTTCTCTGACACATAAGGAACCAAGCAAGGTGTCGATCATGTTCTTCTTGTATCCAATAAATTCCTTGTGTGTAGTAATCATGCTGTGATAGTGGAGAGCCCGCAACCAGGCGAGAGGAAATAGTAGAGGAGAAAGCCACAGTGAGGCTTCTCCTAGTTCTATGCATGATTTCATGCCTTGAATGGGCGATGATCCTGTGCTAGAACCCTTCAGTTGGGGTGACCAGTATATGACGGAAACGCCAACTGCAATCGAGGCCTTCATTGCCATTTTGGAAATCGATCTCCTGCAGGAGTATGAGGCCCTAATGGGGAAACCTTTGCTGTCCAACCCATTCTCGACTGTTCGCATTCTTCTAGCCCAGGACATTCAAGCTAAAATTTAAATAGCTCAAGGGATCTAAGACACGTTGGACATTATTCGTCGCGGGCAATAAGAAAACTTGGTTGGTTTTAGACTGGTGGAGAAAATTGCAAAGGACATGCTGGAAAGGCTGAGGAATATGTCCACCACCTCAGTGAACATCCCAGCCAATTCGCCTGCAAATGCTGGGGTCATCAACACTCTTGCTCAGCATGCAGATCACCACCCGAGCCCTAACCGAGAGGCAAGAAGTTAAGAGGGGGCTTCCTGTCCTCGGTCCTCTATCTTTTGGGTTGTTTAGCTCTCCATCGAACTATGTTTTAAGGTTCTTTTCTGGTAGGAGGGAGACCTATAGGCTCTTGTATTGTAATAGCTCGGTACAAAGCTTATACTTTTTCTTCCTAGTTTAGCTAAGATCGGCAGGGCAGGCCTTATTAGCCGTGTCTTGGTTTAGACTGGTGTCGTTAACCACGACCTTTTGTACTATCTTTCCGTACTATAATAGAATTTTCCTACTTACTCATAAAAAAAATATGAATTTAAAACAAGTTAAATTTCTATCAAAATTAAATATATTATAAATTGTTACTTATCAATTTTTTTTAAATTTCAATTTTATAGATTTTATGGTAAAAAATATTTGCATTTAAAACAAAATATATTTATCTACATCTAAAATTAAAAAATAAATATAATTTTTTTTTAACATTGTTTAAGGTTTATGGGTCATAAAATAGACTGTGAATGAGTGTATTGTTAAGGAAAGCCTTGTATAAAGGTCACTAGTTCAAAACTCCATGCATGCTAGCTTACCAAGAAAAACACTATTTAATAAAAAATAAAGTTTAATACAAAAGATACTTTATTCCATTACATAAAAATTAAAGTTTATTACATGAAACACATCATTGTATGAATTAAGATACTCTCAAATAACATGTAATTGGTATTATTTTGTTAAATTTTTAATAATTTTTTAATAGGTTTAAGGCAGTAGTAATATGAGGATGATGATTAACATTTACTGAAACTAACTTTAGTTTATTGAATTTTATTGAATTTAAGACTGAAGAATGAAATTATTTGGTTTGCTTTAAAATTTTATTGCTATGCTCGAAATTATTGAAGTGAAGCTTTTCTAGCTTACTATAGTTTTGATAAGTTAAGAGGTTAAGAAAATATGTGGTGCCTCAAATATTAAAAAATTGAGATTTAATGTGGAGGTATAAAGAGCATGATGTAATCTAAGAGAAAGTGAAATTTTTTCCACCAAAAATTCTTTAAGAATTGACCAATACCCTCTTTAACTATGAAACTCATAAAAATGAGTTTATATATATATAGCAAAGCTCTGAGATACTTGTAAGAGTAGTGGTGTACAGGAGGAAGTCTACTGGAACCAGAAGACAAGAGTCAAGTGTCTCCAAGAAGGAGAACGCAACACTAGATTTTTCCGCAAAGCGGCCATTCAACATAGACAGGGGAATCAAATGGATAGACTAAAGAAGGAGGATGGGAGTATTGCTGAAACTAAAGAAGAATTAGAAACTACCTTGAACTCTTATTTTTCCAAGCTCCTGCAGGAGCCGGACAAAGACAAGGAGGAAGCCCAAAGAGAAGTGTTAATCCATATCCCCAAGCTTATCACAGATGAACACAATCAAATTCTAGTAAAATCCATTGAGATGACAAAAGTGGAGACTACTGTAAAACAGATGGCAAAAGATAAAGCTCTGGGTCCGGATGGGTTCACTACAAATTTCTTCCATGCTTATTGGGATTGGCTAAAGGAAGAAATCTGGGCTTTGGTGGAGGACTCTAGGAAACCAGGAAGTATTCTCAGAGCTCTTAACTCTACATTTCTAACTCTCATACCCAAAGAAAGCGGAACAGAGGATCCCAGAAAACTAAGACCTATTGCTCTGTGTAATGTCATCTGCAAAATCATTTCTAAGGTTATTGCAAATAGTCCAAGACCCCTCCTTCCTCTCATCATCTCACCGGAACAAGCTGGGTTCATGGAAGGCAGGAAAATTCTGGATGACATTATTCTGGTCCATGAAACTATCCATTTGCTTAAAGCTTCGAAGACTCTAGGTATGCTCCTAAAACTGGATCTTTCCAAAGTTTATGATAAATTGAATTGGCAATGCTTGGTAGGAATTCTTAAAGCTTTTGGCTTCTCGGAGGAGTGGACAAACTGGGTTATGAATCTGGTTTCCTCAGCCTTCTTCTCAATCTTGGTCAATGGCTCCCCCTCGAACCCCTTCAATGATTCAAGAGGCATTAGACAAGGGGACCCCCTATCTCCCTTCCTTTACATCATTGTAGCATAAGTATTAGGAAGGATGCTCAAGAGTAGGAGAGTAACGAACAAAATTCAAGGCTTATCTCTAACAGCAGGGATGGATCCCCATACCCACCAACAATTTGTGGATGATAATATGCTCATGGGCCCCTCATCGGTTCAAGAGGCTAGGGGAATCAAAGAAATTCTGAATACTTTTTTGGAAGCTAGAAGCCTAGAAATTAACAAGGAAAAATCTCAGACTTACTTCTTCAATACCCCGCGAATTACCAAAAGAAACATCCTCAGAATTCTTGAGTTCTCGGAAGGCAGTCTCCCCTCTAAATATTTGGGAGCGTCGCTGGCAGAATCGACTATCAAGCAAATATCTTGGAAGGAACTATTAAATAAAATCAACAAAAAGATCAATTTATGGACTTACAGGGCCCTCAACTTCCCAAGTAGACTCATCCTAGTAAAATCGGTTCTTCAGGCAATGCCCATTTACCTCTTCTCGGTGCTGGAAGCCCCGAAATCAATCATAAAACAAGTCAAGAATATTTAGAGGAACTTCCTTTGGGGAGGATCGGAAGGTAACATAAAGTGGCCTCTTGTGGATTGGCAAACCATATGTACTCCAAAGGCTGTAGGGGGACTGGGGCTCCAAGACCCTCTTAACAATAATAAAGTTATGAGCGCCAAAATTTGGTGGCGATGGGTTAACGATGAAGAAGAGTCATGGGCCAAATTGTGGCACTTGAAATATGCCCCCCAATGGCCCAAGAAATCCTTGGTTCGCTTTGGAGAAAACCTCCCAGGTTCAAGCATTTGGAAGACATCCCAGGAAAATAGAGAATTGGTTCAAAAGCACAGTTTCTGGGAGGTCCAAAATGGTCAAATGGCTCGATTCGCAAGTGAAGCATGGAACCAGGAACCGGTGCTATCTTGTGGGGATGATTCCCCTTTACTTCATGCTTTTCTCTGGAATCAGTCCCAAGGTAGGGTGGCGGAATTTTGGGACACCTGTAATGAGGACCATCTTTTTAGGTTGTGGAAAGATCAAATTTGGTGGCAAGCCCAAGCTCCCAACGAAGACATTGAATATTATATATCAGAGCTCCACTCTAAAAGAATAGCCAAGAACAAGGGTCCAAATAAGCTCAGATGGGGGTATACCAATTCAGGCAACTTAAATTCCAAAGAAGCCCTTGGTCTGCTAATAGGGACTCAAAACATGGAGCTTGAAGCTAAATGGGGGGAAATTTGGATAGGAGGATGGTGACCAAAGGTCTAAGTTTTCTGCTGGCTCATGATTAAACGACGTATCCTAACCTGGGATAACCTACAAATCAGAGGAATCTATGGACCGTCTAGATGCTGCATGTGTGAGGAGAACAATGAAACCATCAACCATCTACTTGATGAGTGCAAAGTGGCAGACTCAATTTGGGAAAAAGGAGCGACAATTTTTAAAAGAAACCACTGTCACAAAGGATGAGTGGACTTCACAATCGAGGAATGGCCTACGAAATGTTTCAAAAATAAAATTGTCAACTGCCTATGGGAGCTGCTACCTGGCTTCACATTATGGGAAATATGGAAAACCCACAATAGCCAGACCTTTGAAAACAAAGCAAGAAAACAAGGGGAAATATGGAATTCCATAGAAGGTCATCTTAAAGAAACTATTACTCTAAATCAATGGACGCAGGAAGAATTTACAGCTGAAGCAAATGAAAGAATCATTCTATACAAATTAGGGATTGTGGAATTACCTCCCAACAATTTGATTTCTCGCACAGTTCCAGCGTCCATCTCTAGCCCGAATTCCTGGATAGGACTACTAGCTGGATAGGACTACTATGACTCAATGTCAATGGAGCGACCAAAGGCAATCCAGGTCCCGCTGGATTTGGGGGCGCAATAAGGAATTCAAAGGGAGATATTCTCAGTTTATTCTGGAGTTCAATTGGTAGTAGTACTAACAATATGGACGAGCTCGAAGATCTTATAAATGGATTAAATTGGGTGGTGCAAACAGGGAAAAATCCACTGGTGGCAGAGGGGGACTCGCAGATTATTATCAATATCACCCACCAGCTTCAATCAGGTGCATCAACTGCCCAAGTCTTAAAGAACTGGATATGGGAGGGGCGATTAGACGCTCTTAGGAGAACCCTAGCTAGCCATGAAGCCATTCTGTTATCGCAAGTTAAACGAGTGGGAAACAAGGTGGCGGATTCCCTCTCGAATGTAGGAGTGGAAAGTAGTTGATCTTTCCATGCATAGGAAATCAACGATAGAGGAAATACCCAGACTATTTGGAAACGTTGCTTGAAGTTGGCAGAGGACGATAAGGAAGGCAGCTGTATTCCGTACAATTTCCCGACTCAAACCATTTTGCAGCATGTGAACGACATGTGGCAACTAACTTTAATGGGAAGGCAGATGGAAGGCGTGCCATCATCATGAAGCGAGCCCATGATTATCACAGTGGAAGACACGAAAAGAAAGGAAATGTCTCGATCGCCAGGTGGGACCGGTTATCTACATGCCTAAACATGCTGCCATGGTACGGAGCACGTGGAGGTAGCAGAGGGTCAAATTGATAACAGGGCAGCTCAGTAACCGGCATCGCTTTGTATCCTCGAGTAGAAACTCAGTGCAGACCGATTCGTGTGAAGGAAGGAAGAGAGGACGAACCTATAAGTTTATGGGTACAGAGAATACATTAGATATCGTAAGAATTGGAAATATGGTGGATCTCCGTATTAATTGGTGTTCAGTGCAGCAAAAGGTGGCAAATCACTCGCACAAGATGAGAGATCTGATGAAGTGGGGGCAAGGGCAGCAAATTATAGTGATTAAGGTTGGAAGCATGAGCAAGGATAAGGAGCATCTCTACAGATGGGAGGATCAGCGATCTATAAAATCGGGTTCTCTAAAACGTAAGGATCCAAGCAAGGTGTCGATCCTGTTCTTCTCGTATCCAAGAAATTCCCTATGTGTAATAATCATGCTGCGATACTGGAGAGCCTGCAACCGAGCGAGAGGAAACAGTAGAGGAGAAAGCCACAATGAGGCTTCCCCTAGTTCTATGCATGATTTTGTGCCATCAATGGGCGATGATCCTGTGTTGGAACCCTTCAGTTGGGGTGACCAGTATATGGTAGAAACGCCAACTACAATCGAGCCCTTCATTTCCATTTTGGAAATTGATCTCCTACGGGAGTATGAGGCCCTAATGGGGCAACCTTGTTGTCCAACCCATTATGGATTGCTCGCATTCTTTTGGCCCGGGACATTCAAGCTAAAATTCAAATAGCTCAAGGGATCTGAGACGCGCTGGACATTATTCGCCGTGGGCAACATGAAAGCTTTGTTGGTTTCAGATTGCTGGAGAAAATTGCGAAGGACATGCTAGAAAGGCTAGGGAATATGTCCACCACCCCGGTGAACACCCCGACCAATTCTCCTACAAATGCTCGGGTCAGCAACACTCCTGCTCAGCACGTGGATCACCACCCGGGCCCTAACCGGGAGGCAAGAAGTTAAGAGGGGGCTTCCTATCCTCGGTCCTCTATCTTTTGGGTTGTTCAGCTCTTTGTCGAACTATGTTTTAAGGTTATTTTCTGGTAGGAGCCAGACCTATAGGCTCTCGCATTGTAATAGCTCGATACAAAGCTTATACTTTTTCTTCCTAGTTTAGTTAAGATCGACGGGACAGACCTTATTAACCGTGTCTTGGTCTAGACTAGTGTCATTAACCAGGGCCTGTTGTAATCCTATCTTTTTGTACTATCTTTATGTACTATAATAGAATTTTCCTACTTACTCAACAACAAAAAATAATATGAATTTAAAATAAGTTAAATTTCTATTAAAATTAAATATATTATAAATTGTTAATTATCAACTTTTTTTTAAATTTCAATTTTATAAATTTTATGGTAAAAAATATTTGCATTTAAAACAAAATATATTTATCTACATCTAAAATTAAAAAATAAATATAAATTTTTTTAACATTGTTTAAGGTTTATGGGTCATAAAATAGAATGTGAATAAGTGTATTGTTAAGGAAAGCCTGGTATAAAGGTCGCTAGTTCAAAACTCCATTCATGTTAGCTTACCAAAAAACACTATTTAATAAAAAATAAAGTTTAATACAAAAAATACTTTATTCCATTACATAAAAATTAAAGTTTATTACATGAAACACATCATTGCATGAATTAAGATACTCTCAAATAAAGTGTAATTGGTATTATTTTGTTAAATTTTTAATAATTTTTTAATAGGTTTAAGGCAGTAGTAATATGAGGATGATGATAAACATTTACTGAAACTAACTTTAGTTTATTAAAGTTTATTGAATTTAAGACTGAAGAATGAAATTATTTGGTTTGCTTTAAAATTTTATTGCTATGCTCGAAATTATTGAAGTGAAGCTTTTCTAGCTTACTATAGTTTTGATAAGTTAAGAGGTTAAGAAAATATGTGGTGCCTCAAATATTAAAAAATTGAGATTTAATGTGGAGGTATGAAGAGCATGATGTAATCTAAGAGAAAGTGAATTTTTTTCCACCAAAAATGCTTTAAGAATTGACCAATACCCTCTTTAACTATGAAACTCATAAAAAATTTATGAGTTTATATATATATATAGCAAAGCTCAGATATACTTGTTATCATATGTTCTCTTTAAAACTTAGATACTTCTTATTCAAAAACTACACCTATCCATCCTTAATAATTCAACCTTAATAATAGTTAACGTGTAGCGTGTGGCTTTATAATGTATTGACAAGTGATCATTTGCCTCGTTAGCAGGGTAACATCTTAGTGTTAACATACTCATCGTTCAAACTTATCTCAATTTAAATGGAGTCGAATTAATAGTTATCTTATTCCATCGGTGACATGTTGATTTAGTAAATATCCGAATGCCCTTTTCATGAATCTTGGTGTGCACATTATTTATTTTTTGGTGTGTATTTTCTTCATCTTAACTCCTTTCAAATCCATACATATTTACTTTAGTATTCAAACCTCACAAAGAAAATTCACATTTTCTACATTCGATGTATATAGACAAACAAAAAAATTCAATCTATAACCTAATCCGTTGAAAGCCTTTTCCAATTTGGCCGTTACCCTTAATTGCTTTGAAGAAAAACTGTCGCACATGAATTCTGATTTTCTCCCTTCTATGGATGTAGACATAAACAAAAATCGACCAATGCGATGCAAGTCTTGTAAATACTTAATAGGTCCAAGGCCTTCTGCAATTTGGTACTCTTACTTCGAAGTAAAACTGTGGAAATAGATCATATTCTATTACCGAAAGGCCGTCTAGGTGCATTTTGGCACATGCAGAGCACTTTCGTTCCATTTTTCTTTAATGAAATATGAGGTAGCTGAGCTCAAACAACTTTAATCATGTTTCTTTTCACAGAAAGATGAACCCAGCACTCAAGTCAAGCTCTTTTGATAACGATTAGCGCGACAAGGGTGTCAAGTATGTGCAGAATTGACATGGCTTTGCTACCCATTTGGCGCGTAGTACACCGACTCACCACCTTATTATATTCAGTCGACATTTAATGGAGTTTATCATCAACAATAAAAAGATAGGTGACGACATTCATCCGGTTTTGCGTAGCAGAATGCACGCATGTATAAGGACTCTGTTTGACAATGTCGGCAAGAGCTATCCATTGAGCTGCAAGAGCTATCCATTGAGCTGCAGAGCATTTAATGCTGCTGCAGCAGGCTTGATGACCCTTGGATCTTAAGCTGCTCGAAATCCAATGGTCATCGAAATCCAATGGTCATCAAGCCTGCGGCAGCATTAAATGCTCTGCAGCTCAATGGATAGCTTTTGCCGACAATGTCGGTCACTGCCAAGTTCCAAGTTCCAACCATCAATCATCATACTTATATGTGCCGTGTGATGTACGTTTTCCCTACTTCGAAAAATCTATTCTCGCACCTTCCAAAGCGACAGAACATCATGTTTACACATGAAGCATTCCATCTACCCAAGGCCGGTTCGCTCTCACAATCCCTGAAAATCATAACGAGATTCCCATTGTTTATTCCAAATCTTGTAAAACTGAAAGGAACCGGATTTTCCACGTTGGTCTGAAAATTTATGAGGTTCACACCAACGACATCTCTTTATATTGTTTCAGTGTTCATTAAATTAGTTAGAAAGGTTGTGTGCTTTCAATTTCGGCAAATATCTAGCCCTTCGAATGGAAATTATAAATTATATTTTGCCAATCTGAGTTTTTTCTAACTATAGTTTCTTTCAAGATAAAAATGTACATAAACACAGCTAGAATATAATGCAGAGAAAATAAATTACAATTTGCACCTAAAACGATCAGAACACAATGCCGAAGAATTTAATGAGGAGAAATAAACGTTGTCACATCAAATCACTGCATCTCATAAGCTCCTTAGAACATGACATATAAACATAAACTAGAACTGCTCAGGTATCGTTGAAAGCTTGTGGAGAATGAGTATATTTAGTTTTGAGAAAATAATGCATATAGATATAAATTAATATTTAATTCGGTAAGAAATACTCAATTCAAAATCTACATGAAGTATTATTTTTAAATTTCACATAATTATTTGCATATAGTAAAACTATAATATTATATTCCAAAGTAAGAAAATATTTACATATAATATTTTAATAAAACTATATTTCAAAGTAAAAACTATTCATATTATACGAGGAGAGTGGTTCAAGGGTACTTAGGGTGGTTCACTTATGGTGGGCTATAGGTTGTTTTCAGTTTGATTCTCAATACTAGAATATCAAGGAGCCAAAAAAATTGTACATAAAATTGTTTAAATGAACTTTACAATAAATTGATTATAAGTTTAAAAAGCATTGAATAATTAAAACTTATTATAACAATTTAATATTGATAAGAAATATTACATCAAAAAGCTATAATAAATATTAAAATTTAGGATAAGCATTTAATATATTTCATAGAAAGGCTAGAATGAATATTAAAGTCAAGTTGAGTAAAACAAAATGAACAAATAGCCAAGGTTAGGCCGTAATCAAAACCTTCAAAGGATACCTTACTCAAAATGAGGGAAAGTACCTCATGTTCCATCTAATAACAAACAAACAAAAAATGGAGAAACACAATTAATGAAAGGAATAACTAAATAGGGAAAAAGATTAGTAATAAAACACTATAAGCATTAAAAATATTACATGTGAAGTCCATAATGAATATTGAAATCAAGTTGGGTAAAACAAAATATTATTAATAAAAGGAAATTGTTAATGTAAATCATGATAAAGATAATTTATGATATAGGCTAAGTTGATTTATTATTTAATTTTACTAATTTTTGAGAGGGAGAGGGATCAAATATCTTGAGTTGTAAATTTCTCTTCATTGTAAGATGGATATACACTAGTTTAATATGTAAATCTCTTATATGTACTCAAATCCCTCATATATAAAACATGGTTTAATGATAGCTCAACTTCTAGATGTCCTTAGCTTTGAATTTTACATGAAGGCCAAAATTGGAAGTTTTTTTATCATTTAATATTTCATCATTTTATTAAAGTACAAGGTGTGAACTTCATCTTGAGCACATAGTTCTACTTCTCCCTAATAAATAGTGGTAGCAACAATAAAATTAGTTGTTATTAAAAGTTACATTTGGACATACAATTATAGATTTAATTGCATAATTGATTATTTTGAAACAATAATTTGTTTGAAATTATATGGTTTTAACTATATATAATTAAACATTTTGAAAGCATCTATTTACTGTCTTTGTAAAGTTATTTGGGCATTGTCCAAATCTAGTGTAAAAAGTGAAGGGTTTATAATCATCACTAATATTGTTACCTCACAATCACTTCTACCTTATGGGTCCCCTTTAAGAGATGCAATGGATATATGCCCCTCACAAAGACATTTGTTAAAAATTATTTGAATATTAATGTAATGTATAATTTATTACAAATTTAAAATGTTAAAATTAATGACAAAACTGTATACTTTCTTTTGAGGAGAGGTTAACCACCATCATCATTATCACTAAATTTTTCATACCATTTATTTCTTAATTATAAATCCTTATTCAATAATTATATAGAATATTGTGACTATTTTTTCATATTTTATATTAACAAAAACCTGAATCACAATCAAACCAAACCAAGTATCATCCAAAATCTTAAATCCTATTACCATTTCCAACTTTCTACACTAACTAGGTTCCATCATTATTAAAAAAAAACCTAAAATTAGATTTTATATGATTGAAATATTAAATATTTTCTTTGCATTTAATAGATTATTAATAATATTAAGGATTAGTTAAAATTTTATATAATTGAAACATTATTTTCTTTGTATTTGATAGATTATTAATAAGGTATTAGCTAAAAGTTAAAAAAATTCTAATATTTTTGGAATTAAAGTGTCTAATAATTAATTAATTGAAAAAACCTTACATTTAAATTATAATTGAAAGAAACATATATCATAATAAAATATTTTAATTTAAAAAAAAAAAACAAAGCCTCACCATTGAATCACAACCTTTTAGATTTAAAAAAATAAAAAAATTTAAACGAATAACTAATTAATGTAAATTTCATAATTAACAAAGACTTAAAATTATATAATTTTTTTAATATTGTAAACAAAATAAACATAACTTCTTAGCTCATAAAATTTATGTTAATTTAGAAATGTTTCTCTTAAAAAAACCTACTAAATAAAATAATTTTTTAACTTCAAATAAAGAGTTCATAACCTATTTCATTTAAATTTATTTCTTACCAGTATTATTTTATATTAAATAGTGTAAAAAAATAAAATAAAATATTTATTTTTAAATACAATAGGATTTTGATCTTTAACCTCAAGTAAATTTCATTTAATTTAGTAAAACGCTAGTTGTATTATGATTGGAGTTAACTTAATAGTTAATCTAATAGTTATATCCAATATAACTATGATTAGATTTAAAGTCTAATAATTATCTAAAAGTTAATATAAATCTATAGTCAATTACTTGTATAACAGCCACTTAAGTTATGGTTGTTAAGCTCATAGTTGTATCATCATTGGAGTTAAGTTACTAGTTGTATTTAATAGTTAATTTAAAAGTTAATATAAATCTATTTTAGTTAATAAAAGAGCTTCCAGTTATCCTGACTTCTAGCTTCCAAATGGAGTTAGACTAAGCCTTATGCACATTAGCTGTACTCCCAATTGGTAGGTGTAGTTCCAGTATCACATGAGTTTAACATTACCATACCACTAAGTCTAATTATCACATGAGTTAATTGGAATTTATTAGGAGTTCCGAGAATTTTATTAGGAATTCTACTATCACAGGACACGAAGTGCAAGTTAGTTCAACTCCCAACTGTAAAATGCAGTTGGACTAATTAACTAGCGTTGCACATTGACTACACATTACCATACCATTAAGGTCAATTATCACATGAACTATTTTTTTATTTTTTATAATTATTTATAAGGAGTTCGAACAATTAATAGTTAATTTAAAAGTTAATATAAATCTATTGTGGTTAATAAACGAGCTCTTAGTTATGGTGACTTCTAGCTTCCAAATGGAGTTGTACTAAGCCTTATGCACATTAACTGGACTCCCAATTGGTAGGTGTAATTCGAGTGTCACCTAATTTCCACGTTACCATTCCACTAAGTGTAGTTATCACATGAATTCAGAGGATTTTATTAGGAGTTGAGAGGATTTTATTAGGAGTTATACTATCACACGAATTGCACGTAAATGTAGGTTAACTTATTAGCTCGACTTAGAGCTGCTAGATGGATGGAGTTCAACTGTCACATCCAGACTACACATTACCATGCCATTAAGTTCAGTTTTCACATGAGTTTTTTTTTTCCAACTACCACAAATTGCACTTATTAAATGAGCTATTTTTTATTTTTTGTAATTGTTTATTAGGAGTTCAAACCATGAATAGTTAATTTAAAAGTTAATATAAATCTATTGCAGTTAATAAAAGAGCTCTAAGTTATCTTGACTTCTAGCTTCCAAATGGACTTCCACTAAGCCTTATGCACATTAACTGCACTCCCAATTGGTAGGTGGAGTTCAAGTGTCACATGAGTTGCACAATACCATGCCACTAAGTGCAGTTATCACATTGTTGCAGAGGAATTTATTAGGAGTTCGACTCTTACCTTACTGCACATTAGTTAGACTCCTAGATGCCAAATGCAGTTGGACTAAGCCGTAAGTAATTACAGTTGAAGTTAAGCCAATCATTGTAGAATCATTGGAGTTAAGCTAATAGTTGTATATAATAGTTAAGTTAATATAAATCTATTGTAGTTAATAAAACAACTCTGAGTTATCCTGACTTCTAGCTTCCAAATGAAGTTCGACTAAGCTTTATGCACATTAAGTGGACTCTATACCATGCCACTAAGTGCAGTTATCACACGAGTTCAGAGGAATTTATTAAGAGTTCAAACTATTTTATTAGGAGTTCGACTCTTACATGATTGCACATTAGCTATACTCCTAGATTCCAAATGCACTTGGACTAAGTCCTAAGTAATTAGAGTTGAAGTTAAGCTAATAGTTGTAGAATCATTGGATTTAAGCTAACAATTATCCAATATAACTTTGATTATAGTTGAAGTTAAGTTAATAGTTCTAGAATCATCGGAGTTAAGCTAATAGTTGTATCTAATAATGGATGGAGTTAAGCTAGTAGTTGTATCTAATAATGGAATAGTTGAATATTAATTTTAATTTTTACAACTATCACTAACTCTACTTATCACATGTTAATTAATTTTTTTTTTTGAAATTATTAATTATTAATTTTGGACAACACTCATAAAATCAATCTTAAGAGTACACTTGTCTCATTCTCCTTTAATCTAGAACGCCCCGCCCATAGAATCAATTTGTACAGTACACTTGTTTCATTCTTGTCCATAGATAAAAAAACATAGATGCTAGTCCACCCCAAAATTCTAACATATATACCCCTATAGACTTATATATTATGAATAAAATACAAATCATTAAAAATAATAAATAATAATTCTCGAATTCTTTTAGTACGAAAACCAAAATTAAGCTCACATCCGATTTATTTCAATAATATGAAACATATGGAACGATTTATCTTTTCACGTCGCCGTCTAGAACGCATATGGAACGATTTATCTTTTCACGTCGCCGTCTAGAACGCGTTATTTGGCTCAGTAAAAACACAGTTGGATTCGAGAATGCGGGTACTGAGTTTACGTGACGCAACCAACTTCCTGGAAAAGAAATTGATAAGACATTAAACGAGATATTTTAACTTTGAATTTTGTTTTGAAAAACAAACCAACGTTCCATCATGTCATTGTCAGGAAGCCGCGCTCTACAAAAATATCAAATACCACGTTGAATCAGTAAATTTCTCACCAAAGATCCTCATCTTCTCAGCCTTTCTCGATTGCTATAAATACCATTCATCTATGACCATCTTATACCACACTTCCGCTTTTGGAGCTCACAGAAGATAAGATGTCAAGTGCCGGGATGTCTTTTGTTTGCAACTTATTGCTGCTTCTCGTTGTTGCCTGCATTTGTGCTGCGAATCCGTCAGCTGCTTCATACGATAAATCCCAAACCCCAAAGCCTTACCCCTATAAATCTCCTCCTCCTCCATCTCACGTTCCTTCTCCAATCCATCATAAGCCGCCTCCTGCACCCACAGTCGTCCCTCAGCCTCCTCCTCCATACAAGTACAAATCCCCACCTCCGCCAAAGCCAATTCCTGCTCCATACGCTAAGCCTTCGCCAGAGGGGTGCAAATCTCCTCCTCCCCCAACCCATGTTGTAAGTCCTACTCCCCCCAAACCAGTACCTACATTGCCCCCTTCCCATCCCAAACCACCCGTCTACCCCTCACCACCTGTACACCACTACTCTTACAAGTCTCCTCCGCCTCCGCCATATTAGATTCTGCAAAGCCAATATCAAGCACCATTCTCAACTGATTAGGTACGGTATAGCCTTTATAAGTATTGTTTGTTCTACGATATTTCTTTTACAATGTATGTCTTTCATGCCATTCCCGAGAAAATTTTTGTCACTGAGCATATTAGAATCCAAAATCCTCTATTTAGTAATGGAGAATTTGTACACTTTTACTGCTGCTACTGGCGATTGTTACTGGCGTCATAATTATAGATATGTTTAAGCGTATAGATCAACTACATTTAAGTGTTTCGCCATATCTCGAGCTTACAATCTTTGCATGTTTGCTTGCAGGTTATTAAGGATTTAGAGAGACATCACTGAGAAGATGGATATATCACTCATGTAGCTGGAGACGTTCGTGAGATGCTTCAGTGCAGAGTAATAACTAATGTAATGTTTTTTAATGAATGATGTCATTTGCTATTTTTATAATAAAATCTATCTTCTGATGTTGTAAGAAAATCTACATTCTTCGGTTGAGACCACTTGGATGATAGCATTCTTCTGGTTTTTTACGAAAACAATTAATATATGCATTGAAACCGAGATCATTAAAATTATTTAAACAAAGGGCCGCTTAAATGTAATAAGACAATTACACATAAGCAATTCGGTTGAGACCACTTGGATGATCATATTTTTCTGGTTTTTGACGAAAACAAATAATATATGCATTGAAACCGAGATCATTAAAACTAGCAATTGTACCTAGGGGTGCAATAAAGGAACGCCGTGTTGCAAGCAAACCAAGGGGATGTTTATATACATAGAAAGAAAGAGAATTAGAAGTCTTGTATACATTTCTTAAATGTGAATCATGAAAATGGAATCCATAACCACATTAAAATGTGGTATCCTGAACTTTTAGAATCTCAGCAAACATGTACAAATTCTAGTAATATAAAAGATAGGTAGGTAAATGGAAATCTTTGTAAAATATATAAAATAAATAAAGTAAAAACTTAAAAATGTTGTATATATCTAGAAAAAAGATAAATTAAATTTTTAATAAAAAAGATATATAAAATAATGGAAAAAATAAATTTTGATTCATATATCCTTACATATAAGAATTGAGTAGGTTTAAAAATAAAAAAGGCAGGTCTAAAAATAGAAAAGGCAAGAAGTTATAATATGTGTTTGTAAAATTGTTTTGAGTATTGAAAAGAATTGAGAAACATTTCGATCTTCTTACATTAAAATTTTTTGAGGCGAGTACATATATGCAAAGGGGATATGAACATTTAGAAGAAACAATTTGTAACTTACAATTGTAGGTAGGTTTACATAGACAATAAGAAATAGAATTTGAAGTGTTGAATCATAAAATTTATCATTATATTATTCACATAAATGGCCATTACATTATCTACATTTCAAAAGTAATCATAAAAAGTTTTGTTGTATCAACCAAATGACAATGGATTCATAGTATTTGTAGATCTTATGTTACAATCATGGATACATTTATTCAATGTGTTTCATAAAAAAGGAATTGATAACATCTAAATGGGCATCATTGGAAAATATCTCAAAATAATTAGAAAGAAAAACTTTAAAATGATGTATATATCTAGAAAGAGATAAATTAAAAACATCTAGTTTGATTCATAAAAATATTAATTTTTTGTCAAATTGTTTTGAGAATTGAAAGAATTCATAAACATTTAGATCCTCTTACATTATAATGTTTTGATGCAAGTACATATATTTAAATGAGAAATAGAACATAGATATGTAGATTACAACAAGAACTTTGCAGGTTGTTGAGTAGTAGATACTGCACATGACAAGAAGAAAAGTAGTTAGGTGGAAGGAAGACTTTAGAGTTAGCTTGAAAGGAAAAAAAGGGAAAAGAAATAGTGGAAAAAGAGAAGTACGTACATATATAGCGTAGTCAAGGGAGCTCCATTGATTGTAGCAATGTCTCTGCATTTTTCCTTAATTTGACATGTGGATTATCTTCCATACATTTGTAACGATCATAGGAAAATCCTGGGGAGATGTGAAGATCCGTAAGTGAGGGTACTCTAGAGAGTGCAGTAAAGGTCAAACCTTGACGCTCCATTGTGCCAATGTCTATTGTAGCCTTAGGTAATGTCATGCCTTGAGATTTATGTATTGTTAATGCCCATGCCATTTTTAGCGGTACTTGAGTTCGACCCCCCCTCTGTATAGGTGGAATTGGTAGAAAAGTAGGATTGTTGGTATCCCATGCTGGACCAATGTACTTTTGGAAGTTAACAACAACAAATGTTGGAAGTTGTGGAGGATGACCATGCGATTTATAGAAAATATCAACAACTTGTCCTAGCCATCCATTAACGAGGCCTGCTGAAACCCATAAGTTAGATGTTAACATTACACGTTGACCAGGGCAAAGCAACACAGCAGGCTCTAGCAGGTCATCTTGAATTTGAGACGGAGCATGGTTGTTTATGTGCTCAGCAATAGAAAGTGCTATTGGAATTTGTAAAGACTTGAGCATATGTAGATTATGAAGCGAAGCTAGTCGGTTGGTTGCAAATAAGTGCATGGAACCTTTGAATGCAAATAACTCATCCTTAGAAAGGAAGGAGTCTGTCCTGGACATGAGAAGCTTCCAATCCTCTGTAGTAGGTGTTGCATTTCTGATGTTGGTAAGAAGCTTCCTGAAGGTGACTTGTGATGGGTCATTTCCTTGCTGGCGAAAAACAGTTGAAAGTGTTCCGACCGTGCTGAAGTTGTGCCAAAGTGCAGAACCATGGGAAGAGCCTGCATACAAAGGAATGTCCATAACTAGTGGTAATTGGGCAAGGTCTCCCACAAGAATGATTGAGCAACCACCAAAAGAGATGTTCTTATGGCGAGGGAATGCTTCACGGAGGCGTTCATCAATCTGGGTTAAAAGTGTTGGTCCTAGGAAGCTCATTTCATCAATGAGAATGTAGTGGATATGTTGAAGTTCCTGTTGGAGGTTTGAAAGTGAATTCCCTTCCAAAGGCATGGAATTTTTTATAGGAATATGAAGGGCTGAATGGATAGTAGACGCTTGGATGTTGAATGTTGCGACGCCAGTAGGGGCAAGTAGCAAGATTGGGGATTGATTGAAGTTATTGGTTAAGGAAAGGGATTCTCTGATGTAGCGAATGAAGAATGATTTTCCAGTGCCAGCAGTTCCTTGGACAACCATTATGAGTGGAGGACTTGTTTGGATGTTTGCGGAGTGATTCATGATAATGGAGTGGGATTTCATTTGAGTTGGGGACAATGTCATAGAATTTGGTGTATTAGAGTAGGGTGGTTGAGGGAGAGGGTGTTCTGAGCGATTATTTTGTATGAAGTCAATGGCAAGCTCTTGCAAGTTGAGGGGGATGGTTGTATCATGCCAATTATGGTTTTTGTCAAAGTCATGACGACCAAGGATGTCCAGGTCACTTAATTGCATGTCATTGGCAGGATGTAGTTGGGAGAGAAATTCCCATTCATCTAATTCCATGGGTTGTGGGTATTGCAAATAGTCAGTAACCATGGTGTCTTATGGTAAGGAAATGGGGTCAATTGGTTTCCTATCAACATGCCAAGGATTGTAGGTCAAACTAAGTGCTTGCCAGTTTTTAACAATTGCATCGTCGGAAGCACCAATGTTGAGATGTATATTGCGGAAAGGTTTGTATAGCATGAGCTCAAATCTGCAAAAATCAATGAAAATGGGTGTATCTATGGAGGGGATAGAATAGTAACGGGGAAGAACACGGATGATGGCAGGGGGATATCTTTGTTTCCATTTGTCCTTTTTTCGATGAGCATTATATGACCAAGATCTTGCAGCCTCAATGAGAGATATGGAATGAAGAGCGGATGGGCGTGAAAGGTAGGCAGCTATGAAGTTTGGTGATGTAAAGGATGTGGGAATGTCTAAAGAAACACGTTTAAAATTTTTTCGGTTGACATTGAGGGAAAAGAAACTACGGCTACAAAATGTGAGAGGAAGTTTTTGCAACATATGGCATGTTTCTTGGGCTCTGATGTCACGATCAACAAGTGTTTCTGAAAGGAATTTTTGAATAGCAACAATGGAAGGGTCAAGAAGTGGTGCAGCATGGACAATTCGTTGAAGCATTTGGTGAAAGCTTTCAGATTTTGTTTCTGATTTAGCTGCATGCTTAGCAATGTATTTTTGAACGGCATGTATGTCGAGCACTAGTTGACAATCAACATTTCCACGCCATATTGATAGGATTGAAGGGATATGGCTATTCAAACGATCATCATTGCGAGCTAGTTTGTATGTTTTTTTGCCATTGGAATCAATGAACATGGAAGATGAGTTTTGAAGAGGCCATGGAGAATTATAACGACATGTATAGGAAGAGCCCTTTTTGCAGAGGCATGTATTTGATGTGCATTTTGTGTGTCGTTGGATGCAATTGAGTAGTTCTGTATAGTCTTGAAAAGGGTTTTTTTTTTAATGTCAGTAGTAGATAAGAGGCATGGATCAAGCATATCAAAGTGGGGTAAGAAGGGGGCTTGTTGGTGGTTATCTCGTGTGTTCCAAGTAGAAATGAATTGATCGAAGAAGTCCTTAGCACTATCAACCTCAGTTGCATTCTCCTAGTCAGGCGTCTTCATATTAGGTGCATTTGGTAGCCACATGAAACCGTGAATATGTGCAGAGCCTCTACTTTGCCATTCGTACCTATGCATGAAATATGTGTTAGTAATATGTGTCAAAGGAAAAAAAGGAAAAACGAAATGTTATTGGAAGAAGGGATAAGAAGCTTTACCTATACCATAAATTGTTTGCGTGGAGGTGTTTAAGCAAGACCTCTTCACGAAATATTGTGAACCTATGGTGCATGTAAAGCGATGCAAGATGTGGGTTGGAGATGATATTTTGTATTCTCCATTGTTGGTGCTTGGTAAAACAAGTAGGTGGTGTCCCTGGCATGACCGCATGTAGGTCAGGCCACTTAGTGTCAGCTGCACTTAAAGTGAAGAAAAAAGTTGGGCATCCAAGTTGGGAAATCATATCCGTCAATTCGTTTTTTGATTTGTGCCAGAAAGACCGTGTTCCACGGAGTGATGCGCCAAAACGCATGATTTGATCTGGTAGGTTGTCGGAAGGAGTTTGTTTCAAGCGGGTGTTGAGTTCAGAGATGGTTGTGGGGAAGTTGTCTTCAATGTTTTTTTTAATATAGACTGCTACTATTGATTGGCTACGATGGTGCATGATGAGATTGTAAAGGTAGTAGGGGAATCGAGGGTGGCAACCAAACCTGTTATCATGGTATCGAATAAGGTGCAATGCATATTCATGGAGATCAACTGATTTAAAATGCGGTTGTTTGAACATGGCTGTGCCTTGGGGGAAAAGTGATGGAAATGCCATTGAGAAAAGGCCCTCTGTATTGTATTCATTGACAGGTGACAAACCTATAGGTGGCCAATCCATTGCAGGCATTTGCAAGAAGGTTCTGATTTGCTGGAACTCTATGTCTGTATTGGGTAGAATATTAGCGAAGGACGAAGTTTGTTGGGAGTTTGGCTCTGAAATGTCTGGGTGATAAGGGTGGACATCTTCAGCAGGAAAACTAGAATCAGGGGCAGGGGAGTGTGAATGTCGAAGAGAAGCTGAAACATTTGTGGGGGGAATTGGAAAAGCCATAATTGCACGTTGGTCAAGTTGTACATCTTTATAGTAGGGTCATGTGATATCTTGTATTCCAAGGCTACAAGAACATGGGATCTACTGACAATGCAATCATAGGATTGATTGTTGAAGGTTTTACGAGTGACAACTAAAATGTCTAAGTCTTCAACACGTCGAGGCAAAAAATTGAGGATGGATGAAATGTCTTGTGGAAAGCTTATTGTATGGACACTATATTTGTATTGTCCACCACGAGCATGGGTAACTTGCAATATTGGGTTGACACATGAAATGAGCATTTCTTCAACTTGTGTAAGGATGGATAGAACAAGGGGTTATTCACCAGGGTCCATGTTGTTCCAGAGGGAGAAGCGGTGGCCTTTTTTTTCTGAACGGCATCGAGAACAGGTATGTTGGCCATTTAAGAATCGGGAGTGGAGGCCAGGATAAGATTCTTTACAGATTGAACAAACATGGATGGATTGTAGGTTATCTAGCCTTAAGCGAAAGCATTGATTTGTTTGAGATATGATATTTTCATTGAAGGACTGCGCGGCTATTTTGGGTTGAGGAATGGTATTTGGGATGGTTGGGGAAGAGGTTGTTTGAGAAGTGGAAGGGTAGTCTAATGATGGAAGATGGTCAGTATGAACATGTGAAGTTGTAGCTTCGGTTTGAATGGAGAGAAGTAGGATTGTTTAGTTGTGGTTTGGAAATGGAAGGGTACAATTTGAAAGATCAGATGTTGTAGGAGTTGGAGTGGGAATATTAGACTCTACCATATGGATGGAGAGGGCATCTTTTTTTTGTTGGTAAATATGTCTCCTATGTGCATTTATGCGGTCTTTTCTAGCAAAATGATAGGCATGTGCACGTTCTTTTTTGGATGGAGGAGACATATCGAAAGTAAGATGAGGATTGAAGGCACTTGGATGTGATTAAGAAAACAAGAAACACCATGTTATATGTAAGACATGTAAAAGACATTGAAATTGCATGTTTTTCATGTACATTCTAAAGAAAAGAGATGTTATATGTAGGACATAGTAATATATTTTTTCAAGGTACATAAAGGGATTATATGTAAGACATGTAAAGAGACTTAGAAATTTTAAATGTTTCATGGACATTCTAAAGAAACAAGATGTACTATGTACGACATGGTAATTTCTGTTTTCAAGGTACATAAAGGGATGCAAAGTGCTTGAAGAAAGAAAAAAGAAAAAATAATATGAAAACATGGCTAGATAAATGAAGTAAATCAATCACATGTAAAGAGAAGCATTTGTTGATAAATTACGTATTAGCAGTGTGTTTTTTTTTCAATGTACCTTAAAAAAAATATAGAAATTATTGTAAGTGGAAAAAAGAATTAAAAAGTGTGCCGATATTAAATGTGTGTAGTTGGAATAGTGTATAATTGACTACCAAAAGTAAGTCAATTTTCATAAAAGTGATTGCATTTAAATAAAATGAGAAAAAAAATATATACAAGGAATATGTAGGAAAGCATTGTAAGTGACTGAAAGCATTCTAAGTAGGTAAATGCACGAAGGAAATAAATAAATAAATGATATACCACTAAAATACAAATATGAAATGTATGTTTTTTGACATATAAAGAAGTGCATGTGTTAAAATGACATATTAGAACATGGAAAAACTAATATGAGCATTGAACACATTTAATAAAGAGAACACATGTACAGTTGAGGAAAACTTGGAAATGTTTTTGTATATGTATATAAGATACGAAGTAAAAAGAAATATATAAGAGTAGCTTCAAGTGTAGAAATTGTAACTATAGTAATGGAGATTGGAATTTGTTTGTCGACATGTATGGCAAAGGTTTCTAGGAAAAATATATAAAGTTAAACTATTACAAAAAGCAAGGCATTTTATTTTTCCAAAATGCCTTCTATGCCTGCCCCATTTTGGCTATTTGAAGGAGTAGTAAGTTGTTGGCTGCCACAAAGTCAACATGTTTAGAGCGCATGATGATGACCTTCAATTGAGGCTTGTCTTTAAATGTTTCCATTCTAATGGAAAGTGTGAGTACAAATTGCGTGCATTCAACCTTAGAGAAAATTTCCCTGATGGCGGAAGGATCAGAAGAAAGTAAGTGCAGGTCCTTTGCAGCGATACTAAGGAGTTTAGTGGATGCATCCTCGAACGCGACGACTGATTCAAGAGAGGTAGTGTGATCTTGAAGTTTCAGTTTCAATAAATACCTATAGTCACAATCAGACAAGTCAACCTCACATTTGGGACAATGCCAACCATTGGTAGAATTCTTGATGATTTTTTTCATGCATTGTTTTGAATCGGAAATTAAAGGGAAAGCAAGGTAGTAAAAGTTGTCAGCATCAATATGTGTTATGGTAGCCTTTACGGAAACCCATTCAGCTCTTTCTGAAGGATGAATGTTTTCAACTTCAAGAAGGGTTCGTTTGTTTTTTATCTGGTTAGGAGAAGTTGGATATCGTGTAGTTAAGGACGGGGAGGAAGTAAGGAAGCCCTCCTTTTCAAACCATTGGGTGAGTTTGTGCTTCTCTGGTATATCTGGGTTTATGATAACTATGGATTTGGAGGTAGTCCCAACTGTCTTTCCATTGAACTCGGCTACACGACCTCCCTTGATTGCAAGCACAGGGTTGGCATTTTCAGAGCGTAAGGTAGATAGTTCTTGGCCTTCTACATGACAATGTTCTCCCCACAAAGTAACATCCATGCTAAAACCCGAATTGTCCTTTATATGGATTGTTTTTTTAATAGTTTCTGAACCATCTTTCCTATGTATAGGGGCAGTAGGGGAAGTGTTTGTGGCAACACCAATGATGTCAACAATGGATTTGACAGGAGATGACTTGATATCTTTAATAGTTTTGAAGTTGAAATGCATTTGTGGAAGTACAATGGTTTCTACTGGAAAATGTTGAACAATAGAGGTTGGTTGCAAGAAGATTTCCCATTCATTGTAAGATGGCTATACATCTTGTTTGTTAGTTTGGTAGTGCCTTTGGAAATGAGGTAGACATGGCCAGGAAGCAGTTGATCAAAAAAAACATCTGCAGACTCATTAAAGCAAGTGATGTGTATTTCACCCCCGTCCTTATCAATAAAGTCAAAGCCGAATACCTTCCCAGGGCCTTTTTGGTTAGTGAAGTGGCGGAGGTTTGATTTATCATGGACATGACCCTTTATGGACCAGTTTGAGGTGTAGGGGCTCAATGCATTGATAGGAATTGTTGTTTCAACAGTGGATGGTGAAGCACTTTGAAGAAGTGTGCATTGTTTCTTTTGAAGTGGTTCTTGCATTGAAGAGGATGCGGAAGTTGTTTCAAGAGAAGGTGGGCGAGATATAGTGATAGGGTTGCCAATCAATGGTGTAGAGGGCTCGATGATGTCAAATTCATGTAGTAAGATAGACCTGCGCAAGCGAAAAAACAAGTAAGAAAAAAAAATGATTTTACTAAATGGGGAAGAAACAAAAACATACGTTAATATAATAAAAAATGAAGCGTACATGCATTGGCAAAGAATTGCACATGTCCATTTCTTAAGGTGTATAATAGACCCTTGTTGAAGTATTCCAGAATTGATGAGAGAATTGAACTTTGATGGAAGCATGGTGTGGTGCATGTGTGTCCCATCAGAGATTGTTGTTCGTTATCGTATGGTTGAGGTGCGAATAGATTTGAATTTTTCCATAGCAAATATTTGTAGGAACGGTTGCATGTCGGAAGTTAGTGCAAGTAGTAATTCAATGGCATGTTCGGTCAAAGGGGTGGCCATTATTTGTTACCTGGGAGGAACAAAAAAATAAAAGGAAGTTAGGTGCAAGGGGAAAGTAAAAAAAAGGGGAAATAGGTGTTTATAATAATTATAAATATGATTAGGAACAACAAGCATTTATTTCCTAAAAATAGAAACCATTGAAATAAATCAAGGCAATCTTGGGAATGCATTGTGATAAGCAATATTTACAAATTGATACAATAAAGTAAATATTAAAGCATATTATTCCATGAAATGATGATTTTGTTAAAATAAAGAAAAATGAAGGAGTTTAAATAAAAAAGACAATTTTGTCATAAAAAAATCAAAACTGAATGGACAATGTTACTAGTTAGAATACAATAAAGTCAATATTAAAGC
This sequence comes from Pseudotsuga menziesii, assembly GCA_001517045.1. Lineage (NCBI taxonomy): Eukaryota > Viridiplantae > Streptophyta > Pinopsida > Pinales > Pinaceae > Pseudotsuga > Pseudotsuga menziesii. The sequence goes on from LPNX010567289.1 coordinate 349,679, forward strand.
ATATTATTTCATGAAATGATGATTTGGTCTAAACAAAGAAAAAGGAAGGGGTTTAAATAAAAAAGACATTTTCTTGTGTGGACATTGCAGTAGATGAGTGAGTGAAGGCATCCAAAATAATGTAACATGTGAGGAAAAAAAATGCAATAAGGTGCAAATAGTGTGTGATATGTGGAAAGTTGGTTTAGTGAAAGAGTCACAAGATTGTAGGCTATGTTTAATTATCACTTAGTTAGTTTGTAGTCATAAAGGAAAATAAGTGTAAAAGGTGCAACAATTGAGTGATATGTTCAAAGTTGGTTTAGTGAAAGAGTCACAAAATGTAGGTTATGTTTAATTATGAGTTAGGTAGCTTGAATTTATAAATAAAAAAAAGTGTAAAAATCCTAAAACAGCTTATGGTTTTCCGCGGATATGTAACTGGGCCTTCCAAAAGCACAATTGATGATGAAAATGGAGTCCACACACCAATTGACTAGTGAAGGTAACAAAGAGGCAGTTCTACTGACGATGGGGAAAATGTTCCAATCTAGAAGACTTGGCAACACCTCCCAATGGCAATAGCTGACTTCAGGAGTCAATTGCACCCACAATTGTTCCTTGGTGATTTCCTAAGTTTGGCCACTAAGATACATTGCGTCAAGTGTGGATCAGCGGTTCAGCCTGTACGGTATAGTGTCGTCTCCCTACAATGAGTTGGGTGACTCGTAGGGGAGAGCAGGGCAACTATACCTCGGCTTTAACCTCCTTGGGCACGGCGCACTTCTGATCCGGGTTTTCTTTTAACACTTGCTTATAGCAGGATTTATATAGCACCCTATAAGTCAACAATGCTATGTTTCAAAATATACCTAATGAAAGTAGATTGGAGGGCATTAATGGATGCCTAGCCCAATCAATCCTACCTAACTAATTTATGTTTTGTGACCTCATGTGTTAAACCTAAACTTTAAACTAATTTAAAAACTAATTCTATAAAATCCAATTTCATTTTGTAAATAATATTAAAACATATCCTTATATATTATATTTTCACTTTTAAAAATATCTGAAAACTCAATTTGCAAATTTTTTTATTTTCCCAATTAAAAATGGAGAGTATGTCAAAGCATATGTCATTTAAGAGTAAAAACCAATATCAAATTAAGTCATAAACCCCAAAACAATAATCTAGAAGCTAAGTTTAAATATTACAATCTATTTTTATATAATAAATTAAAACATATTATTGTTATTGAATATATTTCCACTGTCACAATATATACAAAAGCTGATATTTAAAAGTAGAAAATGTAAATTATGAGAAAAAATACAGCAAAATTTCAAAATTTTCACGTGTGAATACATCAAAATTTTTAAATTATCATGGTTCGGGCACGACTCTAAATCAAGAGTTGTGAACTCTGAGTTGGATCCTGTTCTCTTGGTATACCATCATGTTCCAAGTAGATTTGAAAAGTCTTTTTCATATATTCTCCTGTACTATCTATTCTTAAATATTCCATAAATATACCATATTATTTTTAAATTGTTACCTTAAATTTCTTATCTAAAAACATTATCCGATTCTTATTCTTCAAGAAATATGCTTATGTCCTAATTAACTAACAATATAAAAAATCAAAAGAATAATCCTTATGATCTTCTTTTCTAGAAACCAACTATAATAGAATATTAAACAAGACACATCATAGAATGTCTATAGGATAATCAATATCACATGAGTCAAATAATGTTCCACTATTTAATAAAATTATCAAACTAAGACATATAAATTCATAACCAGCTTTTGTTAGTATCATTAAAAATAGTTTTTTTTTTTTCATTTTAATAGTCAATTCCACTTGTTTGAAAATGAATATGCTTTGAAATATAAGTTATTATACCCTTCTTCCTACCGATGATAAACTCCACCAAATCTAGAACCACAGGCTTTATTTGAAAATACGAAAGTTTTGCTACATGGACACGCCTCCAACATGAAGGTTATTTACGTGTCCAGAGTACAACCATATTTTGCCATAGCTCACAGATCAAACGACACAGAGCGCATAGAAAGAACTCACACTATATTGAGTTTATTACATCATATTCAGCGTGTGGGAAAGTTTTGCTACATGGACACGCCTCCAACATGAAGGTTATTTATGTGTCCAGAGTACAACCATATTTTTCCATGGCTCACAGATCAAACGACACAGAGCGCATAGAAAGAACTCACACTCCCAAATAATTTTCAGTCAGAGCGTCATTTTCTCTTTCAACACTCTGAAAGATCCGAGTTATGCAGGAAAAAATGGTTGGGAACGGTCATGTTATGCTGTTTCTCTATGCATTTCTAGGTTTGCAAGCATTTGCAGCTTTGGATCCTCGTAATCCTTGGCAGAATAAAACTTTGAACAACAGTCCCTTGGTGTTTAGAGACTTTCAAGAAATCGCCAGGACTGAAGTTGACGAGATCAGATCGATTCAAGTGAGAATTCAAGGAGAGGACGAAGGATTTCAAAACCTGGTTCATATGGAGCTGAGTTTCATGACCTTGGACCCTCAATCTATGCCACTTCCTATGTTTCTTAATGGGGATTTCCTTTTCTATGTTCATACAGGTAAAATAATTTGAACTCCCAAGGATTTACAGTAGTAGCAGTATTATTAGGGCTTTGCATTTGAATCTCAACGGTAAATCATGTGAAACCCTATCCATGTGTTCTAGAACAGTCAATTTATTTACCTCGGCCGACCTTCCATCCCTCTTTTTATTTTCCTCTGTTATTTTAACAGATTCGGGCAAGGGTGTAGCCTCTCCTTCCCCCATTTTTTTCCATAGCTTATAGAGTCACAAAGATTCGACGCCCATATTTTTTTTTGCGAACCAGTGTGAGGTTCGAATCCCTGTTATCAAGATTGTTTGTTATCATTTATTGCATTAAAATTATAAGTTAAGTGTTGTTGTTGATTGCATGGGCAGACCCGGGTTTACTATAATTAATCAACAACACCCAAAACTCACTGGCCCTTTCGGCGACAGACCGCGAAGCGATCTGAAGTCTCACCCGAAGTGAATCTAATGGGTTGGCCAAGACTCAAGTGTCTTGGACCAGGTTCTGAGCATCCTACTTCTTCTCTCTTACTCCTGCGCGCCACTAGATCAACTAGTTCTGCACATCGCACGTCCCCTTCTACTCGCAGCACTTTTACTCGTGCGATGCTTGACCCTGCGCAAGTCGCACAATTTCCTCTCGCGTCGCACAACTTCCACTTACTCACAATATTCCCAACCTTACCGCATCTCTGCGCACCGCGGAACACCCATCCTCTCCTCAACGCTAAGCCCTCAACTCGCAGTATCATGCACCACAGCTCCTCTGCCGATGCGATACCGCCTCTCTGCGGTATCTTACCACTACGACTTTGCGCTCTTAGCGTTGACTGTGCCGATGTGCGAACTCTACTTCTCAGAAGTATATTGTGAGTAACTGGTCATTAGAGACAGACGTAAAGGAGTCTTTAAATAGCCTACTAAAAATGCTTCAACTTATCTTTATCCTCTTGCACTATCATGAGCGGAACAATACCTACATTCATCTACTACTACTATCATCACATGCATAATAACCAGTAACAATAAGCAAATACAATCACATTCATGCAACACATAACACGCCGATTTAACGTGGTTCACCCCCGGGATGGGAGCTACGTCCACCAAACTGTGCTTCTATTATATATCTTGAGGGAAGTTAGCACAGTCTGTTGCACTGCATATGCAGCGCGAGGTCTCTTCTAGATCTCTGGTCTATCTCTATGTTGCCTTTCTTCCAATATATCCTTCCCTCTCTGTTCTCTTTGTGGATGGTTACATACAGACTCAAATGACTCATAGACAACTAGGTGTCTGGATCGTTACAACGCAGTCTGTCTGACTGATTCCTGAGTCTACAAAACTATCAACTGACCAACTAACTGACTGACTGATTAGCTAACCCTTTACAATACAAAAATGCAAGCTTTTATAGGCAGCCCGAAGGTCGTGCCATTACAACACTGTGGGCCTGTCCCAACAGTAAACCCATACCCTAAATAGTGACAGTCGGTCCTCTCTGTCCTTGAGGTAGCTGCTTCCCGTCACACCGCAGCTCTCTGCAGTCTTCCATGCTTCCTGACACTGACCATGGGTACTATGCACCGCTTCTCTTTCTGTCCTTCACCTTCAATGCTTGAGCCTCGTTGCTCCTTCTTCTTTATGAGGGTCGCTGAGCCCTCCTGTCTTCCGCCGCTGCCTTCAATGCAGTGGTTGAGCTTTCTTCTCTCGGCCGCTCAGGTACCGTTGCCTTCTTGACTTTTCTATCCCAAAAGTCATGGTTTCCGGCTCTGCTCTTCAGCTGGAAACGTGCTACGGCATCGTAGCTCTGCCCTGTCCTTTTTCCGCCAAAACTTCTCTCTTTCCGCCAAAACTTCTCTCTTTCCGCCAAAACTAGCAGCTTCTTCTGTAGCTGCGGGATCCTGCTCCAACAGTTGTGTGTAAATGTTTGTTCAAATATTGAGCCATATTTTAAGTCTATGAATCCATACTTTAAGCTGAAGAAGCATTCTTACTTTAAGCTAAAGAAGCAGTCAATGAACAGGGAAGGATACGTGAATCAATCATGCTGTACATTTACAGGAAGATGAAAAAATACCTGATAACAGTGCTTCCTCTAATTCTTTAGTAGACCTCTCCAGGTTAATGACCTCAATAAAGTTTGCCTGAAGTTTTTCCGTGTTGTTACAGTCACATTTTTTGTTCTTGCACCAACAACATCACAACATCACATGCTAGTTATATATAGAATGAATGACTGGAAGAAATACAACATAGCTAGGATCGGCTGGAGAGTATTACCTGAGAAGACTGGGATATGCATATGTTGAGTGATGGCCGGATTCAGCATTCGATAATGAATATATAGTAAGCAGGAGAAAGTGATTTAAAAATTGTCTATCGGTCTACCTTACATTACATTCACATTCAATGCAGGTTGGCAGGTTGGTGCATTTTTATAAATGATCGGATAAGTATTTATCTTGCCTGTAAGAGAGGGGATGCTGCAAATTTAAATGGCCAATCTTGTCAATCCTTTCAGGACCGGAGATCGTAAGATTTTTTAAGTAATCTTCTCCAATACGAAAACACAGTTTTAGCGTCGCAGTTCAGGAGGCATAAACACACTTTGAAGTCACTAAAGCCGCAGCTGCTATCAATCATTGAGCAAGCTGAGGATTATCCTTTCACTTATTACTTCTAAGCTTCATAGATCTATGAAATGGAAAGAAGCATCTGTTTGATATCTTATGCTATTCCTGGGTAGTAAATATATATATATATATATATATATATATATATATA
>LPNX010567290.1:3047-20547 GCA_001517045.1 Pseudotsuga menziesii
CCCTCCCTCACTTACAATATCTCATAAACTCTCTCCACCTTCTATACCTCGCTCGCTATCCTTCCCTCCATAAATCTCTCTCTCTATTTCTCACCCCTGCCCCCCTCTCTTTGTTGTTCACCCATACCCCTCTCTCCCACATAATCTCTATGTGTGTGTGTCCCCGCTCTCTCACAAACTCCCTGTGTCTCTCCCTATATCTCCACCTTCTATTTAAATCCTTCACTATCCATCCCTCTATCAATATCTCCCTCCCATCTCCCCTAATTACCTTCCCTATGTGCCTTTATCCCTCTCCCATATACTCTCTCTCTCTAAACTTGTATCCCTCCCTCCCTATCTCGTTTCTCCCTCCCTCTCCATGCTTTTCTCTCTCACAAACTCACTCTCTCACTCTCTCTCCATCGCTCAACCCTCCACTCTCTGTATTTTATACAATCTCTCTCTCTCTCTCTCTCTACATAATTATCTCTCTCTTGTTGAAATATTGTAACTTCAAACTATATTCCAAATCAATTTTATAGATGTACCCCAAGATGTCTCATTCCTCCATCAAGATGCTACTATTGTATTTGGTCATCATAGAGTCATGAGGTATAACGTTTGTTGTAAGTCGGGTCAATAGTACCCCAATGAATATAATATAATATTGTTTTGAGTATTTCTAGGTGAATTCGGCCTAGTCAGTTTAGTGGGGTTGACTTGTTATGTTAAAATTCAAGTGACAGAAAGAGTATAAATAAAGGAGTTGTGTTCCTCATTTGAACACACACTCAATTTTGTATATAGAGAGAGAGAGAGAGAGAGCAGCAAGGAGGAATAATACTTTTTTTGGGGTTTTATCTTATACATATATATAGAGGAAGTTTTTCTTGGTTTTCTTCCCCATGAGGGTTTCCCGAGATAAGTCTTAGTGTTCTTTTGTGTGGTTGTGTTTGTCTATCTTTCAGTGATGCTTTTGTATATGACATATGATGCTATGATGCTAAAATGTTATTAGATATTTTCTAACCATTAAAAAATTAACATGGTATCGGATATACCCTTAAAGAAGTCTTCATGCAGCGAAACACTGCTATTGATACATCTACTTAAGATTAGGGTTTCATGCTTGAAAAAACTAAAAGACAAAAACTAGTCATGTTGGGACTATCGCTATAAATCGAGATTGGAGAAGGAACAAGTGCCAAAAATTTTACAAGCCGAAGATGAAATACTAATGTTGTTAGGATTATTAATCCTCCCTTGGTCAAATGTCTATTAGATTAATTATTTCCTAACTTAGGAACCTTAAATTAATTAAATGGGTCCACTAGTGCAATTGGGTCCACTTGGCCCAATGGGACCACATGTACTAGTCATTGAAGTGTAGGGAACACTGGTAGAGGTTAAATACCACTTACTACATGTGCATGCATCATTTAGGGTGCCTCCTAGACCAATACCTACCTTTTAGGAGCCACTGGGAGTCCCGACACCAACCTACTTCAGTCAGTTGTTGTTAGCACTAGTTAGTCTTAGTTAGCCCTCGGTTACAATCAATTACTTCACAGTCAGTTAGGCTAGTGCTACTAATGCATGGAGAATGCATGGTTGTATGGGGAAGAGCGCTTTTCCTACCTACCTCACTCTCAGTTGCACTAAGTTAACTAGTTGTTACTGCATGTTGGAGTTATTGGTCATCGGGGAATTGTCTATTTGGACTCCGATATTGATTGAGAGACCTTGAGTTAGAGATTTAGTTAGATACAGTATTATCCACTTGGATGATTTGAATTCATTACTCATGCATTCGAATTATACCTATGTAAACTACATTGTAACACCGGATATTATAATGATGAATATACTGTAAATTCCTGAGCAATACTTGTCTGTTTCCTATGTGGTTTGTCTTGTTGGATTTGTATTTTCATTCTCCATTCAATTGCTGCAACATAATCAGAACTCTCTGCCTGAATATCTAAATAGAATTCAAATTCTAACATGGTATCAGAGCCTTCTTAGGCATGTTTCATGCTTGTTTCTCCTCATTGAACATCAAAAGCAGCTGGGTTTCTATAAAAGTCCCCTTTGAAAATTTGCTAGCTCTGGATTCATTTAGAGAAGTGGAGAGGGTGTGACGGACCTTGAAAAATGTTGATGTAATTGTAACTTCGGAATGTATTCACTTGTATTTCTTATGTATTGTAACCCGATGTTTATTCTGGGATGTATTTGTAATGTACTTGAGTCATGTCATGCTTCGATGTTCCTATTGGGAAGTTTCTATAATGTAAACAAGTCATGTCAATTCAAGGTGGTTAACCCTCCTATTGTCTAAGGGTTAAATTCCCCACAGTTCCAGGGCACTAGGGTTATTAGAACCACCTAGTGAAGTTTTCCCTAGTTGGGTTTAGTCAAGTAAGGAATTAGCATAAATAGAGAGCTAGCCTCTCTATTTATCACACACTCACTCACACTTAGTTGTAGCGCATAGATGAGGAAGAGAAAGACACTAGGGCAAGGAAGAAAGAGGTTACTGCTGTCAGGAGATCATCTTACTTTTTTTGGGTTTCACTTTGGTGCTGATTCTATCTCTAAGGAAGTTGTGGGGTTTTCTCCATTTATGGTTTCCCCGAGGAAAAATACTATGTTCATTATCTGTTGTGTTGATTGCTATGCTTGTTTTTCCCTCAGTTAAAGATCCTAATGTTATGCTAGCTTAATGTTAAAAATCTAACATGGTATCAGAGCGAACCTGAGAAGAAGATGCTGTGTAGTTACGGGAACTAGGGATTCCTATTTTGTTGATCTCTCTCCACATATTTTCAGCAAAAGTAGGGTGGAATAACTCTCCTCCCTAGGGCACATCTTTCTATCGAAGCAGAATCCAATTTTGAAGTTTTTCAATTTTGGACCTGACACTATTGCCGGAAATTAGGGCTTTTCACAGAAGTGGAATTTTTTAGTGAGCCCAGGACTGGATTGATCTCCTCCCCAAAATCGAAGTTAGGGATCAAATTCAAAGAATTTGGTTGGAGTTCTATTTGGTTGGATAGAAATCCAGACAGGAAAAACCCTAATCTACTCCTGAACTAGCACTGCAGGATTTCAACTCCAAATCTAGATCCGACATCTTGACCTGGTAAGATCTAAATATTTTGTATTTCCATTTGAGGTTCTCAGTTAAGATGTCTCATCATACCAATATTAATGAAAATCTTGAGGGAGTTGATAACTTCCAAGCCTGGAAGTATAGGATCTCCCTGGTCCTTGAAGAAAATGAGTTGGACTCCTACATCCATGAGGAGGTTCCAATTCCAGAGGGAGATGAGGCCAAGGCCTTACATAAGAAGAATTTTGTTATGGAAAAGAGGATCATAGTAGATTCCATCAAGGATCACCTCATTCCACAGGTGTCCTCCCTCAAGACACCTAAAGCCATGTTTGATGCCCTAACCAAACTGTTTGAAGGGAAGAACATCAATCGGAAGATGACTCTAAGAAACCAGTTGAAGAATGTCAAGATACAGAATGAGGAGACCATCCACTCATACTTCACATGGGTCTCCCAGATCAAAGAACAACTGTAAGCGGTAGATGAAGAAGTGGATAATGCATAAATTATGATGACAACTTTGAATGGCCTCCCTAGGTCATGGGATTCTTTCATCTAAGGAATCTGTGCTTGGAAGAAGTTAGTCAAGTTCAGTAGATTGTGGGAGGAATGTTCTCAAGAAGAAGCTCAGATAGCAGCTCAAGAAGAAACGATGGGAAGTGAAGATCAAGATCTCATAGTACACTCGAATAAAGGAAGAAGGAAAAATCATCATCACCAAGGTAAGCATTCTCATCAGAAAGGTTCATCTAAACTTAGATGTTATACATGCGATGAAATAGGACACTTTTCTAGAAATTGTCCCATGAATAAGAATGGATCCAAGAAGAAGAGGAACTCCAAAAGAAGACATCATGCTCACACTGCTGAGGATGATGATCCTCCCAGAAAGAGGGTAAAACAAGAAAGTGAATACTCTTCAAGTGAAGATGAATATGTCCTGATCTTCACTCTCATGAGAACTGTCACTCATGGAATCAAAGATTGGCTTATTGATAGTGGGGCTTCCAAACAGATGACAAGTTTCAAGGAATTCTTTGAGAAACTATCTGAACATAATTCACCCCATAAGTTGAAACTTGGGGATGACTACCAATATCCCATAAAAGGTAGTGGTGAATCCTCCTACAAGCTAGATTCTGGAAAGTCTATGAAAATAAAGGATGTCTTGTTTATACCAGGACTAAAGAAGAATCTTCTATCCATATCATCATTGGATGCAAAAGGCATGAGGGTTGCATTTGTAGATAGCCAAGTCCTCATGTGGCCAAGAGGATAGACTATTGATGATGCAATAGTAATTGGAGAACAAGAGGGAGGATTATACACATTGAAGAGCCATCTATAACAAGATTTGGTCCATGACACAGTAGAGCCAAATGAACTTTGGCACTGAAGGCTTGCACATGTGAACTACATAGCACTACCACTTGTAAGCAAAGTTGTTGAAGGTCTTCCAGAAATTCAAGCAAAACATGGAGGATTCTGCAAAGGATGTGCGAAAGGAAAGAACACAAAGAAGACATTTCCAAATAGCGAAAGAAAATAAAAAGGAATCTTGGAAATCATCCACTTTGATGTATGCAGACCAATGTCATCAAGTTCTCTAAGCAGGTATGTATACTATGTTTCTTTTATTGATGACTTTTCTAGGAAGACATGGATTTACTTCATGAAGAACAAAGATGAAGTGTTCAGCAAGTTCCAAGAATTCAAAGCCTTGATTGAGAACCACACAGAAAAGAAGATCAAGACTTTTCGATCAGATAATGGCAAAGAATTCACTTCAAATGAGTTCAAAGACTGATGCAAAGAATCAGGGACTAAGAAAGAGTTTTCCACTCCTTATAATCCACAACAGAATGGGGTTGCAGAAAGGAAGAATAGAACTATCATAGAAGCTACAAGAGCAATGCTTCATGATCAATATCTTCCTATGCATCTATGGGCAGAAGCTGCTAGAACAACAGTGTATGTACAGAACCGTACTCCACATAGAGTACTCAAGAACAAGACTCCTGATTAAGTCTTCTTCGGAAAGAAACCAGAAGTCAGCCATCTCAGAATATTTAGTTGTCTAGTGTACATACACATTCCAAAAGAGAAGAGAACAAAACTAGATCCTTCAGGAAAGAAGGGTATATTTGTGGGATACTATGAAAGCTCAAAGGCTTACAGAATATACTTCCCAGGATTCAAGAAGATTGACATCAGCAGGGATGTAACATTTGATAAAGACTCAGCTTACAACAAATCCAGAAAGAGACCTGGTGAAAATCCTGAAGAAGCAGAAGCACCAAGAGTTCATGATACAACCATGAATGAAGAAACTCAAGAAGAAGATCGAGAATTTGAAGAACCACAAAGACCTGTATATCCACCTCAGGAGAAGAATCCTCACAAGAGGAAACCTTCTTGGCTACGAGAAATTATCCAAGGTGAGGAAATATATGGGGCTCCAGAACAGAATCATAGAGAAAGAAAGAGAACCAGATCTTGCTCCAGATATGTAGCTTTACTATGTGACTTTATCAATGAAGAACCTTCCAATTATGAAGAAGCGATAGAACGGAAAGAGTGGAAGGATGCTATGATCGAAGAGTATCAATCGATCATGAAGAATGATGTTTGGGATGTTGTCCCAAGACCAGAAGGGAAGTCGATTGTAACTTCCAAATGGATCTACAAGATCATGCATGTTGTAGATGGTAGCATAGAGAAATATAAGGCAAGATTCATGGCTCGTGGCTTCTCACAAAAGGAAGGAATAGATTATGAAGAAACCTTTGCATCTGTAGTTAGATATACTTCCATCAGATTGGTGCTTTCTTTGGCTGCAGTGATGAAATGAAAGATACACCAAATGGATGTCAAGACTACTTTCTTGAATGGTGTAGTGGAAGAGGAAATTATGTAGAACAACCACTTGGTTTTGAGACACATGACAGGGAGTCTCACATGTGTAGATTGAAGAAATTCTTGTACGATTTGAAACAGGCACCTAGGACTTGGTACGGTAGAATTAATAACTTTCTATCTAGTTTGGGCTTTACCAAGAGTAAAGTAGATTCCAACCGTTCCTACAAGGTTGAAGATGGAAACCCAGTGATGCTCCTACTATATGGAGATGATCTGTTTGTAACAGGTATGGATGGGTTGATTGTTGATACGAAGAGAAAGCTTGCTATCGAGTTCGAAATGAAGGAATTGGGTATGATGCATTATTTTCTAGGCATGGACGTGTGGTAGAACGCGGATGGAATCTCCCTCGGACAAGGGAAGTATGCAGTAGAGATCCTAAAGAGGTTTGGGATGATGGACTGCAAGGCCATGAACACACCTATGGCATCGAACCTGAAGCTATTGAGTGATGCTTCATCAGAGACAGTTGATTCTATGATGTATCGTAAAATGATTGGGTCCTTGATGTACCTGACGAACACGAGACCAGATATTTGCTTTGCTGTGAACACCTTGAGCTAGTTCTTGACAGATCCAAGAAATGTTCACTTGATTGCTGCAAAGCATATTCTGAGGTACCTGAGGGGTACAATTGATTATGGGCTCAAGTATGAGGCGAATTAGAAGATTAACCTGGAGGGTTATGTTGATTCATATTAGGCAGGTAGTGCCATCGATAGGAAGAGCACTTCAGGGTGTTGCTTCAGTATGGGATCAGGTGTGATCTCTTGATTTAGTAGGAAGCAATCCTGTGTGGCACTGAGTACAATTGAAGCAGAGTATATTGCAGCTTGTTCAGCTAGTTGTGAGGCAGTATGGATGAGGAAGCTACTATCTGATTTATTTGATCTCTAGATGGATGCTACTTGTATACATTGTGACAACCAGAGTTGCGTGAAGTTGTCAGAGAATCCAATGTTCCATGACAAGTTGAAGCATATCGAGATCAAGTATCACTATATCAGGGATATGGTGCATAGTGGAGTAGTGAAGCTGCAGTATGTTGCGATGGAGGAACAGATAGCTGATGTATTGAAAAAGCCATTGGCTAGGGTGAAGTTCGAGTACTTCAGGGAGAAGCTTGGTGTTCACCAGATTGAGGTTTCCTCCAAAGGGAAATGATGAGACCCATAGCCATTCCGACATGGTGAGAGGGTTTGTTCCTTCCATGGTTAGATGTAAGGGCTGAGCCATTATTTCATGGTGAGGATTGGTTCCTTCCATGTCAAATATGAGTGCTGAGATATTTTGATGTGACTGTAGGATTGGTTCCTACATGATCACAAGTAACGCTGAATGCATTCTTGGAATGGAGGCACCTGGTCAGTTACCAGGTAGCTTAGTTTGGGACTCGAGGCCATTTTGATATGACTGTAGGATTGTTTCCTACTTGATCAGATGTGAGTGCATGCCCTTTCGAACATGCATGTTGGATTGGTTCCTCGCATGTGTCGGATGTAAGTGCATAGCCCTTTCAAACATGCATGTTGGATTGGTTCCTCACATGTGTCGAATGTAAGTGAAGAGCTTTTTGAACATGTATGTTGGATTGGTTCCTTGCATGTGTCAATATAAGTGCTGACCCTTTTTGAACATGTATGTTGGATTGGTTCCTCGCATGTGTCAAATGTGAGTGCTGGGCCTTTCTGACAGGGTTGTGGGATTGGTTCCCACATGGTCAGATGTGAGTGCTGGGCATGCCCTTCTGATATGATAATAGGATTGGTTCCTACATGATCGGATATAAGTGTTGGGTGGGCCATTCTGACTTAGGGTCAGATATAAGCGCTGAAGAAGACCTACATGGAGGCTAGGCCTACAACTAGGATGAAAAAGGGTTGGCTCTGTAGAACTTACTGTGACAAGAAGAATCATGAGATAACACCTATGAAGATTCAGTGTTGATGATCCAATAGAGATGATCCAGATCGAGGGATGATCTAGATCCAGAGATGATGCTCCAGAGATGATCCAGATCAAGAAATGATCCAGATCCAGTGATGATGATCCAGATCGAGTGATGATCCAGATCTAGGTGAAGATGACTTGAAGATGAAGATGAATCGAAGATAGAGATGACTTGAAGGTGAAGATGACGAAGACTCGATGATGATCCAGATGATACAGAGAAGAAGACTTGTGCTAATAAATTCTGTCGAGAGAATACCTTCCTAGTTAAGAGGGAGTGTTTATGTGATTGTAACTTCGAAATGTATTCACTTGTATTTCTTATGTATTGTAACCCGATGTTTATTCCAGGATGTATTTGTAATGTACTTGTGTCATGTCATGCCCCGATGTTCCTATCGGGAAGTTTCTATAATGTAAACAAGTCATGTCAAGTCAAGGTGGTTAACCCTCCTATTGTCTAAGGGTTAAAGTCCCCACAATTCTGGGGCACTAGGGTTATTAGACTCACCTAGTGAAGTCAGCCCTATTTGCGTTTAGTCAAGTTGGGAATTAGTATAAATAGAGAGCTAGCCTCTCTATTTATCACACACTCACTCACACTTAGTTGTAGCACATAGCTGAGGAAGAGAAAGATACTAGGGAAAGGAAGAAAGAGGTTACTACTGTTGGGAGATCATCTTATTGTTTTTGGGTTTCACTTTGGTGTTGATTCTATCTCTGAGGAAGTTGCAGGGTTTTCTCCATTTATGGTTTCCCCAAGGAAAAACACTGTGTTCATTGTCTCTTGTGTTTGATTGCTGTGCTTGTTGTTTTCTCAGTTAAAGATCCTAATGTTATGCTAGCTTAATGTTAAAAATCTAAAAAAAACATGTTCATGTCTGGAGGAAAAGCATGATTCTAACAGTTCTTATGTTTTAGTGTTATTTGCAGTGAAATTGACAGGTTCTACGTAGCTTGAAAGAAGTATTTGTAGTCTCCCTGGCAAAGCAAGTATGAGTTCTCAAACTCCTGAGCCATGGATCCTCACAACTTACAATTACCTTGATTGGAGGATTGATATGCAGGTGGCTACAACGGGATTATACATGGATGGGAGGTTGAACCTCATCAGCCGGTAGAGCGAAACAAGTTCCTAAACCATTGTGATGAAGCATTCGGGTACAAATGTAATTATATTTCCAGAGATCTCCTCTTTCGTCTAGAAGGATTGAGGACTCCCAGAGAATCCTGAGAGAAGCTTTATAGCTTGTTTAAAAAAAAATATGAGCTTTAGGGATGTTATAGCGGATTTCACCACTCTAGGTGAATCAGACTTTGTATGCCCTTCCCCTATCCTACTGCAGACTCCTTAGCCCCTATGGACCACTTTTTGTCCTTTGATGTTTCCTTGATCATCCCTATGCACACATCCCGATGTACGTGGTTATATCGGTCAAACCCGCGTATGTATGCACTTATATGTTTAAAAGTCATCCCTATCACTTGAGATTGGTATTCGAAAGATGTCGGCACTATTCAGTTAGATTAAATCCTCATAAGTGCATCTTTTGCATGAAGTCAGGTCGTTTGTTAGGATTCATTGTTTCGAAAGAGGGTATAAGAGTCGACCCTTTAAAGGTTGAGGCAATACTTCAGTTGTCTCCCCCGAAGAATATTCGTCATCTTCAGTGTTTGCAAGGCATGGAAAACTTCTTACGAAGATTTGTTGTCAACTTTGCCAATTTGACTAGAGGCTTTATGCATCTCTTGAAGAAGGACACTCCCTTTTATTGGGATGAGCGAGCCCAAAAGTCCTTCGATGCACTCAAGCGGGCCCTAGCATCAGCCCCGGTGATTAGTCCTCCAAATTATAGCCGTGATTTTCTATTATATCTGGCTGCATCTTTAGAGACGATTGGTATGGTTTTGGTTCAAGAGGATGAGGAGCTCCAAGAGCATTTCATATGTTATCTGAGCCGAAACCTTATTGACGCAGAGATTTGTTATTCTCATGTCGAGAAGCTTGCTTTAGCTACCGTACATGCGGTTCAGTGTTTGAGACATTATATTCTCCTTCGCCAGACCTTGGTTGTGGCCCATGTCAATCCATTTAAATTCATCCTCACTCGAAGGGTGATTGGGGGAAAGTATAATAAATGGATTGTCATTCTGCAAGAATTTGATCTCGAGTTTGTTTCGGCAAAATCGAAGAAGTATTTAGTCTTTGAAGAACTCATATCGGATTTTATGAGTGAGACTGAGGAGTTGGTATGTGAAGATACGTTTTTTGATGAACACATCTTCTTAATCTCTACGTTGCACCCATGGTATGGGGATATCATAATATATCTACAAACACAGAGGACCCCTACTCACCTCTCGCGAGATGAACGACGACGATTACGTCATGTCTCTAAGAACTACCTTATAGTGGACAATACTTTGTACCACCATGGGGTAGATTCCATTTTACGATGTTGTTTAACTCATGACAAGGTTGAGGTTGTGCTGAATGATTACCATGGAGGGGTGTGTGGTGGTCATTTATTTGGGATTTCTATAGCTAAAAAGATTTTGAGAGTGGGTTATTTTTGGCCGTCGATCTTTAAAGATTGTGTTGATGCGGTCAAGAGGTGCCACCCTTGCCAGGTGTTCGCACATAATATGCGCTTGAAACCTGCCCCGTTACATCCCATTATCACCGCTGGTCCCTTCACTAATTGGGGGCTCGATTTTATGGATTGCAACCCAGCTTCGGCTGGGGGGCACCATCACATTATAGTGGCTGTTGATTACTTCACGAAATGGGATGAGGCTATGCCTACAATAAAATCCGATGGTGAGACAGCCGCTCACTTTGTATTCAACCAAATCATTACTCGGTTCGGGATTCTGAAAGATCTTGTTACTGACCATGGCTTGCACTTTCAGAACCGTATGATGGAAGAGTTCGCATCCAAGTTAGGGTATAAGCAAGAGCATTCATCTTCTTAATACCCCCAAGCGAATGGATAGCTTGAGGCAGTGAATAAATCACTCAAATCCATTCTCCAATGAACCATCGCACAAAGTAAGAACAATTGGCACATTATGTTATATCCTTCTTTGTGGGCGTATCGAACTGTGGTTAAGACTGCCACTGGTATTTCTCCATATCAGCTTGTGCATGGAGTGGAGTCGATATTTCCAGTTGAATGCGAAATTCCTTCGTTGAAGCTAGCTGTGGAACTCTTACCAGACACTTCACCTTTGGAGGAGCATTTGGTTCACCTTGAGCAACTCAATGAGCAGCGTTGGGATGCCTTGGTGGCTCTAGAGGTTAATAAGCGTCGCGTTAAGGTCCAGTACGATAAATTTGTTCATCCAAGAGTGTTTAGTGAAGGAGACTTGGTCCTTTTGTGGGATCAACCGAAAGAACCCTTGGGGGTAGGGAAATTCAATCCTATGTGGCGTGGTCCTTACGTGGTCAAGCGCGTGTTAGATAAGGGTGCCTATGAGTTAGTATATTACGAAGGAACAACTTTGGCGGAGCCTAGAAATGGGCTCTATCTCAAAAAATACTATGCATAATATTTAGCCAAGGCTGCTTGTTGTATATTATTGTATAGATTTTGCATAGTTAGGTATTTTTCTTATCGTGATCGGGTTTGTGATTAGTTTCTGTTTCTTTTGGCAGATGTCAAGGGAATCTTCCACCTACATAGGATTCACGGATGGTGCAAGCTGTCACACTCAACACTCAGCTTCTGCTGCTTGGGTGATTTATACTCCTATGGGTCAGGTACTGTCTTTAGGAGGTGTATGTCTACAGCCATCTTCCAACAATGTTGCTGAATATAGCGCCGTTATTGAGCTTCTACGGGATGCCATTCTACATGGCGTTCTATCTCTTGAGGTACGTCTTGATTCAGAGTTAGTTGTGTCACAGCTCAATGGTTTGTACCATGTTATAGATCCGACGTTATTGAGAAGGTTCTTACGTGTGAGATTGTTAGAATGGCAATTTGACAGTATAACATATATACACATTCCAAGAAATAATAATCAAGTTGCTGACTCATATGCTAACTACGTGTTAGATTGGCATTTGTTTCATTCATAGTAAATTAATCACAAACACATTTTTTACACATGTAAATAAATAAATTGATCACCATAAAACTTTTTATATATAAAAAATGTGATAATACATAGTGTCATGATACAAAATTGGGGCTTTTAAAGCCACCATCATATAATACATGGTCGTACAAAATGTATACACTCCCAGGTGTCTAATCCTATGGAGGAGGAGGAGGGTTGTGATCATGGAATGTCACTATGGCTCTAGTTAGCCGTCGAAATAAATGCACCCATGCGCATGGTATACCCACCACGTGCCGCTGTATGGCCTCAGGAAAGTCCTCGACTTGCGCCATGGGAACTCTATGAGTCAGTTTCACAAAGTTGGTATGAATGCTCTGGAGAGTTCGCTTCGCATCCACACCCGTGATGTCATCTCCTCTTCCCCTTCGTCTATGACAAAAGAAGCCCTCTAACCACCATGGTCCCACATCTGCACATAAATGGTAGATGTCACTATGTATTGTCGTGCAAAAACATGTCTTTTTGATTCCACATAATCAAGAAAATACAAAAAAAGTTAAATAACTCAAAAAATTTTAAAAAGAGTGAGGGTCGAGATTCATTACCTATATCGCCATATGCCGATACTGGGGGCAATGGCATGTCCGGATCCCCCCGGAAATCTATCCCTGCATAGGGGTAGTCATCAATGGCAACAATCTGTCGTCGCCACCATGGAAAGAAGTCAGCTGGATATGGGTTGGCCACCCTACCACCCCCCAGTCTGCGCATTGCATCTACCCAACGCCATTGGGCCGAATCTCAAACCCTGTGGAGAGGAACATCCACTCTAGGGCTCAATCCTGGAACACGCTCGAAGAAAAACATTCTCAAGATACTGCTGAACTCGAAGTTTCGTACCTTGCCTTCCTTACACTCACTGAGCTGGTGTTTCATGTTGCTCAGTAGCGTAGTACTCCAGTCATAGATTGTGGGTCTCATGCACTCCACTGCATAGAACATCAGAGACCGAGAGGCTTGGTGGAGTGATGCTAATCCTGCTATCCTGCCTAGTGTCAGTAATATGGCCTTTAGGCCCAGCACCTGTATAGAATTGGTAGGGACTTGAATCCCCACCTTCTCAGTGTCTGGAAAACAATACACGGCTATGTACTCATCGATAGTCAGGCCACCCCCTGGCCCACCTAGAGAACGAAGGTTCACCACCTCCCCTCGTCTAGAAAGACCAGTGATAAAGTATATGTCCTCCACCTCTATGGTGAGGGACATCCCATCAATATGGAAAGACTCCGAGTTTGGATCCCAATAGTCTACCAGCATCTGTAGCAGTCTTGGTTTGGCCCTCAAACCACCAAGACACCAAAACTTGTAGAGTCCGCATGCACGTAAAGCTTGTTGAGCCATTAAGTCGGCCCTTACTGCTTCCTCTACTTCACCGTGCTCACGCTCTCTCCACTCTAGCACCATCCTGCAAAAGAAATTGCAAAATTATCCATTAGTTTAGTTGAAAACCACATGCACAGCCTCATACGCTACTGTTTTGAAAACAACCACATATGTACGTGGGTTTTAGGCCATTTTCCGCATATAGCCATCCCTATACGCGGAAAAAACCTCGATATCCGCGTGGGCCGCAACGCACACTTTGGGATGGCTTAAAAACTTCATTTAACTATGAAAATCTATAAAAATTATATCAAAATGCAAGAGGAGAGCATGAGTAAATACCTAGAAGAAATGGTTGTGAATTCTGCCAGCTGGATCTCCTGGAATTTGTAGTTGAAAGTCAGAGCTCAAATGGGTAAAAGTTTCAAATGATTTATATTTTTTACTATTTATAGAAAAATTTTCAAATATTTAAAATTTTTTACCCCCTTTCCTATAGTTTCGACATTTTCTAACCATTTTGGACCGTTTTTGACATAATTGGTGTTGTAGAAGACCTTTTTCAGTGCCGTTTCAGCCATTGGATTGACCCGTTCATGCCGATATCAGGTATCGTGTCTAAACTGGCATATAGGTTAGGTTTCACCATCGTTTGCATTTTGCATGACCTTGTGACCATATCACCATGACCTTAGGTACGAACCCACTCTATTATGTCATGGAACCTTCTTACTGCTTTAGAAGTGCCATGATACGAGTGGTAGAGCTTCACCTTACATGGGTACCCTAGTTAGCACCTTATTTGCATTTGGTGCCCATGCTGATGGTTTCTCCTTTAGGGTGTGGGAGTCCGTTGTATAGTACTGCCATGACATTTCGCAAGAGCCTCATACTCCTCTTGATCTTATGCTGGCTTATTTCCCTCAGGACTCCCTCATGTCAAGTTGTGAATGCATTATCATGAGCTTTGCGTGCCTTATTGAGCTTTATGCCGGCTCCCCTGACATTGCGTTTCAGCCATATAGCCCGAGCTTGTCTCATGTCTAGCCATGCAGAGCCATTTTTTATATCCTTCGTAGCTTGATTCCCTTTTTACCGGGAGGGGATTTTCCCCCGAGTGTCGATATCCTACACATGTATCCTTGCATTGAGCAGAGGTATGTTCCACTCGTCTCCTCCTAGTTTGTAACTGTAAAGCTAGTTTATTCTTTTTTCAAGCTTTTCAAATAACTGAAAAAGTAAAAAAAAAAAAACAAAAACCAAAAAGCCGGATAAGGAAAGATGTTATCTTTGGCAGCTGTCGAGTTGTGTCGCCTTCGAACAGAGCACTGTATATCACATCCATTGGTTGGGTTATAGTTTGACTTTAGGAGTTGTACTCGTTTATCTGAGTTTATCTCCACCGACTGGTTAAGCTTCCAGTCCCTATGGAGCCTTTGTTGATGCCTCCTATGTCACAGAGATGTCCCAGTTTGTATATCGAGTCTATGCTGCCTTCATTCAGTCACCATACGTCATTATGCTCTTATTCGAAGGAAGTTGAAACCTGAGTCGGCCATTCCTCAGTTATCTTGACTTTGCATGTCGGCCATTCCTGGTACAGTTGCTGGTTCGTGCACTTTATGATCGAGTCCTTCCACATTATACAGCTTTGCTGAGTACCTTGTGTTGGATGATGGGAGATTCCTTAATGCCCTCCTTCCAGCGGATTTCATCCCATCGACTTCAAATCATTTATTCTGGGATTGGAATCTAGAGTCATTTTGAGTGCCTTGAGACTTGCAGTCATCAGTGGCAGGTTCTCTCGCCATCGACAGTTTCTTGGGAATACATCAATGTCCCCTGATCGATGGATCCTCTCAAGTGTTTGACCTCAACACATTTATTCACACTTGTTAGTTTTCACTCTAGTACCTTGATTCCAATTTTCATTATCGATGGGTGATCTCGCGTCTGTTAATGGTATACATTAATGACCGATAATTAGACGATGGACTACTATGTTCGACCTCGACACCTCTATTCGCATAGTAGGACATGTACTCATAGCGGTTTGTGTAGAAGACCTTCCAGATTGGTGGCATCTCTTATATGCTACCTACTTGATCGTGCCAGTGTTCATGAGATTTAAGCTCTCGTGACTTGATTCGAGTGTATGTCAGATATTTCCAGCCATTAAGGAGATCTTGATCTATTGTATATCTTCAGCCATTTTGTAGATCATGGTCCTTTGTATATCTTCATCATGGAGATTCTGATCTATGTATATTGTACGTGGCGATGACCACATATGTGATATCATGTATCATGCCTATTCATGGCCATTGTACTCTTATGTATACGGGACTGCTATATGTATTTGCAGTTATATGCAGAGTTGTATTATGGTACTATGCTGATTGGGTGGCTGGTCTTCCGTTTGGGATCCTTCATCACTCCACTTCTGGGATGGAATTATAATGTATTTCGGCCATTGTATGACCCCTCTGACCTCACACATTAGGGGGCATCTGTTATAGAAGATTTCACCACTCTAGGTGAATCACACTTTGTATGGCCTTCTCCTGTCCCGCTGCAGACTCCTTAGCCCCTATGGATCACTTTTTGTCCTTTGATGTTTCCTTGATCATCCCTAAAAACACATGAAAAATTCTATATGCGACTTTTAAACATATAAGCGCGTACATACGCGGGTTTGACCCATATAACCGTGTACATCGGGATGTGTGCATAGTCCAAATCGTTTTGGAGTTTTCCTTGACATGGAGTTGACTCATTTGACTCCTGGCCTTCCATATGCCTTGAGATCGCTCGGATTTGACCTTTCATTACCCCTTTGAAAATATATATAAGGAACCCCTCGGTACATTGAAGGCATAAGAAAGAATTGAGAGAAACGAAATTATAGTCCATTGTTGCCAGAACTTATGCTTGAGTCTGCATCCCTTTGTCCCTTGGAGCACTTTTGTGTTCTTCCCAAGCTTGCCTTTTGCTTGTGAGCTTGCTATTGAGAGATGGAGGATTGAAGTGGTGGAGGCCCATGTGGGGGATTCAGTTTCTTCAGTTCGCAGACGTGCCAGCATTCAATGTCTCTCTAACTTTGTCACTTGTATACCCACATTCAATTAAATCTGCAAAGGTTTCAGGTGGCCTTGATGTGCACCTACGTTTTACTCCTTGATCGGTGCCATGCAGTGCTCGTTCTTCTACTGATATGGTGACTGAAGACCCCTCGAACAAATGCTTTTGTCTTTCTTGATGTGGATTGGAAGGAAGAACCGTGGCATCCTCAACAATCAAAATTGGTTGAGTGTCCATAGAGCGTCTTCAATTGGTCATGTCATTTCTTTTCTTCTCTCTAATTTCTTCAAGGATTTCATTGGGTATCCGCTTCCTTGCTGATTTTCTTGCTCGATTACGTGATTTTCCCATGACCACAATGATTAACGATATATATGGTTTCCTTTTCTAGCTCCTCAATGGGAAACTACCCAGGGCTTGGTTTCTTTCTTGCTCAATTCTGTCTAGATGCTCAAGATAGGGGCAAGATTGGGAACACTGTGGCCTTTGCTAGCTCCTCAATTCCAAGAAAAACAATGGTAGAGATGCTCTATGGTGCTCCTTAATGGGAAATTCCCCAAGCTTGTTAAATATCTTGAGCAATTGTGTCTACATACTCTTGAGCTAGGGGGAGATTGGGAAGAATACATTGCCTTTGCTAGCTCCTCAATTGCAAGAAAAACAATGGTAGAAATGTTGTATGGTGCTCCTCAATGGGAAATTCTCCAAACTTGGTTTCTTTCTTGCTCAATTGTGTCTACATACTCCACCACAGTAACCAAGTTAATGTTGCATTTGCTAGCTCCTCAATTGCAAGGAAAACAATGGTGGAGATGCTCTATGTGGCTCCTTGCTCAATTAATGGATTCTTTCTTGCTCAATTCATTATTTATTTCTTGCTCCTCAATGTATACCATGCTCCAAGCAAAAATTAGAAACTTGTGGTAGAGATGCTTGATTCACAAAACAATTTTGTGTGATAATATTGTGAAGAAGAGAATGTTCAAATACTATTAT
>LPNX010567290.1:25547-34494 GCA_001517045.1 Pseudotsuga menziesii
AAAGAGACCCTCAAATTCTTGCGTACACCCATATATTGTTGCATATTTAATTAAAAATATTATATATAAGAAGTCTACTTCCGTATTTTATTCATATTGTTTTTTTTTTGTTACATATTTTTTTCGTGTTGAATCATATTTGTACTCGAATTATGATACTATGGTGTTACCCAACATTGTCATATGTCATCCTAGTTAGGTATGCATAATGAATAAAGGATTCCATTTATCTCCAACACAACAGAATCCGTGGAAACAACAACAAACATTTTACTCATTTCACTCAAATAGAAAAAGAGAGAAATAAAAATAGGCTACAAACTTAATTTATCAAACCATTTATGATGATATTCAATTGACCTCTTTCTCATATTTTTGAAGATTGCAACATTTTATTTCGAGCTTCTCATTGTAATATGACTCCCTTAACACAAGTACATCAACTTACCAATGCAACTTCTTTAGTTGTTTCTTGTCTTGTCCCAACTAGATAAATAATGGTTGGACATGTTAGTTGAATTTTTGTAAATTAGAATGCTCCTAAAATCATAGTTCTAAAACACTAGTAATGCACTCAGAAAGAAAATAGTTTGAACAAAGACTACAGCCTTTTTTTCCCCAAATTTTTAAATGAAACAAAAACTAGACTAAAATGGGACAAAGAACTAGTAAAACAACCGATCAAATATAAACACATAAAATAATCAAATTTTAATTTAAAAAAGTACATATTCATGTACTTACTAAATTATTTATATTGCATGTAAAGCTGAAAATAACAAAATTACATTGAGAGTTCTGAGATTCATAATATTAAAGTTTTGAGAGAAGACACATCAAACATTAAGGCTATAAATAACCTCTAGAGTCTAGAAAACATCATACTATAACCAAATAACCACATATCCATAGTGTGCCACGAGTCATCCAAATCATAAGCAATAACATATCTTGAATTCTCTAGATCATCCTCATTGTTTCCTTAAGGGGTACACTAAAGTTTAGAATTTTATGGTTATATGCAAAAGTTTAGGGTTTTAGGAAAGTTTAAAGTTTCTTTTTTCATTTTTTTAGGCTAATTGGGCTCAAAAGACTGACAAATTTGGTCTTGAGCTAACTAGTTTACCAATTCAATGTTGATTCGACCAATTCAAGATAAATTAATGACTCAAAAACCAATTCATACCACCATTCCAAAACAATTTATGCCTAAAATAGTGTAGAACCATCTAGTTCCGAAAACATTTGGGAACACATCCATAATGGAAACATCCATAACTACAACATCAAGCTCAATCTGATCCTTAGAAGTATAACATGGATAAATTTCCTAATATCCTTTACAAGTCATAAGCATTCCTTGATTATCTAACATCCTAAAGTCATATGCACACTCAGGTATCCACAAATTGATAAACCATGCTTGAATCCTAAACAATAAAATTCTCTTATTAATCACAAAAATATACGAACAAGAACATCCACAACACTATTTGAAGAAACACTACCATTGTACTAACTACTTATACCTAACCTTATATACCCTAAAATGGACTAGGGGAAGTTATGACATATGTTTTCATTTTCATGTTCTCATAGAAGAGGAACAAAAAAATGGGATTTCCTTGTAATACTTTTCACTTACAGTGGTGAAAACAAGCTCAAATTAGATTTCCCTATAGCCTAAATTTAAGGGCTAACCCTGACTAATAAAAGAAAAAAAGATTGAAGTATAGGAAATAAAAAAATCTAAACACATATAAATAAATGGCTATGACGTGTTCAAAAACTTGAAACATTTTCTTGAAATTTCTGTATTAACTTTCATTCGAACTCCAACAATGGATCCATGGATTTTTTAACATATTCAATAACCTCTATCTTATTCAACTTTTCAATTGTGTATATTTGAATTTGCATGTTTTTGACAACCATCTTCAACTTCTGCACTACTTCCTGCAATAGGTACTTATGTTGCAATTCCTCTTCTTTACCGTTCATAGGCAACTCCAAGGATAATTTCTTCTCCTTGAGATTTTTCTTGAGGGAAAATATCCTTTCCAAATACAAAACGTAGGAAATTGAATCACCTTTCCAAATATATAAATATATATAAATTGAAAGTGAGCATACCTTGAAATTAGTACGCCAAGTGTTAGTGCAAATTTTCAATGTCTTAATGTAATGATTATGGATTGGATTTTTTACAGTGCAACATATAATTCTTTTATGAAATAGTTGAGAAAATAAAAGGTTATGGCATAAACATGATCAGTTTCTAAAATTCCAATTGCATCTAAAAGGTCTACCAACTTCATGCACTCACCTAAATATGTTATAGTTGACATTTTAATAATTGATAAGATTTTCCAAGTTTTATACAGTTTTAAGTAAGTATGGATCCTTAAACTTTTCCATGTTTGAAACCTCTATGGCTTTAAACATCCCATGAGCCTAGAATAGATGGTTTAGAATACATGGTTTGTAGACCTTTTTTTCCATCTAACATATATCAATGGAAACCTCTCGAGCATTCCCCTCAGTTCAAGAATAATACCAAGGGTATACCATAGATTCATCAAAGATTAAGGCTAGGTATACAACTCATGAATAGACCATATATAGGTCATCAATAATTAAATCACTAATATAAAACATGTCACAAAGTGGGATTTGTATTCTAATGTCGAAAGTAACAATTTTACTTCACAACCACTTAAGGTACACCCAATTAACTCCTTGCCTCATATTATTGTACTAGTAAGATCCTTTATTAGTTTGAGTTCCCATAAGATTTGTTATTAAATTAACATTTCAAGAACATGAATGATAGTTATGTCAAAATTTTATTCAAATTACATCACAAAGCATCAATTCCTCACATATATCAAATAATCATCATCTTGTTACTTATAAGGAATTTAACATTACTCACTTGCTATACCCAAAGTGTAAACTATTCATTACATGTATTATAGCCAAAGTGTAAATTATTCATTACATGTATCAAATCATTATCATTTTGTGTTGGATAAAATATTCTTTTTCAATAACATTTTTTTTCAAAATAGATCATGTGTAGAATCATATATTATTATTCCTCAACTTCATCACCAACATAGAAACTATCGTCTCATATCTATCTTAGATTATAATTCCTCAACTTCATCGTCAACATAAAAACTATGAGCTCATATCTAACCAAATATATAAATCAACAATTGCTAAAGCTATAAATAAAAGCAAAGCTAATCATAAATATCCTTGATATCTCAATAAAAGAAAATGTTTTGACATAGTATATTATTTATGGAAAACAAAAGGCATTAACAAAACTTATATCATTAAACAACCATGCAATGGATCTCAAAGTAGCATAGAAATATTTTGTTTGCAATTTTATATAGCATTAATTTGAGTTACTTGTTGCATTGAGAGGAGCGAGGTACTTTACAATCCAGTACATGGAGATGTTGTCACGTAAGTAACATAATACTACATTGCCAAAAATTAAAAAATACACATAAACTCATAAACTAAAAAAATGATGAAAATTAATTTAAAAAAATCCATGTCGACCTGAGAAATTATAAATTAAAACAAACAAACAAACAAACAAACGAACAAAAACTTAAACCTGAATCTTTCTAGAAAGAGATGGGTCAAATTTCTTGACAATAAGATTAAAAAAGATTACACCTCAATAAATTGGATCCCTCTTTGTGCTTGATAGATCCAAATTTAAGATGAATCAATGTTAATAACTTTTTAATCACACAAACAAGTGTTTATCCATCAAATATAATTAACTTATTTTTAGTAATAAATCAAAGATATATATCAAACTTAAGAAAATGTGAAACAATACATTCACATTACATTAAGATATTTAACCACGTCACATATATTATAAGTGTTAAGTACCAAGTTATAAGTATACGTGGAAGGGGATGGCATCAAAGCCTAATTAACAACTTTCCTCAATATCAAACCAAAGTGTAAGGAGAACAAAATTGACGGGTATGTAATTCTTCATGGCCATTCATCATCCAATATTGTCGAATTTGAATTAGAGTATGCAAGGTATGATATTCCCAACAATGGGAAAATTTTATTTATAATAATGATATGTTAAAATGAGATTCACTAGCCACTTCATGTCTGATTGGTTTTTTGGCATCTAGTTCTTTATATATATTCATTAACATGATGTAGATTGTTTGGAACACATAGGATGTTCCCTTATAACTTTTTCTAGTATAGTCATCATTTTTATTTTTTACATTGATGATATTGTTTTTATGGCAAGGAATCCCTAAGATCTTAACAAGCAATTAAAAATTTTCTAGAATTTTTTTCTCAAGTATAAATATGATAGTTAAAAGTGACAAAACAAAGATTATGATAATTGAATCTCAAAATATCACTTATACTAATTTCATTGGGTCGAGAGGCGCTCTACAGCCCAATATGGGGGAGATCTTGTAACGTGATGTAATGTTACTAACGTATAACGTATGTAACATGTCGACAAAAAAAATAGTGAAAGTGAATACTAGTGAATATTATGGGAGAGATCTTGTAACGTGATGTAACATTAGTAACATTTGTAACAAGTAGGCAAAAAATACTAGTGATAGTAGTGAATATTATGGGAGAGATCTTGTAAGGTTTGTAATATTGAATAACTAATGTAAAAAGTAGTAAATATTTTGTCGGCCTAATAATGTACAGTCGTAACGTTTCATTTGAAATACACTTCCTATATTAATACAAACAACAAAAATATTATAGAAAAAAATTAATTATTCTCAAGCAGCTATTAGAGATGAAGAATATGATCAAGCAGCTATTCGAGACGAGGAATCTGATCACGTAACAAGGTGAACATTGCATAATTGTTCATTTCAAGTAACATGAATTTTTTATAATGAACATTACATTTTTTTTTTTTCAAAAAGCTCTGAACCATGTCACAACACAACACGCTACCTGCACCTCCTCCACTTGCAACAGCCTCCCCTCCTTCCAGCACCAGCGTCATTGATAGCAGCCTCCCCTCCTCCGCAGCTCCAGCTCCATTGGAAGCCCCTTCCCCTCCTCCCACGCTGCACCACGTCCTCCCCCTACGCAGCCGCATGCACCTCCCCTCTGCGTCCTCCCCTGCCGTTTGCACGTACCTTAATATTTAAATTTAATGGCCATACGTCATAAGTCATGGCTGAAATCAAGAGCTGCCACATAGAAACTATTCTAAAAACACAGTGGGATGGAAAAGGAGATGGACTTTTAAAACCATATTCCGTGATACAATTTTGAGGATTAAAACTCAATACATGTTTGGTTACTAATGATGAAAACACAATTTTAAGTGGAGAGGTCGAATAATTCTATTATTTTAAGTGGAGAAGTTTTATTTGTGTAGATGATAAAATGTGTGTTATTATATTAATATAATATTATATTAATATTACATTTTAATTTTAATATTAAAATTAATATTAATATATATTAATATTTAAATTTAATATAAGTTAATATTAAAATTAATATAAATTTATATTAAATTTAGGTATATATAAAAAATCTTTGCCATGCATAATAGGAACTACCTGTGGTATAGTGGTGAGGGTGTTGGGATAATGGATGTGAGGTGCAAGGTTCAATCCTCCTTGATCATCTTTTTGTCTTAAAAAATATTAAATTAAGGTATGTCACGGGTATATATAAAAAACATTTGCCATGCATAATAGGAACTACCTATGGTATAGTGGTGAGGGTGTTGGGATAATGGGTGTGAGGTGTAAGGTTCAATCTTTCTAGATCAACTTTTTGTCTTAAAAAATATTAAATTTAGGTATGTCACGGGTATATATAAAAAATCTTTGCCATACATAATAGGAACTACTTGTGCTATAGTGGTGAGGGTGTTGGGATAATGGGTGTGAGGTGCAAGGTTTAATTCTCCTAGATCACTTTTTTGTGAATTTAGTCATTTAGAATGTCATGTAAATTGAGTTGTATACTTGCATAGTTTTCAATGTATGGTTTTTTTTATTGCATTTTTTTCAGTGTAGTTATTATTCCAGTGGTGCATTGCTTTTAGTTTATATTTCCTAGATGCATAAATGTCAGCATATATGTTAATGTTTGAAATTTTTTATATAGTGACTAAACTAGAAATGGAAGATGTCATGCGAAAGCTGCTATGAGAGAAACGGGCTAAGGAAGCAAATCTTATGAAAAGACAGCAAAACAACGAGAATAACGAAGAAAACAAAACGCAGATCGACAAAAAGAATTTCAAAAAAGACAGTTGGACGAAAAGATAGCAGAAGAATGTGAAGAACGAAGAAAACAACTCGCAGATCGACAAAAAGAATATCGTAAGTGACTAAATGACAGCAGCAGAACAAAAAAAAATCAAAATGTACGGAATGATGAGCGGACAGGAGAAATTTTAGCAGCAATAGAAGAAGAACGAAAAAAACAACACGCAGCTCAACAAAAAGAATCTCGAAAAAGAAAGTTAGCCGAATTGACAGTACAAGAACGAGAAGAACTAAGAAAACAAAATGCTGATCGACAAAGAGTGTATCGAGAGAGAAATTTGAAGCGATTGGATGAACAAAGAAATCGATTTGTAGAACAACCAATAAATCAAAATGTAGAATGACAAAGACAACATTCGACCAGTATACCAGTGAAACCAACTGTGACAAATGCGCAATCGGTTCCAAATACTTATGGTCCCACATAAGGAGATTGAAATTGATGATAATATATCGGTACCATATGAAGAAATGTATACTAGACATCACAAATTTCGTGAGCTAATTGATCAATTTGCATAGGTGCAAGTGTGTCATGTCTACCAAGAGTCATATGCTAGAGTACACATATGTAATACAAGTACAACTCCAACGTGCTTGTGATGCTTGAGAGAGAGATCTAATCACAAATTTTCAACTGCAAACCACATGGATCCAGGATTTCAACCGCGTTCCCTTCAATATCTCACACAAGTTGAAGAGATGTTGATAGCACGTGCAAGTCCAATTTTGTAGGTGATGCATTCAATTGGTGGACAATACAAATATCGAGGACACACCATTAGTTTTCCGCAAGAGATTAAAGATGTTACTAAGACATTGCCATGACATATTAACAACTTGGACTGAATGGTCATTGTGCAAAAAAAAGGAGGACAAGGATCCAGTTATGATTTCACTGTTACAAAACAAAATGTTATGGATGCATTATTATAGAAGATTCAAAATGATCCTTATTATCAAGATGTTTGAGTTGATTATGATGCAGTAGAAGAGTTACTTGAAAATGCAACATATATCTCACATATGCTTAATTCTGTTACGCTTCCCGATATTGACAACTAAACAGAATTCGCAATGTTGGAAGGGATACCAGGAGTTGATGACATGTTAGACGGTTTACAAACAACTTCTTTTGCATCATGAGAGATAGAAATTATTAGAGCATGGGAAAATAATCCTAATCTAGATGAAAATAACGTAAATGAGCAATTGACTGATGTGCTTAACTGGCCTGGCATTGGCTCATCTCTGATTAACAAGTACAACACTGTTGGATTATTTGATATGGCATTTCTAGCATTGTTCCCTAAAGGAGAGGCTGATTGGTTACAACCGCGAATGCGAAATGTCCATCTACATGAGTATGCAAAACATCTTCTCAGATATCGTGATAACAGATTTGGAAGGCACCCTCACTTTAGATATTTTTTACTAAATATCATAATGAGACATCATGCTCAAGCTTCATCAACAGTTTTTGTCAAAAATAATATTAGTGAACTACCCACAACAATGGAAGAGTTATGACAACATTTAAAAAATCTTCCAGGTTCAAGATTGGAGAAAGATTAATGAGATTTGGAACGGTATTAAGAGGTACACGTGCATATTGGAGAAAGTATCGTTAAGAGTTATCTGACTTGATTAAACAGATAGGTTGTCCGACAATATTCTTCACACTAAGTGCAACAGATATGCAGTGGCCTGATTTGCATAATCTAATTCCAGGCACAAGTCCTACAGATCCACGTGAAGTGAGGAAATGGTGACGTCAAAATGTAATTAATAATCCTCACATCATGGCACATTATATGCACTTGAGACATACAATTTTTTGAGAAGAGGTTTTCGAACATTTTCATCTAGCTACTGATTATTGGAGTCGCTATGAATGGCAACATCGTGGATCTCCTCATATCCATGGGTTTATTTGGTTAAAAAATGCTCCCAACATGGACACTCTAAATTGGGATGATCCTAGAGAAGTTATATCTGCAAAAAAGTATTTCAACAATTGTGTGCATGCAATAAATCCACGTGAGGGACATCAATGAAATATTCAAATTGGAGATAATGTAGATGATCATCCTTGTGTAAAAGGCACAGAACAAATATTTCAATCGGATCTAATGACTTATTATGAAAAAATTCTTAACTATGTTGAGAATCATATTACCTGCAATGAGAGAAGTTGTCTTCGAAAGAAAGGAGGAAAATGGGTATGTTGGTACCACGCACCATGGGATCTATGTGACCAGTCAAAAATTTACATTGATGAACAAGGAGAAAAAAAGTATGAACCTAGACGAAATGATGACAGAGTCAATATACACAATTGTGAAACACTAATGAAGTGGAGGGCTAATATAGATTGGCAACCTGTACTTTCCAAGCGCATCGTTACTAATTACATAGCCAAATACGTTGCTAAATCAAAAAAGGGATCTGAAGCTTTCCACAATATGTTGATGCGGGTCTCTTCTATCCTGAAATCTGAATGAACCAGCAGCACGTGCATATAAAAGTTTGTTGTGTGAATCCATTGTTGATAGGGACATTGGTGCATAGGAGACATGCCATATGCTTCTAGAGCTTCCTCTTTTAGAATGTAG
>LPNX010567301.1:5637-67623 GCA_001517045.1 Pseudotsuga menziesii
AAGCCACAGTGATGGTGTGGGTTCCAGGATGGAACAAAATAAAGAGGGGAAAAACTCTTACTAATCTCTCTTGCCTTTTGATTATATATATATATATATATATATATATATATGTTTATGCATTGTGAAAACAAAGGATTGTTGAATGCGTGTATGATTGAAAATGAAATGTGTAAATTTACTTAAGTAAATTTGTGAATGATGGAATACTATAATTCCCTACCCAGGAATGGACATGAATGAGCTCATGTGCCTGTTGGGAAGGCATGAAAAATATGAAAGCCTCATTGATGAGACTTGGACTGTCATGCCAAATGGGGAAAACTAATTGACTGATTTTAATGTCTATATTATGCTTGGTCTGATAGAATTTCAATGGTGCATTTCACAGGTGAGAAAAGTGAAACCAGGTGGTGCACATTGACCATGGAAGCAGATCAAAAATTGTTGGACTTAGCTGGAAGTCTCCTTCAAATGATTTCCAAGACCCAAGAGAACTTTGGGGAGATGCTCAAGATACAGAGAAGGCAGAGTGAAATGAACCACCAGATTTTGCAAGACTCTATTGGTTTGCAAAGGGGGGTGAAAAGCCTTCTGGGAGCAATCGACAAAGGAAAGGAAGGTGGATCAGCAACGGGGCAATTTTCCAAGCGACTCGATAGGAAACAGTCCAAGCATGAAGACTCAAAGGAAATTGAGCAGGTAAAGATGAAGTAGCCAGTGAAATGCTGGAGATGCGGAGGACATCATTTACGCCGGGACTGCCCAATGAGGAAACATGATGAAGGCTATAGCCGCAAGTTTCCCAGGCTTCGGGATCAGCTGGAAGCTGAGAACCAGCAGGAAAAGTCCATGGAAGCCGAGGGGCTTGTTCATGAATGTTCAAAGTAGATAATTGAACGTGGGACAGATCTGCAAAATTTTGATGTGCAATGGTATATGTGTTGTATATACGTAATGGAACACCGAGGATGGTGTTATTCCAAGGGGGAGAGGAATGTAATGTCCTAGTTTTGACCCCGTTTGCATGATGTATATATTGTAATTAATCGTGGTGAGGAGCTCAAGGCAAAATCCCCACCATCGATTTGGTTGTGTATGTTTCAGCAATAGGGGTAGTTGCCGATGGTATATCGTGCTATCTGACACATTATGGTTGGCATCATGTAAACACGCACATCAATTAAAATAAACCACAACCAGCTATGGCAGTGCAACGTTGAATGAAAAGGGCATGGTTCCGAAGGATAAGGGGTGGGGGATTTCAAACCTTGGTTATGGGGGGAAAACCCATGTGTTTCCACCTTGTGCGTTTGCCACCTTCCCTTGTCTCATCCAACCTCTTCAATGTCTTGATTTTGTTAGTTGGGGCAGTTATTGCATGAGGAAACATGGGCATGGGGAGGCGTCGATTTTGGCAGGCTGATGTCAGTTTGGACGGTACACATGCCCAGCGGAGAACCATCGTTTCTCTCATGCCTGTTCTCCACTCTCCCATTCTCTCCACTGTGCGTTCCTCCTGTTAGTCTGCTCACACTCACGCAGAGAAGGTTCGGTTCTTCCTCATGCGGAGGTTGGTTCACTCTCATGCAGGGGTGCGTAGAGAGACGGTCAGCTCTTTTCTCATAGGGTCGTTCATCCGCGCGCATGAGTAGAGTTGTTCACTCTCACGCAGGGGTGGAAGTCTTGCTCATTTTCCTCATGCTCTGGGCTGAATGCCTGTGTGTTTCACACCATATCGGTGGTAAGTATATGTTTCCCCTGTCGATTATGGCCGTATGTGCTGTCAACAGTGATCTGCGGTTGTTCTTTCCTTCCATCCACACCGAGAGTCTGTTTCTCTCCATTGTCGGACTATGTATTCTTTCGCTATTTCATTGTGGGATGGGAGTTGTCATCCTCCCTGCCTTTTGTTGGCTGTGGTGTCCAATTACGTTTTGGGCCACTGTGCATTCTTAGTGGAGTTATGCTCATTGGTTTTCATTTCGGGGATGTTGCTTCTTCCCCCTGTTCGCTGATATGTTTGGGACTCTGTAAGGTCACCATAGTTTCATTGTGAGTTTGGGCTGCTAATATACCCTGGTTTGGGTGCATTGGCTGAGTTGTTTTGGCCACGTGAGGGCCAAGAACAACTCTGTATGGTCTGGTGGAATTGAGCTGTGCTCATTGTTGTTGGGATTATCCCTAGTTGTCTTTGCTTCTTCACAGGGCTGTGAAGGGTTGTTTGGCTGCTGGTATGCAGTGGTTGGTCTTTGGACTATGCTGGCTTGGCCAGTTGTTGATGGCCTGATAAACCCAGTGGTGTTGGTTTGGCTGATTGTGTCCCTCGGCTATGTGTAAGCTTGTGTTGACCCTTATCCTTAGATAAATCATGCCCAACTCGGGGGTGGCAGCATTGCTGAGAGATTGATGAGCACGCTGGCCTATGGTTGGGTGGAACGTTGCAGGCGAGTTCTTCATTGAAAGATAAGTGCTGTTGGTTACTTGATCTCTGCAATTTATGTACTGTTCGTGAGAAATGATGAGCATGATTAATGCTGGAATGTATGTTTGCTTCCGCTGTATGATGAAAGAATTATGCATTGAGTAACTGTGCATGTAAAATGATGGATTGTGCATCCTGTTATGCATCATGTTAAGCTTTTAATTTCAGCATTGATTTATCCTTGTTTATGTTCATGGGGCTGTTTTCCCGGTTGCCTTGGAGTTCGTCGCGTCCTCTTCGCCGGTCCGAGGGATGGGGACGTGACATTTCTTATCTTTTAGATATGAAAAGTTCATGAAATTTCTGTTTTTGTTTAGATATTTGAAGTATATGTCTCGGCAATTCAAATGAAGAATAACACAAAGGCAAGCTGCCACTTCCAGCACACTCACTATCTTCTATGTTTTCAGCCTTTTGACCTTGGATTGCAATAGAATTTTCTTTATTAACAGGCCCTGAACTTACAAAATCTACAACTGGTTTTTTACGCATAACATCCAAGCAATACTCCTCATACTCATCATATATAGGTGGACTGAAAACTTTCTTAAAACCATCACTATCATAATTTATGAGAGGTTGATTACATTCTTCATAAAACAAATCCTTATGAACCTCTTCTTGCACAACATTGGGTTGATCATCTTTCTGTTTTTGTTCCAAAACCTCTTGTCTTTTTGCAAACTCTTCATCTTCTTTAACTTGAATTGGTACAAGAATTTCAATATCACAAGGAAGACCATCATTAACGAAAATGGAAAACCCTAAGTTAGTATCAACATCATAAATATCATGATTATCTGGTTAAAATTTTTTTTGACTCCTGACCATATCTGTTATTTTATCTTTGTATTCCCCGTTTCTCAATAATTCATTGAAAGGAATGGAAATTTTCAATTTTGAAATCTCTGTTTGCAAATTGAAAGTTGAAACAGTTTTTTCTACATCCATATGTGCTGGTTGTTTCACTTTTTTTTTTCTATTTTTTTTTCAGATTCTTTATATACAATAGGATCTTTTTGTCTTTCATTTTTCTTTTCTATATTTTTTTGGCTACTAAAAGGTTGATTTTGATTAATCCTTCCTTTATTTATAGTAACATCTATATTTATCAATTTTATCTTTCTATGAACATCTTCTATAGCATGCAAATATCCTCTTTGGTAATACTCTGACTCTTCCTCAAAATCATTATTTTCATCCTCTTGAGAAAACATACTATGCTCTTCCTTAGTGAGGTATATTTCAGAATCCGAATCACCAAAATAGTGAATATGATCCTCAATAGATTCAACCTCTTCTTCACATGCAACATAATTCTTAGGGAAATGTGGCCTTATTTGTCAATCATATTGATTTCTGCGATTCCTCATATCTCTCTATCTAATTTTTGGTAGTGGAGGAGGGTTTGGACTTCTGAAGTTTGGGTTTCTGATTTGAGGTTCATTCTTTTCTCTGTTCATTGGTATATTATCCACAGTCAGCCAATACACCAATTTCTCCATTTTTTTTAACATCATTTCAAATTTAACATCATTAGGAGAAGAGGAAGCAGAAGTAGAAGACAAATTTCTTCTCTACCTTTCCTTCTCTCCATTTCTACGTTCTACTTTATCTTTCCACTTTTCATCATATTATCCTCCACTTCGAAAGAATCTTGGAACGTAAGCACAGGTATACTTACTAATTTTATCTCTCTCAATAATAATGCAAATTTATTGTCAAACGCGTAGAGTTTTGCAGTGCCTACAAGGGGTTTAATATTAGCATAAATAGATTTATACACCCTCATACATCGACTTGAAAACTCATGAACAGATTCAAAACCTCCTTTCTTAATATTATTATATTGAGAGAGCACCTGTAAAGGACTTTTCTTATCATCCTATATTTCTAAGAATGAAGTTTGGAAAGCTTCAAATGTGGAAACGAACCTAACAAGGAAATCTCTAAACCATTTATTTTCCCCTCCTGACAAAGTTTGCGCAAACAACCTCATATTAACATCATCATCATCAACCTCCTCCAAGTCGAAAAAATCATCAAATCTATCAACATGTTGTCTTGATGTGAAATTTCCATCCCCATCATATAAGGAAATTATTTGGGCATAATCTCGAGGAAGGTCATGCAATACAACAGGTAACACCAAAGGAGAAAACCTAGCAGTCATTCGTCTAGGTGGATTTGGAACTAAAGGAGGAGCTTGAAAGGCTAGAGGAGTTTGAACAGCTGGTAGGATATTAGGATGAAATATTTGAACAACAGGGTTTCTTTATTCAATTTTCATAGAGTTTTGAAGGTTTTTCCAAAGAGAATCAAGCAAATATGATTCTAAGCTACTAGGATTAATTTTTGTTTCCTTCAAATCAGATTCAGATTTTGATCTCAACAAGGACCTTTCAAAAAGAATTTCCCACCCAAAATCCTAAATGCTATGAATTCTTGAGAAGATGATGCACCAAATTGAGAAATATTTATTTTTTCTTTTCCCCTACTTCTAAGCAAACTTTCTGGTTTTTCCACAGTTAGTAATATTTCAATATTAGGGTTACCTCATGTATGTGACCTCCTGGAAGCCAAGGTTCCTTATGAAATATTGCTCAAAAACAATGCAGAGTCACTAGGGAAAATATACAACATTTTTCCAATGCAAAAGTCTTTGTTTTCCCATAGAAACCCTTTCTTCTTGGAATCTTTGTTCTCTCTCCCATGGCTGATTTGCACTTTCATCCCTGACAACGATGCCAATTTGTTAGTAGTCAGAATGTGCCCAAGTTGTAGAAGGTAAATCCCAAGGTAATAGAATAACCACTTTAGACTATATTTCTAACCCAATACAGTCAGATAGGGATCTATCACTATTTACAACCTTTTCTTACTCAAAATATTCAATCAATAAAACTCAGAAGGTCAGATTTATGATAGGACAAATTGTTTTTATAAAATATTTGGTAGGACAATCATGGAGGAGGCCATTGGGAAAATGGATTCAATAATCATATCTGAGTTTGGTTGCGAGAGGTAGGGGTTTTAAAGGTCCATGGATAGAGGCAAGGTCAACACCATTTCCTCGGTCTTAAGGTATTTGCAGTTTGATTAGAAGATAGAGGGAGACAACCCATCAAACAAAGAACCTATATCGGGTGAGTTCTACAAGACTTTAGAAGAAAATTGTTTTGAAATGCTTGAACAAATTAACATCGAGCATGCAAGATGAATTCTAGCCAATAAAATATTGTTCAAACA
Organism: Pseudotsuga menziesii; assembly: GCA_001517045.1. Classification (NCBI taxonomy): domain Eukaryota; kingdom Viridiplantae; phylum Streptophyta; class Pinopsida; order Pinales; family Pinaceae; genus Pseudotsuga; species Pseudotsuga menziesii. The sequence goes on from LPNX010567301.1 coordinate 11,372, forward strand.
TGAAAGCAAGACAAAATGGAGTGGGGAAAACAAGATAAACAGTCACATAAGGAAATCACTTACTGAGAAAATTAATGGCACAAGAAATCTCTACCATGGAAAATTCAACATTCCTCTACAATTTTTATTCATTCTAGAAAAACTGAAACCTCCTACAATGAAAATCCTCTCTTCTCTTGAAAATACAACCCTTTCTTCCCTCATAGAGATTACATTTATAGTGTAATGGGCTCCCAAGGCCAACCTCGAAACAAATCCAAATTCAGTTACAGCGTGGGAATAAAAAAAACACACGCAAAATCTCAACAAATTTTGATTTGGAAGATTCACCATGATCATAAAATCAAAATAGGAAAACACACTGGGATGTGCATTGTGGATCAAACAGAAAATTTTGACATTTGGAAGCAGGCCAGCTGGATGAAAATGATAGTTTCAAAACACCTTCGATGGTCTGCAATGATTTTCATTCACTATTTATCTTCCACCTATGAAATCACTCTTTAACCATTGATTTATGCAATATTCATTCTGGTCCGTCGATCTCAGGTCTACAGAAAGCAGAAAGCGAAAAGCGAGCTTATGAATTTCCTCAACCAAAATCCAGTTTCTTCTGCTTTTCGATGTTTTCCCTTTCCACCTTTTTCTTTCTGCATGATTGATCTGTGTGGGAGCTATCTAAACCGTAGATCTTATGGATCACAGAAAGCGGGGTTCTAACCTTTTATACGACCAAATTTATGTATTTCCGTGTTTCGTTATTTTCATTTCTGCCCTTTTCTTTCTACACCATTGATCCATGCAGGAAATTTCCAGATCACCAATAGATCATAGAAGGAGAAATTTCAAACCTTTACGACCTAATTCTTATGTTTTCCCTCTTTTCACCTTTCACAAAATAGCAGACTGTGGAAATACCAACTTTTATAACCAAATTTTGGCCCTTTCCACTTCCGCCTTTTAAATTCCTTATTTTTTATCGGCCATTGATTTATGCAGAATTTTTCCATGACCGTTGGATCTTTGACTACGGAAAGAGGAAGTTGGGTTTTACCATTTTTCACCACTTATTTTTTTATTTTCCGCTCTTCCTCTATCGATTTTTTGTTGGTGAAAACGATTTGTGGCCTTTGATCTTCTCCACTGTGCATCCAGGCCGTTAATTCCTTGTAGAACCTCATTTACATTTTTTAAGGTATTATGATATGAAAATTTATAGGCCTTATCCATTATTTCACTGATCTGATTCCTTTCCAACTATTTAGCCCAAAAATAGTGCTAACAACACGAAAATAAAGAGAAAACTAGAGACTGAATCACGTGAATGAAGAAATGAATACTGGAGTGTATCCTTCCATTAAATAATGGTGAATAATAGTGTACATAAATATTACACCCTCATAGGTAAACTCAAGTTTTATTGGAGACAAATCACAAGCTCAGAAAGATAGACCTACTAAATATGATAAACCCCCATAGGTGGCTAAAGCACTTCCCAAATCAGTCAAGGACCTCACAAATTAGAAAAATCATGAGTGAGTTGTCAAGAGTGATGGATAAACATGATAATAATAGAAAATGGAGAGAAAATCATGGAGGATGGGTTGGAAAAAAAAGATATTGGTTTCCTAGTTAACTAGCTTTACCTTATCCACAGAAAAGCTGGATAAAAGCATAATAAGGCAGAATTTGCAGCAAAGCATAGTTATTGATTATGGGAGTCAATAAAGTGGTCAATATCAAACCAAAACCTTAATTAAAGAATTATTTGGGTATATATGGAAAGTGTTGACTTTGTAGTGCAAGTGGATGCTAACTATCTAGGCTAGTGGGTAGGAAATAAATTACAATTGATTCATTGTTTTATCCTAAGTTGTGAGTGGGTTTATAATATTCCAACACCCCCCTTTAAGTATGACTTTATGAGGATATATAGATGCATATGGATTCATATAGGTGTATATAGGTCCCAACAACAAGGATATGGTCACCCTTTAACAATTATTATGTCCAAAAAAGTCGAGAAAAGAGGCAAAACCACATGGGAAAAATCCTCCCTCAAGAAAGGACAAGGAACGAAATAAAATGTCTTCAACATATATTTAACTTCACTTTAATGAGATGAATGAACTGCTTATGGTGAATTACTTGATGAAGAGGCTTGTAGACTCCGTGATCATGCGCTAGAGTGTAGAATCTGCAAGAAGGAAGAGGAGAGACTCCTTGTATCTCATCAACTAATGAAGTAGGAGAATTATCTGAATGCTTCTTGCTTCTAACAAACTCTGACCTGCAAAAAAAATATTAAATGGAAAATTTATGTGGTCATACTCCTTCCCAAAGAGTACAAAGATTAAGGCAATTTATTACACACTCAATCCCGTGAATAGATGCAAAATTTTCATGTGAATCACATGTCATTCTTCCAATATGATGTAGAACCCTCCAGATATGATATGAGGCTAATAAAAATCTGATATATTAAAAAAATTATCATATGAAACAGTAAAGAAAAAGGATTCAGTGACTCCGTGAGGATATAAGGCTAGACTAGCAAAACTATGAGCAATTGGGGAAAATTGATGTGTGTAAAAATTTGAATGATGAATGGACTTGAGATCTGAACCATAAGTGTTTAGAACATATCCAAACATGTTTAATAAAATTCCAATGATGACTAAGGTCATGGAGAACCAACCGGTGAAAGATAAGCAAGAATTCAAACCATGCAATATAAGTAACACTGCATAAGAGACCAATGAGGAATCAACTATTGAACTTGAGATTTGTATAGTCTTATGAGTATTCATAGGTATGGTAGATGATATGGATGGTGGTATGAATTGTGTCATGACATGTATACCATCTTGCAAACATGCTTCTAAATAATCCAAGATATCACATATAATCATATCAGTAGACTCATGGGAATACATTGGTAATGAACCCTCTGCAGTAGAAAAGGAGGAAGAAAGGAGATGTTCAAAATATTCAAGGAGGATCTGATTATTGGTGCCAATAACAAAGGAGGATATGCATAATCACATAATATTAAGTATGGTAAGTGGTATGACACAAATAGGACTTGATCTAGCTAAGCAAACATCCAAGAAGTCACTGGGTTGCGCACCATTAATGAGAGAGGTATGCACAAAGTGTGGAAGATATAGCACATAGATCTCAGAAACTAATCCAGATGGATATTGTGGCCACCCACCTATTCCACTGGCTTAAAACAATTGTCCATTGTGACAGTTTCCTAGTTATTCTTCTACGGTTTTTTGGGTCCTAAACTTCCGGAGTCGTTTTGAGGCCCTAAGCGATGTTTTTTGGTGATTCAAGGGCCATATGGTTGCCATTGGCATGCATTTGGACAACTAGAAGTTTTAAATATTAGATAGACCTTTCCAACAAGCTATCAAACATCCAAATTGGAGATCGTATGCAAAAGTTATGACCCCGGGAAGTTGACTGTTCAACTTACCACCTTGGGGCCGCAAACTTTATGACGGTTCATCTTCTATGGTTACGTTTTGGACTTTTGGGGTTCTCACCCTCATTATTATTATAAATAGGCCCCTTTTTCCTAATTTTGTATTAAGCTTGGCACAGATGAGCGTAGCAGACACATCTCTTCTCAGAGGTAGCTACGACCATTCTAGCTATTGTATTATAGTCTGTTCTATTTCCGCTATTTAATAGAATATGTGTTTACTGTATCTCTGTTATCTTTGAGAAATGTCTGCGATTATGATTCTGTATATGTTATTTCATTCCGTTCATGCGTAAATACGAATCAGTGGTATCAGAGCAATCTATTCTTTGATTGTTTCTCGGCGCATGGCCCCGATGAGGTCCGAGTATAGAGAGTTTGGTCTCGAACTAGTTTCACTTGATCATTCTCACCGTCCCAAATGACCTCCCATGGCAGAAGAAAAGAGAGATGATGAAGCAGGAGATCTTATCAATTCATTACTCGAGGAATCCCTCGAGTGACAGAGGAACGAGATGATGGATAGTTTCACCCAAATCCTACTACGAATGTCGATAGTGGCAAGTGCATCTTCAACGAGCAGCTGGTTTGGGGACGCAACTCCCTTTAAGCTACAAGTTAAATTTGATATTCCTTTATTTGAAGGAAATATTGATGCAGATTCCATGGATAATTGGTTGAATGTTCTAGAAGGGTATTTCTCTGTCCACAATTTCTTTGACAGAGAAAAGATCACCTTTGCGCTCCTTAAGGCAGTCCCCCATGTCCAAAATTGGTGGGGTACTTATTGTGAGAAAAAATATTCAAACGAGTCTGGAATGTTTGACACAAATCCCACTTGGGCTTCTTTCATAGATGTTGTTAGGGAACAGTATTACCCTATGGGAAACTATGATGACCAGTACACAAAATGGACCATTCTGCATCAAGAAAGGGACCAGACGATGTTGGAGTACACCAACAAATTTCATACATTGCGTACAAAGTTGAGTATCAAGGACTCCGAGCGGCACCTGATTCTGAAATATCATAGTGGCCTACATCGGTACATCCAAACTGAGATGTACTTCCTCGACATCTCTTCACTTGGATCTGCCTATCGATATGCTGTCAAAATCAAGGAGAAATTTCGATAAAAGAACAAGTGAGACTCCGGACCTATGCACCCACCGCAGAAGCAAGGCAAGGGAAACCCTGGCCTGCAAAGTACAGGACAAGGAAAGGACAACCAGTCCCCGCCACAAGTAAAGAAGGGATATGGAAAGAAAAAGAAGGACATCGGTAAGTGGTGTGAATTTCATAAAATACCTTGGCACAACATTGATGAATGTCGCTCAAAGTAGTCATTAGTGGCTAAGATAAAATCTTTAGAATCAGATCTTGATTCTGATTCCAAACCCAATGCCACCGCCACATACAATGGGAGGTAGATCATTGATGCAGACCCCACTACCACTGTTGCTACCGCACAGATTCAACTAGAGGATCCTGAAGAGTCATAGGCAGAGGAGCACCTATTCCACTCGTAGATGTGGGTGAAGGGAATGTCTCTACATTTTGTTGTTGACAACAGTCGCCGAAAGAACCTGATCTCAGTAGAAATTTTCAAGAGATTGGAGCTTCCGACAACACCACACCCGCAACCTTACAACATCGGTTGGCTAAGACAAGGACGAGGTATCCTCATTACTCAGCAATGCCTCCTACCATATGGAATCAAGCCTTTCAAAGATGAGGTACTGTGTGATGTGGCCCCACTTGAAGTTTGTGATGTTCTTTTAGGACAACCATATATGTGGAATCATCATGTTGTATATGAGTCACGGCCTCGCAGCATCATTGTTACTTTGGGAGAAAAACTCTATCGAATACTAGAGACCGTTGCACCTAACAAAGTCTTGCAAGGTAGGAAGATAAGCTCCCACATCAGAAAATTATTCCTCTTAACAATTGTGTCTGAAGGAGAACATAAGATCACAGAGACCTCCACACTCTCTGCACAGGGTGTCTCTGCTCATCAGACACAAGAAGAAGACAAAGTCATCGTTTCCTCATATATCTGAGTACCTCTGCAATGCAAGGCCACGCATTCAAGGTGCTCCTCCAAAAACAAACCATCCACACAAGAATTACAACCCTCTTGGGAAGCCAAAGAAAAGCATCCACTTCACTTCAGCAAATGTCGCACCAAGAGATCAACTCAACACACAATTCGAGATATGATATGGGATTTGATGCAATGGATACCATTGCTTCCTAAGGAGGGAGGATTGATCCAGATGGAGATGGGTGGCCACCCACCTATTCCACTGGTTCAAAAAAATTGTCCATTGTGGCAGTTTCCTAGTTATTTTTCTACGGTTTTTTGAGTCCTAAACTTCCGAAGCCGTTTTGAGGCCCTAAACGACGTTTTTTGGTGATTTGGGGGCCAAATGGTTGCCATTGGCATGCATTTAGCCGAACAAAAGTTTTAAATCTTAGATAGACCTTTCCAACGAGCTATCGAACCAAATTGGAGATCGTATGCAAACGTTATGACCCTGGGAAGTTGACTATTCAACTTACCACCTTGGGGCCACAAACTTTATGACAATTCATCTTCTAGGGTTACATTTTGGACTTTTGGGTTCTCACCCTCATTATTATTATAAATAGGCCCCTTTTTCCTAATTTTGTATTAAGCTTGGCATGGATAAGCATAGTAGACACATCTCTTCTCAGAGATAGCTACCACCATTCTAGCTATTGTATTACAGTCTATTCTATTTCTGCCATTTAATAGAATATGTGTTTACTGTATCCCTGTTATCTTTGTGAAATGTCTGTGATTATGATTCGGTATATGTTCTTTGATTTCGTTCACGCATAAATTTGGATAAGAATCTAAGATATAAGATATAGAGAACACTTATGGGTGAATGGATCAATATCAATAGCAGCTCCATATGTCACTTATTTTTCATCATCAACATCACAAGAAGATGAATCAATATCTTCAACTTCAAGAGATACAGAAAAATATGGCTCTTCAATATTTGCTTCTTGATTGAAGAAGGAAGAATTTGAATCAAAGAGGATAGAAACAATAATAATTGTATGAGATACTCATTCATCATGAATAAATTCATAATAGAATGAAGAGGCCAAGACATCTTGAGAGAGAGAAGATGAGGAGATGTTGGATTCTCTCCATGCTTCATCTTCAATTTCCTGCATACAAAAAGCTTTGTCCAAATTGTTATAAAGATAAAATGGATATTTAGTAGAATCTATGAGATGATGTATATTTGGATAAATTCCCAAACATATAATTCCATAATCTCTATCACAATTATTTATCCAGACAATATTCTCTTCATAAGACTCAGGTTCGCTCAATGTACCACCAATGGAGACTTCAAAGAGACGTTGCCTCTTCAAGTATGTGCTCGTATTGGGATTCCAATAAACATAGATGAAAGGATATAGTAGAGGAAATTTTGAATCCATATTGAATTTGTTGATATGCTTTGGGAGATACTCTCTGCAACTTGCACAAATAAAACTAGGAGAAAAAACTTGTAAGCTAAAATCAAGCTCTTCTTCAAATAGGGATAGGAGACTGGATGTGCTCCTCAAATCTATAGAACTTGAGAAACCTTGTGCTATAATACCATGTAGAAATAGTGACTCCAATTTTAGGATTATTAATCCTCCCTTTTCCAATTTGGTGATATGTCTAAATTAGGAGTCATGTCTAAATCGGGAGTCCATCCCGTCTATTTTTAGTCACTAGCACCATTGGGTCCACTTGGCCTAATTGGGGCACATGTTTCAGTTACTAAAGTGTGGGGAGCACTAATTGAGGCCTAATTCCACTGATTTCACTTGCATGCATTAGTTTAGGAGCCTCCTAGACCAATCCCTACAATTTAGGAGCCATGGGAGTGCCGATACCAACCAAGGTCAGTTGAGTTGATTTGGTGACTAGTCAAGCTAAGTTAGGAGTCAGTTACATTTAGTTCTAGTCCTCTACATTCAATTAGCACTAGTTTTTCATGGTTGCATGTAGGAGAGGAACATTTCTCACCTACCACAGTCATTTAGCCTCATTCAACATTGAATTAGACACTTGAGTTGTGTTTTAGAACTCTGTTAAAGTCTGATAATGATTTAGACAAGGTCAGTTAACTATTGAGTCCTTCGATAATGATTTAGAAAAGGTCTTAGTTACCAACATTCAAGTAGAGTCTAATCAATTCGAATTTCCTCATGTGGATTAGAATTGCATGTGGCTATTTAGCCATTGTATTACATTGTGATTTATCATCTAATTACTTTTTATTAATGAAAGCATTCACAGTTGCAAGCCATTTTTGCATTGTTTCATTCTTCAATTGCTGAGTAAATTGTGTGATCTATCTTGTGAGTTGTGTGNGTTATCGGAACCTTGGTGAACACGGCACTTCTCCTCCTCAAATCTCCAGCTGGATCATTTGTTTTGCGAAATTTTCTCCATTCCTACTCTGCACCAGAAGCAAGAGGTTTACCACTTAATACCCAAAGTTAAGGAATTGTTGATTAAGCTTGCTTGATCAATTATGCTGGGTGTGAAGAAAACCTGAAATGTGCAAGTAGTCGACCTTATTTTGTATGTTTGATTGTGTGATTTACAGGTTATCATCTCTTCTCACTATATTTTCTACAAGTAGCTATTTCTCCTCACTACATTCACTATGGCAACTTAGTCCTCTTTACTGCATTCAAAATGGCTCATCTAGTAGATCTTCTCACTTCATTCAACTACCACCAGTGGAAGGAGGACATGGAGGGACTTCTTCGCACCAAGAATCTCTTCAAACTCATAGAAGGAATAGAGGCAAAGCCAATTCTTAATCATGACAAAGAAAAGTACTTTAACAGGCTTGATGAACCTTTTGGATACTTATCTCTCTCAATCTCTTGATATCTTCGCTTCCACATCAAATATTTGAATACTCCCAAGGAGATTTGGGACAAGCTTTATTCCTTATTTGATAAGAAGGATGAGATGAGGGTCCATCAGCTAGAAAATGAGCTGATCTCTCTTAATCCATTCGACTTCGAAACAATGAATGATTTTTTCACAAAATTCAGGAACCTGATATATCAGTTGAAGCAAGGCAAGGTGGACAAGGAGGATGATCAGCTCATACTTACCATTCTCTCAAAACTCAGTGCATACTTCTTAGTCTTTGTATCAACCTTTAAAACAGTGAATCTCACCACTCCAAATTGGAAGAAGCCCACTCTTGATGCTTCCATTTAATCTCTCACTTAAGAGAATGACAAGTTGATCCAAATGGGGATCATTCGATCTCCCAAAGATCAAGCACTGATTGCAAGAGGAGGTAAGGTAGCAAATGACAAAGGGAAGCAAAGAGATGAGTCTCCTATGAAGAAAGAGCTGTCAAATGAGCCTTTAGGTTTGAAAAGAATAAAGAAGAATGGCAAAGGGAAGACCCTTTGTTCCCACGGTCGAAGGGGATTTCATCCAGATAGCTCCTACATGACAAGACGAATTGATGAAATGACTCTTCTTCTAAAGAAACATAACATTGTTGCACCTGCTAGTGCAAGGAATGCTGACCAAACAGAAGACACTGGATATTGCTTCAAAAGAGGCCATGCACTAAAGGCCAGGTGCTCAATAGCACATGTCTTCCTCATTGATTCTGGAGCTTTCAATCATATGGTTGCATCCAGAGAATCATTCTCTTCTTTACAATCTTTTGATGGTCCTAGTATTCATTTGGGAAATAACAGTAAAGTTCAAACCAAAGGGAAGGGCTCTATCAAGCTTGAACATGGAAGGTTCAAATATGTGCTCTATGTTCCCTCCCTAGCTTCAAATCTATTATCTGTGTACCAGATGACTCATGCTAGCTCTCCAAAGCAAGTGATCTTTGGTCCTGACTCAGTGGAGATCACAGATATCTCTACTGGGAACATCATAGCAAAGGGTGTTGCAAATCATGCCTCCAAGGCATATGAGTTCTCACACTTCATGCCTTTTTCAGAACCAGTGCACTCTCAAAGGGAAGGTAAAAAAATTCCATCTCCTTCTTTTGCAGTTTCCACTAGTATTGCAGAACCAGTTGTATCAGTTCATGATATTAAGATTCATTCAGATTCAGATTCAGATTCAATCCCTACTTCCAAGCAGGAAGCTAGGAAAATGATTGCAAATCCATCTAACATTCAAAAGATGGAGAAGCTTGCGCTATGCCATGCAATATTACCTCCTTCAAAGAGATGCAACAAATTTCCTGTAAGATGTCACATGGAAAGGTCTGATCAGTCACACTACCTTCAGGAGAATAGAGTGGATCATACACCTCTTCAGCCAGAAAGAGGCAAAGGTTACATTCCTCCTTCCTTCCATCAACACTTTGGGACAAGAAGGAGAAGTCTACATGCTAGGCCCCAGAATACCTGTGCACAGAACATCATTAATGTTGCTTCACTACATCACATAGATGAAGTTTGCAGCAACATATTTCCAAGTTTTTCAAACTTGAATCTAGATTCTATCTGCTTAGATAGAGGGGGGGATTTTTTCCCATGTGGTTTTTTCCCCAGCTCCTTGTATTAAGCTGTTACTTTACATTACCTGATGTAATGGATGACCTATGGTCTTAGTTACCAGGGCCCACAGATTGTCCAAGTTAGCATTTAGGGGGGGTGTTAGGATTATTAATCCTCCCTTATCCAATTTGGTCATATGTCTAAATCAGGAGTCATGTCTAAATCGGGAGTCCATCCAGTCTATTTTTAGTCACTAGCACCATTAGGTCCACTTGGCCTAATTGGGGCACATGTTTCAGTTACTAAAGTGTGGGAAAACTAATTGAGGCCTACTTCCACTTATTTCACTTGCATGCATCAATTTAGGAGCCTCCTAGACCAATCCCTGCAATTTAGGAGACACTGGGAGTGTTGATACCAACCAAGGTCAGTTGAGTTGATTTGGTGACTAGTCAAGCTCAGTTAGGAGTCAGTTACATTCAGTGCTAGTCCTCTACATTTAATTAGCGCTAGGTTTTCTAGCTGCATGCAGAAGAGGCACATTTCTCACCTACCACAGTTATTTAGCCATAGTCAACACTGAATTAGACACTTGATTTGTGTTTTAGAACTCTAATGAACTCCGATAATGATTTAGACAAGGTCAGTTAACTATTGAGTCCTCTGATAATGATTTAGACAAGGTCTTAGTTACCTACAGTCAAGTAGAGTCTAATCAATTTGAATTTCCTCATGTGTATTCGAATTGCATGTGGCTATTTATCCATTGTATTACATTGTAATTTATCATCTAATTACTTTTGATTATTGAAAGCATTCATAGTTGCAAGCCATTTTTGCACTGTTTCATTCTTTAATTGTTGAGTAAATTGTGTGATCTATCTTGTGAGTTGTGTGTTTGTCCATAGATCTATGTCCTCAATTTAATATCTAATGCTATGAGAAAACATGATAAGAATAAGCACTGAAAATATATTGTGTTACTAAGATAATTCTCACAAGCATACACGACAAAAATGGAGAGAAGAATAGAGATTGAATCACATGAATGAAGAGAAGAATATTGGAGTGTATCCTTCCATTGAATAATGATGAATAATACTTTACATAAATAGTACATCCCTCATAGGTAAAATTGAGTTTTATTGGAGACAACTCACAGGCTCAAAAATATAGACTTACTAAATATGATAAACCTCTATAGGTGTCTAAAGCACTTCCCAAATCAGTCAAGGACCTCACGAATTAGAAAAATCATGAGTGAGTTCTCAAGAGTGATGGATAAACATGCTAATCCTAGAAAATGGAGAGAAAATCATGGAGGATGGGTTGGCAACAAAATATACCAATTTCTTAGTTAACTATCTTTACCTTATCCACAAAAAAGATGGATAAAAGAATAATAAGGAAGAATCTATAGGAAAGCGCAGTTACTAGTTCTGGGAGTCAATAAAGTGGTAAATATCAACCCAGAATCAGAATTAAAGCATTCTTGGGGTATAGATGGGAAGTGTTGACTTTGTATCACAAGTGGATGCCAACTATCTAGGCTAGTGGGTAGGAAATTAATCAAAATTGATTAATTATTTTATCTTAAGTAGTGAGTGGGTTTGTAATATTCCAATAGAACATGAGGATATCGTTCCCAACTGAAATCACATTATATATAATATATGTGAACAAACAGTTCAAACCACAAAATGAAAAACAACAAACAACATACCCCATTGGGAAGTCGCGGAACTTGACCTTGGGTCTCACGTCAGTGATCCCTCTTCCTTAACTAATGGACTACGAGAGTGAGGCTTGGTTGGGCCTCCACCTCCATAGTATTTAAGGACCATGTTTTCCCAAAGTCAGGGGAGAAGGACCACACGCCAAGGGTGCTAAGAGGTCGATTCCAATAGTACCAAGGCCCAAAGTCGAGCACACAAAACAAGGTATGAGAAAGTTTCTCAAGGTATATACACTATACATATTCGTACAGTGTACGACCTGCCATGTGGAAGTTAAGGGAGTCATTGGAATTTTTGGAGGACTGAATTTTCAACAACACCAAAGTATAGAGTGTTTTATGTCATTCATCACCGTCCAGACCTTCTAAACAAAACGGCGTAGTCCATTTTATATTCTGAGCATCCCATTTACACGTCACTTCCAGAATCTGAGGTATAAATCCATATTTTCCATGTAACTTGATATTTTTGCTGATATTTATAAGAAGCAGCCTCCCCATTGAAGAGTAGGCCTAAAGACATAGTCCCATAGGAATGAGCTTTGTTATCAAGTTGGGTTCTTGTGATTTTTATGGTGGATGTCTCTTTTATGTGTTTCCTCCTTTTATCTGCACATTCTTCATTCATGCTCTTTTAACTAAGAAATCCAATGATAATTCAATGATTAAATAGATCTTGATCACATGGTATCAGAGCATGGATCTATGATATTTTAGTTGTGAGTATGAATGTTAACCAGGGGTAAAACTCAAGAAAGGATAAGGTTAAATATGTTGAATTTTTAATAGTTATATCAGATCTTAAAACATTTAGCATTATAACAGCATAACCATAAGCCAAAAGATCACTGAAAGATAGACAAGCACAACCATACAAAAAGAACTCAAAGATTTATCCTGGGAAAACCCTAAAGGGAAAAACCCAGCAAAAGTTTCCTCAATATAGATGCCCCAAAAAGATAAAAGGTAAAACCAAAAGGGTGATCAAAGACTGATCCTCCTCCTTCTCCAGCTACTTCTCTCTCCTCCACTAATGTGCTACACAAGTGAGTGTGTGTGTTTCAAATGAGGAGCGCCACACCTCTATTTATATTCATCCATTCACTTTAATAATTAAATCCGACATGTTGGCTCAAGTTAATCATGTAGGCTAGAGTTACCACACTGGGGTGCTAATGAACCACCTTTACAATTAGAGGGGACTACCTCATGACTCTTATTAGTTCTTCCGATTAGAAGCATCGGGGTACAAAGTAATACAAGTGGTTTACCCGATAGGACCATCGAGAACCACAAAAATATACATATAGAATATTCTTCGAAGTTACAATATTTCAACACTCCCCCTTAACGAGAAGGGTATTCTACAACAACATCAGCAACAACAATAGTAGAAGAGAGATAGAGGACATCATCAACATCATCAGGGTAACACGTCTATAAATCATTGGAAGATTTTCAACATCATATATTCTTCATCTTCAATCGTCAACGACAACAACTCTTTGACCTTTCGATCAGCATCAACATCTTCAGCACTTTGACCTTTCGATCAGCAACAACTTCAGCACTTTGACCTTTCGATCAGCAAAAACATCTTCAGTACTTTGACCTTTTGATCAGCAACAACATCATCATCATCATACTCTGATCTTTTGATTAGAAACATCATCATCACACTCTGATCTTTCGATCAGAAACATCATCATCATCACACTTTGATCTTTCGATCAGAAACATCATCATCAGCAGCAAAAACCAACATGATCCTTCCTTTCGGAATTACGGGATCATGAACAACACATATGTGGTACTCAAATGATCCTTCCTTTCAGAAATATGGGATCAAGTCTTTACGGAGCTACCAACATCCTGGATGATCCTTCCTTTCAGAATTACGGGATCAAGTCCACTTACATCAACATTTAAGATGATCCTTCCTTTCAAAATTACGGGATCAAGTCTGAGGATGATTATTCCTACCACTTTCTCGAGTACCGAAGTCACCGGATCACTTCTAGACATATGTCCCAAGATGATACAATCCCTCTTCATTATCGAGGACCGAGGTCCCTAGATCACTTTAGGGAAAGTGCCCAGGGATGATACAATCCCACTGCAACATCACTACTCCCCCTTTTGGGGAAGGTCTTTCAGAACCACACCAAGCTTGTCTTGAAAGTGTTTGAACTTCACTCGAGACAGAGGATTTGTCAACACATCAGCAACTTGTTCATCAGTACTCACATACTGGAGCTTTATGGTTCCTTTCTGCATCATATCTTGAATGTAGAAATACCTGATTTCTATGTGCTTTGATCTATTGTGGAACACAAGGTTCTCTGTCATCTTTATACAACTTTGGTTGTCACATAGAATCACGGCAGTGTCCAACTCTAGTTTGAATAATCCTAACATCAGCTTTCGAAGCCATATGGCTTCACAACTAGCAAAGCAAGCTGCTATATATTCTGCTTCGGCTGTGCTTAGAGCAACACTGGATTGCTTTCTGCTAAACCATGAAATCATAACAGATCCCAGACTATAACATCCACCTGATGTGCTTTTTCTATCTAAGATACTTTCATCCCAATCTGCATCTGTATAACCATATAATCTATACTCACGGCTATTATCATAGTATATACCAAAGTCTATAGTCCCTTTCAAATATCTCATCACATGTTTTGAAGCTACCAAGTGAACCCGTCTAGGTTGAACTAGATATTGACTTAAGGTGTTCACAGCAAAACAAATGTCTGGTCTGGTATTTGTTAAGTACATCAATGACCCAATGATCTGTCTATAATGAGTCACATACACTAACTCTGATGAGTCATCGGTTAACAACTTCAGGTTGGAATCCATGGGTGTGGCCAAGGCTTTGCATTCCAATATATTGAATCTTTTCAATATCTCTACTGCATACTTTCCCTAGTTGAGAAAGATTCCTTATGAAATTTGCCATACTTCTAGACCTAGGAAATAGTGCATTAACCCAAGGTCTTTCATCTCAAATTCTTCTGTTAGTTTCTTCTTGCTTTCCATAATCTGTTTCTCATTCACTGTCAAGAATAAGTCATCCACATATAGTATTAGGATGACAGGTTCATCTTCTACAACCTTGAGGTAAAGGTTAGGATCAGCTTTACTCTTGGTAAAGCCCATGCTCGACAGGAAACTATCTATCCTTTCATACCAAGATTTGGGAGCTTGCTTGAAGCCATAGAGGGCCTTCTTCAACTTGCATATGTGAGCCCATCTGTCTTCAACTTAAAATCCTTGTGACTATTTGATGTAAAAATATTCCTCAATCATATCATTAAGGAAGGCTTGTCTTTACTTCATCATGGAAGAAAGTACCATGATAGTTTTGAAGGAAGTGTACCTTGCTTCCTAGAGTAAGTGTCTCTTCAGAATTAATTCTCTCTTTCTGATAGAAACCTCTAGCCACAATTCTTTCCTTACTTCTATCAGCAACATATTTTATCTTACAAATCCATTTGGAAGATACCACATTCTTCCTTTCTAGTTTGAGTACTATATCCCAAACATCATTCTAGTATTCTTTCATCATAACATCTTCCATGAGTTCGTCTTGTCAGGTCATCAACATATCCTAGTCTTTTGCATTCAACCTTGAAGGTTGGAACCCACTTTACTCTTGGTAAAGTCTCGATCCATCATGTCATATCATGTCGAACTCAGATATCTTATGTAGTCACTCCCCCTGAAGTGGAGTATCATCTTCCTTCTTCATTCTGTACAGGTGGTTCTATGCTTGATATATACTTCTAGTAGGTCTGGTCAATAGAGTATGTTATGTCATAGTCTATTAATTCAGAGGTAAACCATGAACCTTGCTTTGTACACTTGTTATGGTAGATCCATATGGAAGATACTACAAACTTCCCTTCAGGTCTCGAAACCATATCGTAGACATCATTCCCCATGATCGACTGTTACTCCTTGATCATAACTTCTTTCATAGCCAAAAAGGTTAGCATCAATGATGTCACCCAACTATGTTACACAACTAGAGTGTGTTCGAGGCCTCTTACTTTGGTTTCGAATTCTCGCCATTCTTTTCTTCATCTTGAGTTATCTCTTGTACCCATGGTGGTCTTCATCCTTCGAGGTGGATCTACCACTCTCTGAAGCTATTTCTTCTGTCACGATGTCTTTGACCCTGGGAGCTTCAGATTTATTGGAGTTAATCTTGAAATTTCATCACTTGTTCTTCAAAACAAGTCTCATCCTTCTTTTCTTGTAGGAGTTTATACAGGACCTTTCCTACAATTCAAATGTACCAGTAGCATGGTTAGAACCATTTCATAGAACATATACATAACGACAAATTATTATGCATCATGAAACTGTTTAGCCAATACAACATTCATCCAAATCTCACTGAAACTTTCTAGATGACATCATTGATATTGTGTGCTAATCCAATATGTCAGCAAGGAGGTTTCATTCTAGATAAGTAGCAATGGAGAGGTGTATAGCACCATGAGCTACTTACTCATCACATGCATATTGTTATTAATGCAAACATTCTATCATGCATAACACATCAACTGAATACAAATAAATATCATGAAATGACAATTGAATACTTATATTTTATTTGTTTTATGGGTAGACTCCTTCTTGATCATTCTGCTTCATCATCTTATTCATTCATGAAATCATCATTTCTTATCCAAATGATAAGATGGATAAGAGGTTCTTCAAGAATTGAGTTCTTCATATTCCTCATCGCTTGAGGGATCTTCTTTGAATGGTGAGAGCTTGATCTTCAATTGCTCCCATCTTCTTCTTCTCTTCTAATGAGTCGAGCTTCTTCTTCTTCCCGGAGTCTGTTGAAAGTAATCACTTCCTTCTGGCACACATTCCTTGAATGAATGAATCCTATGACCCTAGGAGACCATTCAAGGTGGCTATCATCACTTCTGCATTCTCCACTTCTTCTTCTACCGTTTCAAGTTGTTCTGCATTTTGGATCTTCACATTCTTCAATTGTTTTCTCAAAGCCATCTTCTGATTTATGTTCTTATCTTCAGATAGCTTTATCAAGGAATAAAACATCTTCGGTGTCTTTAGGGAAGACACTTGTGGTACAAGTTGATCAGTGATTGAATTAACAATGATCTTCTTGACCTTGATCAAGTTCTTCTTGTGTAAGGCTTTGAGCCTCATATCCCTCTGGAACTAGAACCTCTCTACTCATGTAGCTGTCCAATTCATTTTCTTCAGAGAGATCAAATACTTCCATGCCTGGAAGTTGTCAAATTCACCAAGCTTATCATCAAGCTGATGAGAACCTCAAATGGTAATAGCAAAATATTAGATCTTACCGATTTGAGGTGTTTGTCCTGGTTCCGTAGCTGGTTGATCTAGGGTTTGTCAGAGAAACCCTAATTTTAAAAACTTGGAATCTTTAGGATCTAATTGGATAGGAAGATATATATCTTCAATTTGATCTGTCCAATGTACTCCGTTTCTGAAAACAGTGGAAGGGAAGCTCCCGGAACAGGAAGCCCTAGTTTCCCAAATTCTTATGCAGAAATGCTTGCTACTATTTATGTGGTATCTCTTCAAATTCTACTTCTCTGTGTCTGAAATGTTGTACTGAGGTATCCTCACATGTTCCTGTTTCAACACCATAGGTTTCATCAAAATTTATTTCACCAATTGGTACTTATGGTCATTTTCCCAAGGTGACCTATTGCAGGACTGTTCAGAACAGTGAAGTTGTACAGACTTCCACGTGTCACTGGTTCATCTTCTGAGTCTGAAACTTGGTGTTAGCACTCAGAATGTACCCAGGTTGTAAAAAAGGTAAAATCCAAGGTAACAGCAAAAACCACTTTAAAAAGAAACTGGTATTTTCTTCCAGAGAGGGATCTCTCAATAAAGATTTAACAGGACCAGATATAAAACAACATTTAAAGATTCGTATGTATGGCTGAAACAATCACATAACCATTGGGCATGGAGTCACATACATATAAAGATATCACAAAGACATATACACAAGTTTCATCAAAGGCAAGATAATCACATCATCACAGTCGTTCAATTTAATCCAGGTGAAATAGAAGAGATGAGGAAACAGTCCATTAACACAGAGCATCTAAGATGAATTCTATGTCAACTTTAGCAGAAAATATATAAAATATCTGAAATGATGACTAGAGCATAAACATATGAATTCTAATCACCCAACGATGTATTTCAGATATGAAGAAGAAACGAAATGAAGTGTTACACTGGGAAAATACAATCACATAAAGAAAGAAACACAGACTGTAATATCAATGATACAGGAATCTCTGATAACCTTCATGCATTCACTTTGTTATTCAAAAATAGATATGTTCTCCAAAATTATTCCACAACACGATGGGTTCCAACCCCCATCTCATAAAAAAGATGCAAATATATACAAAAAATAATAGATCTTCCAAGAAGATTTACAACTGAATGATCGGCTTAATTTAGAGTTTTGTAACTGAATCCCTAACTTCTAGGAATAAATTACTGCTCCAATCCTAACAGATCATAAAGTAAAAATCATCTTGGTAAAACGTCTTCATCCATTCAGCTCCATGTCTTCATCCAGTCAGCTCCATGTCTTCATCTAGTCAGCTCCTTATTGTACAACACCTGTCTCTATGCATGCAAGATGTATTTGGTCTTCCCGAATCTCTCCATAGCTTTCCATTGTTCTGCATTTGGGGTGTCACACTCCATCATCTCTCGGATTGATACTTCAAGCTCCATGTACACTTCATAGGACATCTTGGGTAATCTGCTTCTGATAATTGCAAACTTCTGTAGAATTTTGAAATCTTCTGTTAACTTATCCACAATAGTTTTTCCTGTTAGGCTCTTTTCCAAGTCATCAAATTTAGAGTTGTCCTTGCGATTCTGAACTAGAAAGCTGTGATAATGCTCTTGAGAGAACATCCGTCCCTCCTCATCCCAGAAAGAAGGTAGGCCATCCTCAAAAAGCTCCATGAACTCCTGCTTGAAGTTATTGACCTGTGTAACCATTTCATCTGTTCTGTCCTAGACCGTCTTCATCAAATTATGTTTGTGAATAAATTTCTTAGCCCACAACACTATGGATATCCTATATTTTATCCCTAAATCATGTAACTTTTGATAAGTCAATGAGTTTAAGAAGTTCAACGCATTTTGAGTTGTGGTGAGAGGTCTTTTTCCCATGTGTTCATTCACTAGCTTTAATCTTTGGTGGGCCAAATTTATCAAAATATTCTGATCATCAATGATATTCAGATTATACCTGAATTTGGTAATCTCAATAGATAATGTGTCCCAAATAATGTGTTTTGCTCCTTGCAGGTGACCTTTACCTATGCTTTTCTCCTTTAATTCATTGAACTTCTTCTGCAACTGGTTTCTATCTTGCAGTATTTTGTTTTTGTTTTCATTCATTTTGACCAGTTCAGATTTGATCTTTGCATTCTCTGTCTTTAGTTCTTTGATTTCTTCATCTTTGAGACTAACTTGGGACATGGGCACCAAAAGATCATCCGCAGAAAAATCATCCAACGGCTTCTCGATATTCACAATGGACAAGTCTTTTCCTGTGGGAGTCTGACTCATTTACTCCTCCATAATCTCCTTCTCATCAATTTGATCCTTTTTCATCAAGGAAATCTGAGATAACAGTTCCTTTATTTTGCCTTCCCATTTGTCCTTTTCTTCCTGTAACTCAACAGCTCTCCCTTTATACTCCATCATCTCTTGATGGATCTTGTCTTTTTCTTCCTGCAAAGCCAATAACTCAGAGGACTGAACATGTTCAGAACCTGGGATTTTCAATTTTTCCTCAACACTTGGAGAGCGTTGTCTTTTTCTTCTAGCATTCTCCTGACTGCCTGGGTGTTATCTGAACTGATAATATCTGTTTGAAGCTTTTTGATCTGGATGGCATTTTCCTTATTCTTGACTCTTTCATGTTTTATCTAGATCTCTAACTTATCTATCAGACTTTGCAATTTGTTTATTCTTATCATGGCCTGTAAAAGATCTAAGTAAATGATATCACTGGTTTGTTTATGAAGTTGTATCTTATCTGGTATATTGATCTTATCCAATCTGATCTCCATTTCTTACATCTTTTTGTCGTTTACCATGGCTAACTTGAATGTATTTCTTTCAGCATCTCTAGCAGAAACCAGAGAAGTTTTTGGACTGTGCAGACTTCTTACTCGTGGCATCAAATTCCTCGTCTCCTCCAGAGACTGTTTTTTTTTCTACATGTAGTTAGTCTTGAGTTCCTCCCTTGACTTAAAGATCGGGCTTGGTTCTGAATCATCTATATTTTTAAAAGAAAATTGATTTACTTGAACTGCCTTCATTGGAACTAGAGCAACCTTTTTGAAACCATCAGAAATCTCCTCATTTAAAATTTCACCACCTTGAAACAACTTTGCTTTTTTATGTGAACCATCTTCGTTAATATCCATACTTTCAATTTTAGATATACTTCTCTTAATCACAATACTAGTACCTTCGGCTGTTTGGGATACTGTGACAGGTACAGTATGGGCATCTTCATCAGACTTTGATATCTCAGTAACCTGCAATAAATTTGTTGTTTCAGCCAACCCCTCAATAGACTGATGATCAAAAGGCTTATTCTTGTTGGCCTGTTTCCTCAATGATATTACATGGTGGGGATCGTAGTTTATCTTCGGCTCCTTTTGGAAATCCATACTCTCCAGCAATTCCTCTATGAATACTAAAGAACCTTTACTTTTGAAGATGAAAGAACCGACCTTCAGGGGGAATTTAATATTTGAAGACTTTTTGAAAGCCCCAAAATGTTCCTCTTCAGACTGTAGCCTTTGTCTCATGAATTCCAGAGCAAAAATCCTTGGGGTTAAGAAGGCAGGTAACTTATAAGGATGTCCTGTAAAACCATATACTCTTAACACAGTGGTTTCTTTATGAAGGAACCAGTCTCCAATTCGGTCCTCGAGTGAGGACTGCATCAAACACTTCATCTCGTCCAAAACACGAGGCAATTCTTCATCAAACAACATTTTATACACTTTCGACATAATCAAATTGGCATATTCGAACATGTTGATTTGCCAAAAATCAGAAGAACAGACAGTATTTAAAAACTGAAGTTCAATGACATTGGAGCATAACAGCATATTGAACAAGTAGGTCTGAAATCTAAAAAACCAAATCTCTGGAAACTCGCTTAGCTGAAGATGGATTGCTTCAGCCAGGTACTCATCTACACTAAACACCAGAATTGACTGAGACTCAGAGCCTAAGGAACTTATTCTCAATAAAAAACCAAGGATGACCTCGCCCACTCGGCAATCATCATCCAGACCTAGTATTTGACAAACCAAAGAAATAACTAATTGGACTTCACTTTTAAAAATACGTACAGGGTAAGGTAAGGAAAATCCATCTAACGATTGACCATCTTTTAGAACATTTGACAGGAATTGGCAATGGGTTTTAGTCTCACACTTCTTGTAAAATTCAGCAAGGATTGACTCATTTACTACCTCACGACTATCCGGGTAATTTTCAGGTAAACTGAGGTTCTCACGGACGACTGCAGCATTGACTTTACAAAGAATTCGAGACGTGGACTGACTGACGATAATTCTCTGAGACGGGGAGTATTTAACAACACACCACTCTGCAAATTTCAGGAAATTGAGGGTTTGTTCAAGGGCGAAGTAATATAGAAAGGACTTGCATACATTCAATACATCATTCCCCTGCGAATTGTAATACCACAATCTTTCCTTACTAATAGATACACTACCTACAGATAGGAAGGGGTCACATACGCCCCTATCTCTGTCGACCAAATATTCCTCTTTGTCATCTATAACATGACTAGTCTGTAATTCCTCCTCTTTATCCATAATTCAGTCTATAAACAGCAAACAGACGGATGGATTACAAGAGCTTAGGCCTTACCTGTTATATGTGGTGGTATTTTTGAAAATGATAGTCGCAGGTTGAAGAACCCGCATGTCCTTTTCACCCACCGGAGCCAATCAACAAAATACCCACCGGACATGTCAACCTTCCTTTTATAAGGCCCCACTCCGGAGCGTTCCCTCAGCGGTTTGCACGAAACCACTTTATCCTCCGGAGTATGCCACAATTTGACGCGTGGACAGCAGTTTATATTCCGCGACCACCTTCTACCTCTATCTGCCATGCGTTTCCACACTTCGGACTCATTTGTAACCATTGATCCACATCGCCTTTGATTTTTAACCGTCAGATTAAGCGCCACATAATTAATTCTGCCCGGGGTCTCTAGTCATAACCTTTGTGCAAATCTCCATTCCAGAGTCATCTCCAACCGTCGATGAAAACGACTCTTATTTCTTATCGTCAGATTGAAAGACACGTACTCGATTCCACCAAGCACTTGGGTCTTATCTACCGTGCAAGTCTGAGCTCGGGAATCATCCTTAGCCGTTGATGTGATATACCTGTGTTTACCCACCGTCGGATTAGATGACACGTATCTAAATCCGTTGGGCTTCCCGAAATTATCCCCCACACAACTTTATGCTCCAGAATCCTCCATAGCTGTAGATGCGATTTACCATGATCTGTCAGCCGTTAGATTGGGTGGCAAATATCAAATTCCACTAGGCTCCATTGTTTTAACCATTGCACATGTTCATAAAGAGGAATCTATACAGGCAATGGATCTCTTCAAGCCGAATCAACAGTCGGTGATCTGTGTATGTTATTAAACGCCTGGATATAATTTATCCTCCTTGTACCTTTGGAGAGCGGGCATAGTGTAGACCGTTGATCTCCAGCTCTTCACTCTGCGCCATTAGATCTTTTGACACTTCATCGCTTTTTATTGCTCATCGTACTCTTATATCATACCACTTAACCAAAGTTTGACAAGCCACTATTGTTTCTCCTTCCTTATGGTCTTTTCATCTTCCTGCTAAATAGATGTGTTAACAACTGGCTCCATCTGGGGATGATATCCTCCCTGTGAGGTATCAAAGAACTCGTAGACCAGGTGCCTTCTTCTGATATTTTTGCACAATAACTTGTATAAAACTTATCTCTTGATTTTCATAGATATATCATTTTTATGTATTTTTAGAAAAGGAATGGTATGCCTCCTGAATCTTAGGGCTTTCACTGCGAGCTTCAAAAACACTCGGCTTACCATTCATATTATCTTGTAAAGAAAAAATAAATAAGTACAGTCTATGATACAAATTTTACCTTCTCCCTCAGGATAGGTAGTGTTTCAGATACCATCCATTTACAGGGTTGCTTTGTAAAAGAACCCCATTTGTATATTCCAGCAGAAATGCATTTTGCCCTCTGTATCCAGCCACAACGTAAGGTCCTACCCACATAGGATCAAATTTTCCATGCTTGTCTTCATTAGGAGCATCCCACTTTAAAACCAGGTCATCAATTTGAAACTGCTCTTCTTTGATCCTTCTGTCAAAGGTATTTTTCATTTTCTCCTGATGTGACTGTACTTTGTCATAACCCTTATTTCTTCGTTCTTCTAGCTCAATAATCTGATTTATCCTTCGCTGTATGTGATTTGGTTCTTCTTGCTGATCTTGCAAATATCTCATAACTGGTACCCCTAATGATGCTGGAAAAACCACTTCAGCCCCATACACCAGTTGGAACGGAGACATGCCTATTGCTCTTTTAGTGCTAATCCTGTCGGCCCATAGAGCATATTTTAATTTGGTGTGCCAGGACCTCTTATTATCCTCCAACAGCTTCTTGACGATCCTTACTAGGCTCTTATTTGAAGATTCAGCTAACCCATTTCCTTGAGGATAATAGGCAGTTGAATGGTTAAGAATTATGCGATACTTATGACAAAAATTGATCATTTTCCTGGATTTGAAAGCAGTCGCATTATCTGTTACTATCATTTTTGGGCACCCGAATCGAGCCAATATGTTCTCTTCAAGAAAATCCATGATCACATTTTCAGTGGCTCTCCTGGTAGAAATTGCTTCTATCCATTTAGTAAAATAATCTGTGGCTGTCAAAATCCACTTGTGCTGACCTGATGAGTTGGGGTTTATTTCACCAATAAAATCCAAACCCCACTGCTAGAAGGGAGCTTCAACTATTATTGGATTCAAAGGGAGAGGCAATACTTTTCTCTTACCGTCAAAAATTTGGCATTGATGACATTTACTAGTTTCTTTATACACATCTGAAAATAATGTAGGCCAATAATAACCAGCTCTTAGGATTTTGTTTGCAGTCACTTTCCAAGAATGATGTCCGCCACAGTCTCCCTGATGAAATTCTCTGGTAATTTGCTGAGCCTCATCTTCTAAAATACAATTCAGCAACACTCTATCAGGGTCTTTCCAATAAAGGTACCGATTTATGATACAGAATTTAGCAGATTTTAGCTTTACAGATCTCGCTCTTGATTTACTTAATCCCTCTGGTGCTTGCAAATTACGGAGGAAATATACAATATCAGAATACCATGGAGATTCCACAAAATCAACCATTACTTCTATCTCCGTATCCAACTGATCAACTTGATGAGAAGGGAAATTAATTTGCAAAGCTTCACAATTGGAATTAGCCATCATTTTAGCTAATCCTTGCCCTTTAATCAATTTGGTAGGCTTTATCTCAATATCATATTCCAATAATGTAGCAATCCATTTTGCTCTTCTGCCTTCTGGATCTAGTTGAGTCAGGATTCCTTTTACTGCAGCAGATGGAACATGGGCAATTATATGTGAATGTAGAATATTAATTCTGAAATATTTTAATGCTTTAATTAAAGCATATGCTTGTTTCTCCATAATGTCATATTTCAATTCACCATCCCTCAACATCTTGCTGAAGAATTCTATGGGTTGTTCCATATTCTCGTCATTTTTCTGCAGTAAAACAACTGCTATAGTATATTATGAAGCATATGAAAATACTAAGAAATATTTAGTAAAATATGGACTCACTAACACAGGAGCCTCTGAAATTGCCTTCTTGATTTCCCAAAAGGACTGTCTAGCTTCAGCATTCCATTTTATTTCATGCCCCTTTTTCAACATATTTGTGATGTTCATTAGGATCTCAGCAAAACTGGGTACAAACCTTCTTAGAAAATGCACTTGCCCCAAGAAAGATTGTATTTCCTTTTTGCTTCTAGGCTCTCCTACCTTCAGAATTGCACTTAACCTCTCAGGATCAATATTTATGCCATCTTTTGATATTATATGGCCCAGCAGCTTTCCTTCTTCCAAAGCAAAATTTGAATTCTTAGGATTCAATGATATACCAAACTTTCTGCATTTCATGAACACTTTCTCCAGATGATGCAGATGCTCCCTATCAGACTTCAAGTAAACTGTGATATCATCCATGTAGATCACTACAAAATTTCCAATTTCTCCTGCAAAAGCGATGTCCATAGCTCACTGGAAAGTGGCCCCTGCATTCATCAAACCAAAAGGCATCTTTGCATACATAAAGGTGCCCCAAGGTGTAGTAAAAGCAGTCTTCTCCTGATCTTTTGGTAACACCTTGATCTGATTATACCTGGAAAAACCATCCAGCATTGAAATTCTTTCATCCCCCACCACTTGCTACAGTATTTGATCCATCTTGGGTAGAGGATAGTTATCTTTCATGGAAACTTTATTCAAATTGCGGAAATCTATGCACAATCTTATCTCTCCGTTCTTTTTTCTGACAGGAACTAAGTTTGCAACCCATCTTGAAAATCTCAATGTTACAATGATTTTAGCGTCAAACAGTTTTTTGATCTCTTTCTCAATGATGGGAAGCAGCTTAGGATTTATTCTTCTGAGCTTCTGTTTAAAAGGTCTCTCCCCAGGATTTATAGGAATAGTATGCTGTATGATTGAAGTATCATACTCCTTGAGATCCTCATAACTCCAAGCAAAAACATCTGTATAATTTTTCATTAATTTCACATATTCTTCTTTTTCTTTCTCAGGTAATTTCTTGGACAACTTTACAATCTTAGGATTTTCTTTAGTACCAATATTCTGGTCTTCGATAGCATCATCAACGGGCTTCACTTTTGGGTTTTTAGCTACGTCATTTTGATCAAAAAGCTTTTCTAAAGGGATTAATCCTCTTGGTATGAAATTATTTTTCAACTGGATGATATCCTTACCTCCTAAGGTCCCTTTCAATTTTTCAGTGCTCTTCTCTTCCTCTTGAGTGCTCTCGTCATTTCCATTCTCAGTGTCAATAGGAGTATTCACAAATTCTTCTGAAAGTTCCAAGAATCTTCGGATCTGCATATCATCTTCGAACACTTGCCAATATTTAGAGTTGTCAGGAATAGATGGTCTATTCACAATTTCCACCTGGTATTCCCTCTGACCAGTAACAGGTGTTTCAAATTTTCCAGTGGCCACAGCTAAAGAATCAGCTACCAGATTTTCATGTCTTGGAATCACCTGAATCGTATGCTCCGTAAAGAATTTACCAAGCATATCCCACACTTCATTTCTGTAAGCCCTCATTCGAGGATGTCTGGTTTGATAACTTTCATTTATTTGGTTTATTACCAACTCAGAATCTCCTAAGATCCTTATCCTTTGAACTCCTAAATCTTTCAAAGCATGCAAGCCCAATAATAGAGCTTCATATTCTGCCACATTATTTGTACACTCAAATGTCAACTTGTATGATAGGGCTTTGAATTCACCTTGAATAGGAGAGATTATGTATACTACTGCTCCAGCACCTACTTTCGTAGTAGATCCATCAAAGTACATAATCCACTATCCTTCTCTTTTTTGCTTTGCTTCCAAAGCATCCTGTTCTATCACTTCCTTTTCCCTATTTTCTTCATACTTTTTCTGCAAAGCCTCTTCTACATCATGTGGAACAGCATCATTGAAGAAAATGGAGGACCCCAAATCGGTATCAATAGCATAAATGTGATGAATTTCAGGTTTATCTTGACTGCTTACCACATATGGAGTTCTCTTTTCACTATATAGTCTTATGTTCCCATCTTGAACAGGAATCGTGGCATACGACATATCCATCTGCAAACTACCTTTCAATTTGGAAGTCCAGGATATTGACAGCAATACCCCAAAATTTGGTGGGATATCTGCCACTACCACATCCATAACTATAGTTTTAGAAGGCAATTTGTTTAGGGTTACCACCATGTCTTTGATTAATCCAAGGCATTTCACTCTTTTAGAATCAAAAGAATACAAATCTTTATAAGGCCTTGTCACCCCCAATCCCAGACTTTCTACCACTCCTTTGAGCATTAGATTGTGTGATGCCCCAGAATCCAACATAGCATTATGGACCACTTTGTCATGCACATTTAGGCTTAAATAGAAAGGAGGAACTTCTTCACCTTCCATATTCTCAACTTTTGGTCCAAATGAAATAGCTGGATTGTCATCATTCAGTTCTAAAATGTTGGACTTCCATTCTCCTTGATTTTTGACCATTTTTGTGATGGTATCCCCGTATTCAATATTTCTCAACAATTCATTAAACGGAACAGAGATTTTTAGCTTTGAAAGCTCATTCTGTAAATTAAAACCAGCACCAATCTTTTCCACATCAACCGGAGTCGCCTTCTTTATTATTTTATCCCTTTGTACATCACTTTCAACTTCTTTATTTACAAAAGGCTATTTTTGTAGTTCTTTTCCTTTTTCCACATTCAAAGAACTAGAGGAAGGCTGATTTGGGTTTTCCTTCCCTTTATTTATGGGGACCTCCCTGTTCCTCAATCTGATTTTCCTCTGCACATCATCCATAGCATGTAAATATCCTCTTTGATACAGCTCGTTCTCCTTTTCAATTTCTTCATTTCCACCCTCCTGTTCAAACATGTTATGCTCCTCTTCAGTAAGATATATCTCTGAATCCTGTTGTCCAAACAGATGAATCTCATTTTCAGGGGGATCTTCTTCATTAGCAACATAATTTTCATGGAAAGGTGGACGGATGGGTTGTTCTTCTTGGTTTCTTGGATTTCTCTGGTCTCTCTATCTATTTTGGGGAGGAACAGGGGGATTTGGTCTTCTAAAATTTGGATTCCTGATTTGGGGATCCCCTTGCTCTCTGTTGAAAGGCCTAGTATCCATAGTTAATCTGTCCATCAACTTCTCCATGGTTTTTAACATCATTTCAAATTTAGCATCAGCAGAAGAGGATGAAGTAGAAGGCAAATTCTCTTCTTTTCTCCTCCTATCCAAATCCCTATGCTTCATTTTTCCACTCGCCATCATGTTAGCTTCCACTTCTAGAGCATCAGTAAACATGGCAACAAGAGTTGTCGATTTCCTCTCCCGCAATGAGAATGCAAAATCATTATCAAAAGCCCCAGCATAATGTAGTTTGGCAGCTGCAGGAGAAGGTTTTATATATTCTGAAATAGAGTTGTAAGCCCTCATGAATCTGCTGGAAAATTCATGAATAGATTCGAAACCCCCTTTTTTGAGACTGTTATACTGAGATAAAAGTTGCAAAGGATTTTGTTTATCATCCCACCTGTCCAGGAAATCATTTTGGAAGGCCTGAAAATTTACTATAGACCCATTTGGTAAGTCTTTAAACCACTTCTTTTCCTCTCCTGACAAACTTTGGGCAAATAACCGCATTTTGACATCGAGATAATCAACTTCTTCTAAGTCAATAAAATCTTCAAACTTAGCAACATGCTATTTTGTGGTTATATCACCGTATCCATCAAATAAAGAAATTCTCTACGAATAATTTTGAGGGAGATCATGTAATAGAGCAGGCAGACGCAAGGGAGCAAATCTGGCAGCCATTGGTCTAGGTGGGTTCACAGGAAGTGAAGAGCTTTGAGTACTTTGTGAAGTTTGAGTACTTTGAGAGGTAAATGTGTCAGCTTTGGTGGTTCGTTGTAAATCTTTCCAGAGGGAATCTAACAAATAAGATTCTAACCTACGAGGATTAAACTCAGTATTTTTGAGGTCAGACTCAGATTTGGTTCTCAACATATTCTTTCCAACGTTAACTTCCCATCCTGGATCAATATGGGAATCTTGGGACGATGATGCACCAAACAAAGGAAAACCTAACTTTTCTTTATTTTTCTTTTTAATAGCTTTTCTGGGTCTTCAAAACTTTTCAAGACTTCGGTATCAAAGTTACCTTGTGTATGTCTTCTCGAAGCCATAATGACTCCTTAGGTTTTGAACAAGCTTCACAATGGAGTCGCCAGGGAAAAATACAACCTTCTTTTCTGTTAAAAATTCATGTTTTCCCACGAAAATCTTTCTTCAACTTTGTCATTCTCCTAGGGCAGATATGCTCATTCGTCCCCGGCAACAGCGCCAGTTTGTTAGCACTCAGAATGTACCCAGGTTGTAAAAAAGGTAAACTCCAAGGTAACAGCAAAAACCACTTTAGAAAGAAACTGGTATTTTCTTCCAGAGAGGGATCTCTCAATAAATATTTAACAGGACTAGATATAAAACAACATTTAAAGATTCGTATGTATGGCTGAAACAATTACATAACCATTGGGCATGGATTCACATACATATAAAGATATCACAAAGACATATACACGAGTTTCATCAAAGGCAAGATAATCACATCATCACAGTCGTTCAATTTAATCCAGGTGAAACAGAAGAGATGAGGAAACAGTCCATTAAGACAGAGCATCGAAGATGAATTCTATGTCAACTTTAGTAGAAAATGTATAAAATATCTGAAATGATGACTAGAGCATAAACATATGAATTCTAATCACCCAACCCTGTATTTCAGATATGAAGAAGAAACGAAATGAAGTGTTACACTGGGAAAATACAATCACATAAAGAAAGAAACACAAACTGTAATATCAATGATACAGGAATCTCTAATAACCTTCATGCATTCACTTTGTTATTCAAAAATAGATATGTTCTCCAAAATTATTCCACAACATGATGGGTTCCAACCCCCATCTCATAAAAAAGATGCAAATATATACAAAAAATAATAGATCTTCAAAGAAGATTTACAACTGAATGATCGGCTTAATTTAGAGTTTTGTAACTGAATCCCTAACTTCTAGGAATAAATTACTGCTCCAATCCTAACAGATCATAAAGTAAAAATCAGCTTGGTAAAACGTCTTCATCCAGTCAGCTCCTTATTGTACAACACCTATCTCTATGCATGCAAGATGTATTTGGTCTTCCTGAATCTCTCCACAGCTTTTCATTGTTCTGCGTTTGGGGTGTCACACTCCATCATCTCTCAGATTGATACTTCGAGCTCCATGTACGCTTTATAGGACATCTTGGGCAATCTGCTTCTGATAATTGCGAAATTCTGTAGAATTTTGAAATCTTCTGTTACCTTATCCACAATAGTTTTTCCTGTTAGGATCTTTTCCAAGTCATTGAATTTAGAGTGGTCCATGCGATTCTGAACTAGCAAGCTGTGATAATGCTCCTGAGAGAACATTCATCCCTCCTCGTCCCAGAAAGAAGGTAGGCCATCCTCAAAAAGATCCTTGAACTCCTGCTTGAAGTTATTGACCTGTGTAACCATTTCATCTCTTCTGTCCTAGACCGTATTCATTAAATGATGTTTGTGAATAAATTTCTTAGCCCACAACACTATGGATATCGTGTCTTTTATCCCTAAATCATGTAACTTTTGATAAGTCAATGAGTTTAAAAAGTTCAGCGCATTTTGAGCTGTGGTGAGAGGTCTTTTTCCCATGTGTTCGTTCACTAACTTTAATCTTTGGTGGGCCAAATTTATCAAAATATTCTGATCATCAATGAAATTCAGATAATACTTGAATTTGGTAATCTCAATAGATAATGTGTCCCAAATAATGTGTTTTGCTCCTTGCAGGGGACCTTTACCTATGCTTTTCTCCTTTAATTCATTGAACTTCCTCTGCAACTGGTTTCTATCTTGCAGTATTTTGTTTTTGTTTTCATTCATTTTGACCAGTTCAGATTTGATCTTTGCATTCTCTATCTTTAGTTCTTTGATTTCTTCATCTTTGAGACTAACTTGGGACATGGGCACCAAAAGATCATCCGCAGAAAAATCATTCAACGGCTCCTCGATATTCATAATGGACAAGTCTTCTCCTGTGGGAGTCTGACTCATTAACTCCTCCATAATCTCCTTCTCATCAATTTGATCCTTTTTCATCAAGGAAATCTGAGATAACAGTTCCTTTCTTTCGCCTTCCCATTTGTCCTTTTCTTCCTGTAACTCAACAGCTCTCCCTTTATACTCCATCATCTCTTGATGGATCTTGTCTTTTTCTTCCTGCAAAGCCAATAACTCAGAGGACTGAACATGTTCAGAACCTGGGATTTTCAATTTTTTCCTCAACACTTGGAGAGCGTTGTCTTTTTCTTCTAGCATTCTCCCGACTGCCTGGGTGTTATCTGAACTGATAATATCCGTTTGAAGCTTTTTGATCTGGATGGCATTTGCCTTATTCTCGACTCTTTCATGTTTTAGCTGGATCTCTAACTTATCTATCAGACTTTGCAATTTGTTTATTCTTATCATGGCCTGTAAAAGATCTGAGTAAATGATATCACTGGTTTGTTTATGAAGTTGTATTTTATATGGTATACTGATCTTATCCAATCTGATCTCCATTTCTAACATCTTTTTGTCATTTACCATGGCTAACTTGAATGTATTTCTTTCAGCATCTCTAGCAGAAACCAGAGAAGTTTTTGGACTGTCCAGACTTCTTACTCGTGGCATCAAATTCCTCATCTCCTCCAGAGACTGTTTTCTTTTCTCCATGTAGTTAGTCTTGAGTTCCTCCCTTGACTTAAATATCGGGCTTGGTTCTGAATCATCTATATTTTTAAAAGAAAATTGATTTACTTGCACTGCCTTCATTGGAACTAGAGCAGCCTTTTTGAAACCATCAGAAATCTCCTCATTTAAAATTTCACCACCTTGAAACAACTTTGCTTTTTTATGTGAACCATCTTCATCAATCTCCATACTTTCGATTTCAGATATACTTCTCTTAATCACAATACTAGTACCTTCGGCTGTTTGGGATACTGTGACAAGTACAGTATGGGCATCTTCATCAGACTTTGATATCTTAGTAAACTGCAATAAATTTGTTGTTTCAGCCAACCCCTTAATAGATTGATGATCAAAAGGCTTATTCCTGTTGGCCTGTTTCCTCAATGATATTACATGGTGGGGATCATAGTTTATCTTCGGCTCCTTTTGGAAATCCATACTCTCCAGCAATTTCTCTATGAATACTAAAGCACCTTTACTTTTGAAGATGAAAGAACTGACCTTCAGGGGGAATTTAATATTTGAAGACTTTTTGAAAGCCCCAAAATGTTCCTCTTCAGACTGTAGCCTTTTTCTCATGAATTCCAGAGCAAAAATACTTGGGGTTAAGAAGGCAGGTAACTTATAAGGATGTCCTGTAAAACCATATACTCTTAACACAGTGGAGTCTTTATGAAGGAACCAGTCTCCAATTCGGTCCTCGAGTGAGGACTGCATCAAACACTTCATCTCGTCCAAAACATGAGGAAATTCTTCATCAAACAACATTTTATACACTTCCGACATAATCAAATTGGCATATTCGAACATGTTGATTTGCTTTGGCAAATCAGAAGAATAGACAGTATTTAAAAACTGAAGTTCAATGACATTGGAGCATAACAGCATATTGAACAAGTAGGTCTGAAATCTAAAAAACCGAACCTTTGGAAACTCGCTTAGCTGAAGATGGATTGCTTCAGCCAGGTACTCATCTAGACTAAACACCGGAATTGACTGAGACTCAGAGCCTAAGGAACTTATTCTCAATAAAAAACCAAGGATGAACTCGCCCACTCGGCAATCATCATCCAGACCTAGTATTTGACAAACCAAAGAAATAACTGATTGGATTTCACTTTTAAAAATACATACAGGGTAAGGGAAGGAAATTCCATCTAACGATTGACCATCTTTTAGAACATTTGACAGGAATTGGCAATGGGTTACAGTCTCACACTTCTTGTAAAATTCAGCAAGGATTGACTCATTTACTACCTCACGACTATCTGGGTAATTTTCAGGTAAACTGAGGTTCTCATGGACGA
This sequence comes from Pseudotsuga menziesii, assembly GCA_001517045.1. Classification (NCBI taxonomy): domain Eukaryota; kingdom Viridiplantae; phylum Streptophyta; class Pinopsida; order Pinales; family Pinaceae; genus Pseudotsuga; species Pseudotsuga menziesii. The sequence goes on from LPNX010567301.1 coordinate 44,307, forward strand.
CTGCAGCATTGACTTTATAAAGAATTCGGGACGTGGACTGACTGACGATAATTCTCTGAGACGGGGAGTAGTTAACAGCACACCACTCTGCAAATTCTAGGAAATGGAGGGTTTGTTCAAGGGCGAAGTAATATAGAAAGGACTTGCATACATTCAATACATCATTCCCCTGTGAATTGTAATACCACAATCTTTCCTTACTAACAGATACATTGCCTACAGATAGGAAGGGGTCACATACGCCCCTATCTCTGTCGACCAAATATTCCTCTCTGTCATCTATAACATGACTAGTCTGTAATTCCTCCTCTTTATCCATAATTCAGTCTATAAACAGCAAACAGACGGATGGATTACGAGAGCTTAGGCCTTACCTATTATACGTGGTGGTATGTTTGAAAATGATAGTCGCAGGTTGATGAACCTGCATGTCCTTTTCACCCGCCGGAGCCAATCAACAAAATACCCACTGGACAAGTCAACCTTCCTTTTATAAGGCCCCACTCCAGAGCGTTCCCTCGGCAGTTTGCACGAAACCACTTTAGCCTCCGGAGTATGCCACAATTTGACGCGTGGACAGCGGTTTATATTCCGCGACCACCTTCTACCTCTATCTACCGTGCGTTTCCACACTCCGGACTCATTTGTAACCGTTGATCCACATCGCCTTTGATTTTTAACCGTCAGATTAAGCGCCACATAATTAATTCCTCCTGGGGTCTCTGGTCATAACCTTTGTGCAAATATCCATTCCAGAGTCATCTCCAACCATCGATGAAAACGACTCTTATTTCCCGTCGTCAGATTGAAAGACATGTACTCGATTCTGCCAAGCGCTTGGGTCTTATCTACCGTGCAAGTCTGAGCTCCGAAATCATCCTCAGCTGTTGATGTGATATACCTATGTTTACCCACCGTCAGATTAGATGACACGTATCTAATTCTACTGGGCTTCCCGAAATTATGCCCCGCGCAACTTTATGCTCCAGATTGCTCCATAGCCGTAGATGCGATCGCCCATGATCTGTCAGCCGTCAAATTGGGTGAAAAATATCAAATTCCGCTAGGCTCCATTGTTTTAACCATTTTGCATGTTCATAAAGCGGAATCTATACAGGTCGTGGATCTCTTCAAGCTGAATCAACAGTCGTTGATCTGTGTATGTTATTAAAAGCCCGGATATAATTTATCCTCCTTGCACCTTTGAAGAGTGGGCATAGTGTAGACCATTGATCTCCAGCTCTTCACTCCGTGCCATTAGATCTTTTGACACTTCATCGCTTTTTATTGCTCATCGTACTCTTATATCATAACACTTAACCAAAATTTGACAAGCCACTATTGTTTCTCCTTCCTTATGGTCTTTTCATCTTCCTGCTAAATAGATGTGTTAACACTTGGAACACCAAAATTAAATTTTGTACCCTTTCTATAAAATCTTCATAAATCTCATTTGGACTTGTGTAGCTCAAGATATAGCAATTCTCCCCAGGTGTCCCGTTTAGGGATGAATTCTGGAAGAGGATGGAACCCTAACCTGGAGGGATCATATATCCCTGAATATAGTGAATCCGAGGCTGAATATTGGACACAATGTACATCAGGATTTTATCTTCAGTCTCTGCAATTTTCAGCACTTGAGACTTCTCCAATCTCGGGATACAATGAATGTACCAAAACTTAGCAGTTTTAGTATTTAGGGTTTTTCTAGCTCGGGGTCAAACTTGGGTTTGACTTTCCTGAAGTTTCACCCAACCAAAAATATTGATACAGGTCTCTAAAATTCGATTTTGATGAGGAGATCAATCCTATGTCAGGCTCACTCAAAAATTCCTCTTTTGTAGAAATCCCTAATTTCCCGCACCAAAAACTGAAAATGCTCGGAATCGAATTCCGCTTCAACAGAAAGATGTGACTTTCAATGGAGAGTCAGCCTAGTCTTCTTTTACTGATCAATTGTGGAGGGAGACCTAAAAAGTAAGAAGCCCTAGATTCTGTAGCTGCATAATGTCTTCTTTCAGGGTGGCTTTGATACCATGTTGAATCTTTAATGGTTATATCATATCCTAAAACATTTAGCATTATAACAGCATAACCATAAGCCAAAAGATAACTGAAAGATAGACAAGCACAACCATACAAAAAGAACACAAAGATTTGTCCTGGGAAAACCCTAAAGGGAAAAACCCAGCAAAAGCTTTCTTAATATAGATGCCCCAAAAAGATAAAAGGTAAAACCAAAAGGGTGATCAAAGACTGATCCTCCTCCTTCTCCAACTACTTCTCTCTCCTCCACTAATGTGCTACACAAGTGAGTGTGTGTATTTCAAATGAGGAGTGCCACACCTCTATTTATATTCATCCGTTCACTTTAATAATTAACTCCGACATGTAGGCTCGAGTTACCACACTGGGGTGCTAATGACCCACCTTTACAATTAGAGGGGACTACCTCATGACTCTTATTAGTTCTTCCGATTAGAAGCATTGGGGTACAAAGTAATANGGACCATCATGGACCACAAAAAGATACATATAGAATATTCTTTGAAGTTACAATATTTCAACAAAATAGTACCTTATGATCCTGAGATTGGTTATGTACGATGGAAGAAGAAGATGGAAGAGGAATAAGTCTACACCAAGCTTGAAAAATATTTCCACAAGTCCTTTTATCAAATGGCAGATCATGTGGAGAACTGTTTGTATATTACCACGAGAGGGTGACAAATAAATATAAAAAGAACAAGAAAGTAAAAGAGGAGGATGCAACTTCGGTAAATCAAGAAGATGGAGAAGAGCCTCCTGAACCTCCATCCCCTTCCTCCAGTTCAAGTTATTCTTGTTCATCGTCCTCTCACCAATCCAATTATCGTTTAAAAGGGGCTTTTAAGAAGCCATTGCTAAAGTTGGATGTGAATTTTAACTTAAAAATGTTAAATGGAGAATTAAATGCGTAAAAGTTGAACAATTGGATCAAGAAAATTGAAGTGTATTGTCGATTTCAACATATCAAGGAAGAATAGGTAAATGTATAGCTAGCATCTCTTCATTTGTCAGGCACTGCTCTCGTTTGGTGGGAGAGAAAGTTACATAAAGAAACCAAACATGATAGTAATATAGTTTCATCTTGGTCTGAGTTCACTTTTTCTTTAAGAAATCAATATCCATCATGCTATGTGCAGAAAGTCATGATGGAATGGCATAATTTAATATTGAATAAAGATTAGAATGTTCATGGCTTTACAAAAGAGTTTAGGAATAAATATCTTGAATTAAACATTCCTTTAGATTCTTAAAAAACTCTCATGAAGTATATTGGTGCACTTCCCAATTACATTCATCATACTTTTTGTTATTGAATCCCACTAATCTAGATGAGGCTAGTGTGAAAGCTACTCATATTAAATTGAGGGAAAAACATGCGCTGAGAAGACCAACCAAAGAAGAAGCACAAGTTTTGTGACAACAAGTTCAAAGGAAAAGGAAAGGAAAAGAGGAAAACTATAATGAAAAAAGAGGGAGAGAGGCTTCACTACATGAATTGTGACAAAGATGGGCATGATCGAGATCACTACTAGAAGTTACATCCTAAAATCAGGCCTAAAAAGTATGGAGGCAAGGGAAAGAAGAAGACCATCGCAACAATGCAACAAGACTTGGGATCTGAATCAGGGGATTAAACACAGATTTTTGTCATTGGTGTATAAGGTAACACTTCCCTTCATAGTGGTACAAGCTCTTCTAATGCATCTCATGATACTAATAAAAAAATTGAATTGTTTCATATCATAGCTGTTGCAAAACATATGAAAATTGAAAATCTTTTTTAATTGGGTTCTCAAGTAAATTAAATCTATGAATTAGTTGTTAAGAATATTGGTTTAGTGGCAAAACCTCATCTGAATCCCTGTCCTCTTGGTTGGGTATGTGATAATTCCAAGCTTAATGTTACCACACAGTGTAGGGTCAGATTTATTATTGCATCAAAATTGATTGATGAGGTTGAAATGGATGTTGTGCCTCTTGATATCTGTGGCATAGTTTGGGAAGCCCTTACCTTTATGATCGAAAAGAATTCTTCTTTAGGAATTAGAATAAGTACCATCTCACAAAATATCGTGTGGAGTATGTTGTAACATCTCACAAGATAAAGGTTAATTCTACTCTTGTTAGTGTAGGGAAAATTAAAAGACTCATCCATAGTAATAAGAGATGTATGCTCATGGTTGTGAGAGCAAAATATGTGGAGGCATTTCATTCTTTCCAATCTTGAAATCCTTCTCATCAGAAATCTATGGTTGATATTGTTGCTAACTATGATGATATTTTTCAGGAACCAAGTGGATTTCCTCCCAAGTGGGATATTCAACATGAGATTCATCTTCAACAAGGTGCCTCTCTTCCAAATGTGGGCATGTAGTACAAGATGTCAACTGTGGAAATGGTTGAAAAAAAAATAAGGGACAAGACTTGTCGAACCATGGAGTTATTAGTCCTATCTAATCCCCATGTGGATCTCCTATTGTGTTGTTGTTGAATAAATATGGAACATGGAGGATGTGCATGGATTATCGGGATCCAACAAGATCATGGTGAAAAATCGGTATCCTCTTCCTCTCATAGATTATTTACTTGATCAATTAAAATATGTTTTTTATTTCACTAAGTTGGATTTGCGCAATGGCTCCCATCATATCATAATTGCAGAAGGAGATGTGTGGAAAAATATTTTTAAAACAAAGTAGGGTCTTTTTGAATGGTTAGTGATTCCCTTTAGGCTTTGCAATGCCCCAACTACTTTCATGTGTGTGATGAATGATGTATTCCGACCATTCAGATGAATTTTTGATTGTATACTTAAATAATATTCTTTTCTTTAACAAATCTTAGGAAGAACATGTAGGGCATGTAAATTTGGTTTTGAACTTTGAAAAAGGAGAAGTTGTATGTAAAATTGTCAAAATGTGAATTTGGAAAAACTTCTTTAGTGTACTTGGGCCCTATTGAAGGAGGAGGAAAATTGAAGATTGATCCTTCCAAAGTTGATGTAATTATAAATTGTCCCAATCCTACATCTACAACAGAAGTCAGAATCTTCTTGGGAGTTTATCAGTATTGGAGGAAGTTCATAGCTAACTTCTCTTTCATTGCATCTCCTTTGCATTCCTTGACAAGTGTGAAGAAAACATTTCAATAGGGAGGTAAAGAGAATAAATATTTTGGTACATTGGAAGGAAAGATCAACATAGCACTAATGTTTACTTTACCTAACCTTCAACAACCATTTGTGATAAAAATGATGCTAGTATTTATGCCATGGGAGTAGTATTGATGCAGCACCGCAAGCCTATTTGTTACCATTCATAAAAAATTTCACAAGTTGTGGCTAATTTCCCCACATATGATAAAGAGTTGTGTGCTTTGGTTCAAAGTGTGAAGATATGGACGCACTACTTGATGGGAAAGGAGACTATGATCCATACATATCACCATCCTTTACTGTACCTCCAATCACAAAAGAAGCTGCAACAATATTGTCACTATATGTTAACGGGGTTCCTCCAACAATTTCATTTGGTAATCAAATACAAGAAAAGCTCAAGCAACAAAAAAACATATATGCTTTCTAGACCTCCTATTGTTGCATCCATTGTTTTACAAAATGATTCTATTTCTCGGGATAGATAGGTTGAACAATATGCTTATGATGAATATTTTAATAATGTTTATGAGAAGCTAACCCATGGTGCACATGTAGATGACTATTACTTGCAGGATAAGTTACTCTACCATCTTGGAAAGCTATCGATTCCTTCCAGTGAGAGAGCTCATTTAGTTTGAGAAGCACATATTTATCTTGTATTTGGGGATTTTGTGGTAGGAAAAAGTTTGGCTCATTTGAAAAGACTTGTGTATTGGACTCAAATGAAAGAAATTATAACCAAATATGTAAAGGGGTGTGTGATGTGCTATAATTGTAAACCACTAATAGAAAATTGGGGTTGTACTCAGCACCTATTGTTCCATCTCATCCTTGGGAGAGAATCTCCATGCATTTGGTAGGGGGTTTTCCTATGTCTAAAAGAGGTCATGATTATTTGTATGTGGTAGTGGATAGGTTCAACAAGATGTTTGTCGTGATGCCATGTAAAAATCATATCAATGATTAGCAAACTGCTCATTTGTTCATTCAACATGTATGGGTCCATTCTAGACTACCCACTTCCATCATCTTGGATTGGGATTCTCAATTCCTTAGTGAATTTTGGACTAGCTTGTGGAGAATGATGGATACCAAGATGAAGAGGAGTATTGCTTCCCATCCACAAACCGACAGAGGTGGTAAATAGAACTGTGGTTTATTTTCCTCGAGGTTACTGCAACAAACATCCTAAGTTCTGGGATGATCAGATTATGTACATTCAACATGCCTACGACCAATCCTTTCATTATTCCACTCGATGTTCTACATTTGAGACATGATTTGGGTATTTTCCTAAAACTCAATTGGAAATGATATATGGGAAAGATATTGATTGAAGTGTTTCATGAGATGAAGATAAGGCCCACAAGTTTATTCCAAGGATTCATCACGTACACTAGGCAGTGCAAGAGAAATTAGAGAAGAGTCGAGAACAGTATAAGGCTTGACATGACAAGCATCAAAGAAAAAGATCATAAATCTCAAGAACAATCATTTACTCAAGTTCCTTCACACTACTAAGAACCTGATATCACCAAGTTGTTTATTGACAAGAGTCGACTTCTTTATTTCCAAGAATCAAACCAAAATAAAGAAAATTTTACTAATCATCCTTTAGATTCAACAAGATAACACACTCACAATAGAGAAGCATAGGTTCTTACCTCTCATCTTATTGTCACTATCTCACTACATCTGGAATGTTAGCACAACCAAAAATCGTATGCAAAAATAAAAAAGGAAAAATGAAAGAGAATAAAATCAAATTACCAATACCTAATCCCTTAGCATCTCCTCCGCAACAACACCAAAATGTTGGCCAATTTAATTTTTTAAATTGATGCCATATATTATCAATCTAGGGTGTCCATAAACTTATGAGATGCCAAGAAATATATATGCAGGAATAGGAAAATGAAATACTATTAAATTCAAAAGGGGGATTGCTAAGTGGATCATTTGCCAAGAATCAAAATGAAACAAGGCTATGCAATATGCTTTAGTTGCACTCTTTTATTCTCTAATGAAGAATATTTATGCAACACTTTTAGTTAGTTCCTTAATGGTTCAACAAACTCATGCGTATTCACAAAGCATAAACCCACAACTTTAAGTGAATCCTCAACACACACTTAGCTAGACCAGTTGATCTCATGGTCAATAAATGGGCATAAGAGTCCATCTCTGCTCACTTAACTAGCTATAGGAAATTCTTGCTATCCACTTACAATTAGCCTTTCTCAATGTCCTAAATCAATTCCTACAACTTTGATCAAGGTTAAACATTCTAATAATATTAAGGAAGACTCTTAAAATTAAATCAACTTCGGGATGCTTCAAGCTATTATCCTAAGTCTTGTGACCCTCTCAGACTTACTAGAGTTCTTATGATCACAACTTATGATCAATTCTGGTGATAAAAGTAAGCACATTAATCAAACAAGGTCTCAATAATCAAAGCATTAAAGATGATAAATAAATGAACATTAAAACCAAAGATAAATGTTTTAACCATTCAAGAAAGAAATCAAGCATATAAATGAAGTAAGAACACTTTATTGTAAAATAATAACATTCATAATAAAAATTGGAAATGCAAAATTGAATGCCTAATGAAAGAAACTATTTGGGAAACATAGGAAATTATAGACACAGAGATATGTCGATAGGTGTTATTCACAAATTTCCCATTAATCAATTTACATATTAATACATGAGAAATGACCCTTGGTTTCGTCTTCCAAGTGGTATATTGGATTCCTTTTTACTTTTCCTATTCACCTATGATTCTTGGTCAAATTCTCACATGAATAGGAAAGGAGTTACGACAAGATAAAACCATATCCTGAATAAGTGGATCTACAACTAACAAATCTTAGATTCCAAATATGTGGATTTCTCCATCATCAAATCTTGGATTTAGTCTAAGGTTGTTAGAAGATGATAACAACATCACACTCAATAAGATCCACATGCCAAAAATCATTTATAGGAGATACAACTTGGTCAAAGCACGTGACTATCAGAACTGCAGGTTTACTACCAAATGTGCATGAAATGACATAAGAAACCAGTTTTGGAAATCATGCCCAAACACCCCTTTATTTTGCACTTTTTGAGGATTTTCCACTATTGTCACCTAAATGACCCAGCACAAAACCCTTTTTTTATATTTCTGAGATTCATTTTTTTCTTCTCAAAAATGACTTGGAAAATTGACCCTGAAAATTGCCATCTATAGCAAATCTAGTAGTACAATATGTTCTTGTAGTAACTAATTTACTACTAAAACTAAGGAATTCGATAGTAAACTGTTAAACTTCACGAGTAGGTTAGGAAACCACAAATTCTATTCTAAATAAACATTAAACATGGTGAATAAACAAAAATTCATTGATTAATTAACTTATGAAGCTCGTATGAGGTGAAGGCCTTATAAAATGGTCAAATACATGAATACAAGTGATAAATAGGTGAAGATGAAGGATAAGTCAAATGAAAGTGGAGTAGATGGTCATTGCAAACATGTTAATTTTGGGACTCAACTTAAAAAGTGTTTGAGCATAGCTTGGCATAGCACGAGTGAACTATCAACTTGCACACAATACAGTGTCCCGTAATCTAGATTATGGCATGTAATTTTATGTTGCTAGATGCAAAGTGTAAACTCTCCCTTATTGTAAGGATTATGAAGCAACACTTCAAACAATTAAGTAAAAGGGGGAATTTTGTTAGGACTATACCACTATACACCTAGTTGATGTTGGCTATAAACCCATTAATATTATGCTCCCAATTATCGAATTATAAATATTTTTATTCAATAGGTCATATCCTTTTATAGTGGTGCTATAAATACATAAGTAAAATGCATGTGGTGGAGAAGCAACGTGTATGAGGGAACGTGTGTAAGAGCGCCAGTTAGATTATGAACATGGTATTAGGTAGTGCGGGTACGTTAAAACAAAGAGAAGAGCATGCATTTTGAAAGCAAGGGATAATCTGGTGGAAAACTCTAGCTCTGTCGCTGCATTTTAATTGACCATCTTATTCTTCCAAGTCGTAGTACTTGTTACCTTTTATAAACGGTTTGGAACTAGTGACCCAACTTTTTAAGTATATGTTTTCATTTAGTTTGATTATGATTTTTTCTTAATCAAAATTGTGTTAATATTCATATTTGTTTGTTGAAAGTTTGTGTTTTCATTGATGTCAAACAAACAATATGGTTGTTGATGTCAATCAAGAAACATGTTGGTGAATATAAAAAAGCATAAAGTATTGAAGATTGTTAAACTTAGATGTTGCAATTAATGATGCTGAGTAAAAGGCTAGTTTGAAGAAATATATAAAAGGTGTATGCAAGTCTCAGTAGTATGCAAGATCTATCAGGAAGTGACTCTCTATATACACAAAGCTGGTTTGAAGAAGTATATAGAGAAAAATGAGGATGTTGGTTTCCTGAAAATATTAGGGATTGAAATATAAACAACCAATGTTGAAAGTTTGTTGCTAGCAATAGTCTAGTCTTCCAATTCTTCACCTGCCAAAACATAAGGAAACAATGACTTATTTTGATTTTGCTTTGGAATGAGGCCAAATAAGAAGTGAAATTTGTTAATAGGTGGATAAAGAAACTCTACTCATATGATTGGTTGAGCAAATGAATACTAAAAAAACTTAAGATAATGTTTTTTAATTTTTGTATTGTTTTATAGAGAAATGACAAAGAAATTCATAAAGTACTTGCAAGGATGAAGGAAAGGAATAATAAGAATTCTAGGAAAAAGTATCCACTTTGGATGGCATGTATAATAAATTTGATAAATTAAAAGAAATGAAGCAAAACCATAAAGTTTTTTATGATTAGTATCTCAAGGAAATTAAGAAACACTATAAAGTTGTTTATTATTAGTATCTCAAACTGTGTAGAGGAGTGTTGGTCACTCTATATACTAATTAATTAAATAACAAGAAGAGTGTTCAATATTTAATTTTCAACCTAGGGAAGTCTGTTATTTCAAAGGAAATTAGCAAAGTATATGCATAAACATATTTAGAAGTTGATAAGTAAAATGAAAGCCACTTAGTTGTAATTACTGTTCAACCAACTCAACTCCCTGTAAGAAATCAAAGTAACATTACCCATATAGGAATTGAAAAGAAATTCTATTTCATGTCATACTAATATGAAGGTTTATGATCTAAAAAGAAATCCACCTAGAATTACTTTTGCAGGAAATGAAAGTCTAATTTAGAAAATCAGAAAGATCTCTACTTATTAACCAACAACAAATTCATCCAAGCAAAGGACTTATCTAATTAAGCAAGTCTAGAAATATAAATAGCGCACACACATAGGGGCTGAGAAAGTCTGTAATAGATACTACACACTTCTGCATAAAAGAAAAGACTAACTACATAGTCGACTGTGACATCAAATCACCTACAACAAGCCAAATGAAAACCAACTGATGCAATCATTAAACAAATGCAGTTGCAACTAACCATGAAGATATATCAAATTTAAATTCAACACTTAAACAAAAATAAAATAAACTACAACATCTAAACTGCCAGCAATTCCGTTAGAAGGTGGGCCCTGGCCTTCAAACAGAGATGCTGTTAAAAAATCACAAAGGCTGCAACAGATAAATAATGAGAATTGTTGCTCTTTTATTAATATAAGAATTGTAGTTACAGTCACGGGAACTTTGTTGTGTCTCTTACAACTTGTTAATAAATTGAACACCTTGGTTGTCCCTTCCTGCGTATATTTATACAAGAACAAAGCTATTATGTTACATCAATTTCGAGAAGCCATGAAGACCTTTGATCTTTAGGATATCGAATCATCGAGAAATTTACAGCTAACAATCCTTGCACAAAATCAGCTCGGGAATAAATAAGCTTTTACTTCAAGTTGTTCCATGAACTGACATTCACAGCAACTTGCAAAAGATTCTCAGGGAGTTTCAGTTGCAACCGTGAAAGCATATCTAAGATTCCTTTTGCATCTAAGGTTGACGACGTTGTTGATGCAAAGCGGGACTAACTTCCAGATGTGATGAGTTGTTGCAGTTGTTCCTCCTGGATATGACAAACTGATGTTGTTGCACCACCTATGATTCTGAATCTTTCTTTCAAATCATGGACATAGCAACACAACGAGAGGTAAAATCCATGGTTATAAATAAAACCAAGCATAAAATGAAATAATAGATAATAATTTGTACCTAATATGTTTATGCTTGTTTGTATGAGAAGGATAAGGATTCTGCTGCAAAATAGGGATGAAAACAAAGAAAAAGGATCAAACATAGTAGGGAAAATGGGGCAAATTCAAGACCCAACATCTCCCCCCAACTATGTGATTACATGTCCTCATGCAACAAGTTGAACTAGTTTGATTTTGAATCAAACTCAAGACTCTTCCTATGAAAATTGGTGAGGTTAAATGAGGATTCTGGTACCTCCCACGGTTGCAAAATCCCATTGCTCCTGATCAAGGCACCCCAACACGCTTTATCAAATTTCTTGGGCATCTTGAAGGTTCCCTTGTGATTCCTGTCTGGCCACCATATAAGAGGGAATCTAAACCTTAAACCCATCTGGTTTAGACCATAGGACTCCATACATTTCACATAGTCAAGTACCCTAGATAGGGAATATTCAAAATTTTCAAAGCAAAACGGGTCTTTTTCCCTTAGGGATACGGGGGAAAGGTCCCATCTCTGACTGCTTGCTTGCAGAACAATATCCTACTGTTGAGATATCATGTCAACACAAGTAGGGATAACCTTCTGTTTCAATTCATCCATCTGAATGGCTTTATCTAGAAATGTAATGTTCCCCCTGATGCTAGAAATCAGACGGATATGATCTCTAGGTTCTACACAAATCCATAGAGTGGAGTTGTCCTCATTTCTCTAAATGCTCTATGAGGGACTTAACCAACACACATGATTATTGACAAAAGAAGTAAATGACCTCAAATGAATATCCCCAATATGGGGAACTGGATTAGCTTGGGTATCCATCAGGAATAACCTATCATGCAAATATAATTCACACAGCAAATTATGCTCAGAGAATTCACTCTAGGTGAAAGTCTTCGAAGATTGAGAGGGTGTTACAATATTCCAAGGTCTTCCTTCCTTTAAGGCCTTAATCTGGAACAAAATCATCTGTTCAAATAAGAATACAGGATAGGATGGGGAGGGGGATCTGCAACTCAATATCTCATGATTTAAAGTGAGCATCGTTTCTTTATCTTTCTCCATAAACTCACATTTCTTTAACTCTTTTAAATTTTCCTGCATATTTTTCCTTCGAATATTTTGAAAGAAGACCTCCTCTGCCCATTGTTCCCTTAATTCTTGAATAATATTTTTATGCTCAGTAAGGGAAACCATACCTTTCTCAAATTGGCTTGCATGTCACTTCCATCTACTTACTTCAATCTTTAGTAGTGTTACCTCTTATGTCTCCTGAAGCTCTGTAGCCTCCACCTGAGTTGTTGTTTCTTTTGTTTTAACTTCTAGAATATGGTCCATTGATTCCTCCTCCTCGGTCTGAACTGCTACTTCCAGCACTTCAACATTTTCAGCCTCAGCCTGAACCACCATTTCATGTGTTTCAACAATTTCTGCTTCAGTCTGAACTGCCATTTCTTTTGTTTCAGCAGTTTCAGTCTGGACTGTTGTTTTAACAAATATTTTTAGAAGAAATGGTTCTTGTGTGACAGTGTCTGATTCAGCAACCAAATTTGAAGACATTGGTTTTTGTGTAGCAGTGTCATGTTCTATTTTCATATTTTCAGGCTGCTAGACTTCTTCTTGCACCATCTCTGTGTCCCCCGACTGGTGTTCCTACACAATCTCTGTGACATCTGACTGCTACTCCTACACAATATCTGTGTCACCCAATTGCTGCTCCTGGTCTGGAAGTGAATTAATTTACCCAGAACTGTTCGTAGAACAAAGCAATTCAATATTTTCTGAGGATTGAGGGTACATTGCCTCATCTACATGTAGCTCCTGCTCAGGAATCAAATTTTCTTCCGACCTTGTTTCTTCTGCTGGTTCCTCATGCAGTGTCTCATTTCCTCCTTGTCCTAAATGTGCTAATCTCTTGGCTGTTATTTCCATTTTATCAACTATATATCCTGCCAATTTAAACAAGATTCCACATTCATGACATATAAGCTCATCGTTTTCCTAGCTGGAAAGTGGAACTTCCAACTAAGTAGCAGCTTCATCCAAAGTGTCTAGGCCTTGTGCTGCTTGCTTTTTTCTTGCCTCCTTCCACCTTTCCAGTTCCTCCTTGAGTGCTCGATCATCTTCATTCAGCAAGTCATTTTCACATTGCAGCATTTCTAACTAGTGTTGCACATGTTCTTGGGTATCAGTGGCCACCATAAGTAAATTACCCACTGTTCTTGTGTTTCAGTGGGTTTCCTAGGTGTTAAAATATGAATCTCAATTGTTTCCCTTTTCGCTGCCCATGAGACCCTGGTTCTTCTTCTTCTGGTTCCAACAAGTTCTTGTGTATTAGTGGCATCCATTGGTGAATTACCCACTAGTTATTGTGTTTCAGTGGGTAACATAGAAATTTCAGTACTTACCACTTTTGCTGTCAGGGAAGCCCTAGGTCTTCCTTCTCTAGACGATTCTCCCTATGTCTCAGCAAGTTCTTGTGTGGCATTGGCAGCCATCGATAAAATACCCATTGGTTCTTGTGTTTCAGTGTGAAAATGGGGATATCAACACTTACCACTTTTGTTGTCGAGGAAGCCCTAGTTCTCCTCCTCCTAGATGATTCTCCCCCAACACTTGATCTTTTCCTCTTCTTGTTTGGTGTGAGAAGCATAGAGACTTCTCCAATTCCTATTAAAGGTACCTCCTGTTCAACTACAGCTCCTTTTATTTCTAAGGAGGTTTTGATCTCAACCACCTAAGGTGGCCTTATTTCTTCATTTTCTACAATATCTCCTTCTTCTCCTAGCGCATTCACATCTCCAACATCCATTGTCTCTGCTTCTGCAACTGTTCCTCTTTCTATTTATTCTATTGTTGCTTCTTCATTTTCTTCTGTTACTCCAATCATTCCCTCCATAGGGATATCTATTGCTGAAGCTCCCTCTAAATCTTCCTCTTATTCATCTTCAACTTCTTCCAATTCTTCATCCCTCCCCCCAGTTGAATCTAAGGAGCTCTATTTGAATTCTCTACCCCCAATGTGTGTTGTTGTAGGTCCTTGATGCACCGCATCTCCAACAAATTGTTCCTATGTTAAATTATTATGTGCCAAATGTATTTGAGCCAACAACCATGTTTTGTGAGAGAAGAGAGTGGATGTCTAGATATTTTAGCATAATGTGCCATGTTTTTCAAGGTTTGTGATAGATAACCTGGCATATTGATAAGTCCGTGATGGTGTAGGTGAGACAACAAGACAAAATCATAAATATAAGCTTCCTTATATCTTCCCTCACAGGTAATGTACCTTTTCAGGAAGGTCGTGACTTGGTGCCACGGTTTGGGAAATGTCTATAGTGCCACTCCTCTGGCCCTTCTCTACACTTGCTCCCCTGGTGCTAGAAATTATTCAACTGCTCTTGAATTGTGCCTCTTCCTGTAGAGCCAACATTCTCTAGTATGAGGAAATCCTATAACCTCTGCCACAGCTTGTTCTGATGCATCTATCCTCAATCCTCTTATTTCTAAGTATTCTCCATTCAGGTTCAAGGAAAACTGGAGTGTTGTTTCCTCATGAAATTCGTTCAATGTCTGGAAATAACCAATCCATCCTGCTTCTCAGAAATTGTCATAAACCTCTTTGTTTGTAGACAGAGCGTCAAGATTGCTAGGTTCATACCTGATTGGAGGAACCATAATGCATTCTATTTACTAGCTATGATAGACGGGTATAGTAACTAACATAATCAATTATTTAAGTTGCAGCAGTTAGATACAGTAACCAAATAGCAGGGGTTTGTATGGTTGTTCTGAAATTCTTAGAAAAATTAGAAATAGGATGTGTTGTAGATTATTGTAGATAGGGGAAAATTTGTTTGAAAGTATAGGAGGGGTGATGTGAAAGGGATATTAACTAATTATGGATTATTGTCAGGGATTGAAAAGGTATAATCATTATTATTACATCATTAAATACTTGGTTATACTTACAATCAAAATTCATACCTGATTATTGTTACTCAAGCTATCAATTCCCCGGTATGATCCAAACTTTTGATGCCAAATAATCACACGGGAGAGGTTTTCAGATGCGCAATTAAGGATAATCTATCATCAATCATTAATCAGAAGGATCATGTTACTAACAACATTTATTCCCTGAACGTGCGGACAAACTTTAAACGATCTCATCATGAAAAATTGAGATTCAGTTGGAAATCCGCCCCAAATGCGACGAATTTTCTGTGAGATTTTCAGCACAATACCGTCGGAAACGTTGGCAGTGTTGCAGTGGAATTTAACTAAAAATAGCAAAGTTGCAGTGGGATTTAGACAAAAATAGTGTATTTGCAGCGAATAAAGGTTAAGTAATTTAATAAGATTTTGCTTAAAAAAATTGTCAGGGCTCAGTAAAAATAAATCTCTCGTCAAGGATCTACAATCTTATCCATACATTCGTTCAAGGAGTCGTATCAATGAAGAAGGATCATCCATGGTTCTTCAATTGCCCATCCCATCGCAACTATTTCTTTTTCCTAAACCTTCTCATGAATATCTTTTCACAACTCTCAGAAAAACACACCCGATCATAGCGAAAAGGAAAGCAAAAAGAAAAGAAAAGTTCACAGTGAAAATTAAACAATTTTATTTATATATAGATTTTGTGGAATTTGCAGCAGACTTAAAAAAGTTTTAGAAATAGGGGAAGAACCCTGCTCTTGTACCAGTTGATAGTATGGATCAGCCGTGACTTGTGAAATAAATGCATCCTTTGAGATTGGTTTATGATAAATTCGTAATCGATGATCATTGGCAAACAAAGGTGTCTGATTTTCATCAATGGTGGTCAACCAAATGATTCCATTGTCAAATACTTGAACTATTATGTAAGGTCCCAACCATCTCGTGCGTAGATTTCCTTTAAAGTCCCTTTTAAGCCGTGAATCATATAGTAAAGCCCAATATCCTTCACAGAACATCCTCTTCTTGATAAATATATCGTGCCATTTGGAGCATTGTTGTTGAATTAAAGTTGTATGATGTACAACTGTGATGCACTTTTCATTTAGTTCATTCAGTTGATTCAACCGGTTTTTCTGAGCCTCCATTAAATCCAGGTTTTCCTCCATGGTTGTTCTCAGAGTTTTAATTTCAAATTCAATAGGGAAAAAATCACTCTTACTGTACACCAGTTTGTATGGGTAGAATCTTGTAGTGTTGTGCCATGTTGTATGGTAGGTCCACAATGCTTTCGGAATCCTATCAGTCCAATCCTTGGGATGACTCTTCATTGTTTTTGTGAGGATTGAATCGATCACCTTGTTCATGCTTTCCACCTCCCATTGGCCTGTGGATGATATGGAGAGGTGACTCGGTGCTGAATACGATACTTCTGAAACATGGCCTCCATCTTTTGGGACAAACTCAGGTCCTCCATCTGTCACAATTTCCCTAGGTACTCCAAAATGAGTGAAGATCTCTGCATATAAAAAGTCTATTACAGCCTGATCATTGGCCTTTATCAAGGACACAACTTTTACTCACTTGGTCATATAATCAGTGCAACCCAGAATGTAAACTTTATTTTTTGATGGAGGGTTGATAGGCCCTACAAAATCTAGGGCTCATCTATTAAAGGGTTCAACCACTAATTGTGGCTGAAGTGGCATCTCATCTAATATGTTTGGTTGGCCCATTCTCTGGCAACTGTCATAGGACTGAAATTTTTTTCTTGCATCCTGAAATATAGTTAGCCAAAATTAGCCCATCCTTAGTACTTTATGTCATGTTCTTTTATCAGCAAAATCCCCCCCACAGGGCTCATCATGGTAGGCCTTCAAAATACTATGGATTTCATCCTCCCTCACACATTTCCTGATTTCCAACTCAGGTCCTATGTTAAAGAGGTGGCCTTCGAGCCAATAGCACCTCGCACTTTGTTGTATAATTCTCCTCTTTTCTCATTTGGACAAGTGCGATGGAAGTTTACCTGCAACCAAATAATTGGGAATATCAACATACCATGGGGAAAAGGCTGAGACTACAAATAATGTTCACCAGGGAAAGAATCTTCGACTAGTGTATCATCATCATTATTAGTTAGGCAAGATTGAAAATCTACAACTACATTCTCCTTCCCTGGTCTGTCAAAAATAGTGATGTCAAATTCCTGGAGTAACAACAACCACCTAGTCACTCTAGCATTAGTAATGGGTTTGTTCATCAATATCTAATAGCTGAGTGGTCAGTATGTAAAAATGTAGAGTATCCAGTAATTTAATGTCTAAATTTATTGATGGCATAAACGATAGAATGGAATTCTTTCTATGTTACCGTGTAATTTAGTTCAGCATGAGATAGATTCTTACTAACAAAATAGATATCGTACAGATTGCGACCTTCCTATTGTCCCAGAACTGCTCCAATGGTTGTGTCTGAAGCATCGGAAGAAATATGGAAAGGTAGGGCTCAATTAGACCCCCTTAAGATGGGTTTTGTAGATAGCCTCTTCTTTAGTTCTGAGAATGTTTCCTAGCATGCATCTGTCCACACAAATTGGGCATGTTTCATTAATAAGGTAGATAGAGGAGATGCCAACTTGGAAAAATTTTCTATGAATATCCTATAATAACTAGCATGACCAAGAAAACGTTTACCTCTTTCTGCAACCCAAGGATAGGAATGTTTGTAATTACCTTTATCTTGGCTGGATCTACCTGAATACCTGCAGCAGAGATAAAATGTCTCGAAACCACACCTTCAGTCATCATCATGTGGAATTTTTCGGTGCTTAGAGATAGATGTGTCTGTTCATAGTGTTTTAGAAATTTTTCCAAGTTCTCTAGTTCTTCATCAAAATTGTCGCCATAAGCAGTGAAGTCATCTATGGATACTTCCATACAATCGTTCACCATTTCAGAAAATATTCCAATTACAGCTCGCTGAAAAGTGGTTAGCATATTGCACAATCCAAAGGAAAGCAACATGTATGTGAAGGTTCCCCAAGGACATGTGAAGGAGGTTTTATCATGATCTTTAGGGGCAATATGGATTTGGTTATACCCATTGAAACCATCCAGGAAGGAAAAGAATTGTTTTCCAAACAGGGTGTCTAGAACCTTATCGATGAAAGGCAAAGGGAAATGGTCCTTCTGTGTTGCTTTGTTAAGTTCTCTGTAATCCATATAGACACACCACTTCCCATTCTTTTTAGGTACGATCACAAGTGCAGAAACCCACTCGCTGTTTGAAATCGGTTAAATAAATCCTGCCTCTAGAAGTTTTTTTATTTCCCCCTTCACAATATCTCTCATGCTAGGGTTCATTTTGCACTGGGGTTGTCATACGAGCTTTGAATAATTTTTAATGTAAATATGGTGGGTGCACAGTGTCGTGGTAATTCCCCTCATATATGGGTACTCCCATGCAAAATCCCCCTTATGTTGTTTCAGCAGTGTAACAAGGCATTCCAGTTCGTCAGCTTTGAGATTAGGGTTGATGTTCATTGTTTTCCTTGAGTCAACTTCTATTGGAACACTCTTAGAATCATCAATTATTGTAATCAATTCGGTATTACTGACTAGGGCGTCTTCTATGAGTTCTTCTTATTCTCATTCTTTTAGTGTGCTATCCATGATCTAATATGCTCTCTTAGTGACAAACGTAGGCTCACTAATGAATTATAGATGATATCATCTTCAATTTTTGTCTTAAAGGTCAAGGCTCTCCCAATTGTTAATAAAGGCTGAATATATTCTTATTCCTCTAAATCCATCCACAACGGAGTTTCAACGTCTATGCTTGGTTTAGTTGGAGGAAATATAGTCATGTTTTTAATGGCATTTCCATCAGAAATTGTCATGGACCCTGATTTGCAGTTGATGTATGCATCTGTTGTAGTCATCAATGGGTGTCCCCCCAGCTATGAATTCGGTTGTAAAACAAGGAAGTATGTAGGGAACTCCCATGAATCAATGGACACTACAACGTCGTCCACAAATCCTTCTAGTTTAATGGTAGATCTATCATCCATCTCTAAGATGGTTGGGTAGGCCTAAGATTAGCAAGTCCTAGTTGTTTTAAGGTCTCAATAGTCATAATATTTATTGACGTGCCTAAGTTGACCAAAACATTAGATATTTGAATATACCCAATACATACTGTGACAGTGGGGTTACTTGGATCAACGTATTTGGCTAGTGGGAGTTTTCCCATTATTAATTCAGATAACTGTCCTACCACATGCACTATAGGGGGGCCTTTAGGTTTCCTTCCTGGTTTTTTCACAACCACGTCTCTAATAGTTTTGGCATAAATGGATACGTCGTGTAGGGCTTGTAATGATGGAATTCTTACATAAAGATTTTTCACCTCTCCTAAGAGGTTGAAACTAGGTAGTTCCACAGCCTTTTGCAAGGTTAATCGTTTAGGATATGGTGGTTCTTTTGGATACTATGTAAGTTGCATTTTAGTGCATGTCTCTGCAAGTGTTTCGGCTATTGTTTCATCATGTATCTCAATCGGTGTTTCATATGGTGTTTTAGCATCATAAATAATGGGGATCGATGAACTGAATGAATTTTCAAATGGTGGATTCATTCCTTCATCAGTCACGGAGGATGGGACATCCTCGATGACTATTGGTTCCACTAACCTCCCCAATTGCAGGTGTAAATTTTTGATAGGGAGAGGGAAAATGTAGTAAGCTGGCATGGTAGAAATCTCAAATTGTTGCACTGCCTTATTGTAGGGATTGGGGTTAAGTTGAGCAAGCGATTGAGGACGGAGAGGTGCGCCAATTGGTGTAGCGTTGTTTGGGAGTTGTTTGGTATGGTGTTGTAGATTGCGAAGGTTGGTGCCACTATGTGTGAGGATATGAGTATGGTGGAGGAAATTGATTATTAGAATTATTCCAAGAATTGAAAGGAGTAGGCTCAGAATGCATACCTGGAACCCATGGTTTCCATGGATTCTTCTGCGAAATGAAACAGGCATGTTCCTTGTCTACCATGGATTCATGAAAGACTTCTTTGGCTTTCAGAAGTGAGGGGAAATATTTAGTGTCATGCTCCAATTCACACAGACCACACACTTCCACCTTATCAAGTGGACATTCTTTCAGTGGGGGATTCTTTCTGCACTTAGGGAAGAACACCCCAAGTACCAAATCTTTAGCCACTTGTTTTTGTTTTTATCTCATAACATCTATTTGAGAAGAGATGGAACTCATCATGTTAGTTTTGAAATTCTCAAGGAGATTGTCGATCTATGCCTGAGTAGCTCCTCCTGGAGCTGACTTATGTGCCCGTGAGAAAACATCTCGATCCCTTGTAATGGTTCGGGTAAGTCCCCTAGAATATCATTGACATAAGTCCACAATGTGATCAAAGGATTCCTTGAAGATATCTCCCTTCCCTATCAAATTAAGCATGTCTAGATAGTCTTCTCTTATTCCCCGCAGCAGAATGATCTTGAGGACATCCTTTTCAATAGTGATTTGCCTTACCCTCTGTACATCATACAGAAGCCTTTCCATAAAATATGAAGTGAATATTTATTCACTTACACAAATAATATTACCAAAAGACTTGGAATGTTAAATAAGCCAAAATAATATAAAAATTGATGATAGAATAGATATGATGATAGATTACAAAGTGAGTGCCATATATATATAAATTGGAAAGGCACTTTGGATACTATCCATGAAAGGATGCGTCATTTTAGAATAGTTGACTAATAACTATTTATTAATCATTAATTATGAATATCAATATGTATTAATATTAATAATTCATATATATATATATATATATATATTGTTTGTTGTTATTATTCAAGTTTGTTACATTACCACTCCCTTAGAAAGGCTTTGTCCTCAAAGCCTTATAATGTTTCTGCATCATTTTTTTGGTGTCACAGCTGACGAAACGTGTCGATACGAACTACTAAGAGTTGAGCACAAATTTCGATATGTGGATGAATCAATCCATCCCAAATTGATTTGTTGTGGACTGTTGGCATTCCATATTGATCTATCGTTAGTAGATTTGATCACATTGGTACCGCTATCTTTCAGCATTTCCCACTTTTTAAAATATATGTTTTTATGGTTGGGGTGTCGATATTGAATTTTTACAATGTCATTGTCTTTTATGAGTGTCATTTTTTTAGCATTGATCTGATATAAAGTTGTGTTTTCGTCTCTTGAGGTTTTAAGGTTTCATTCTGTATCTTTTCCAACTTGTTTTCTAACTGCATGTTATCATTTTGAAACTTCTTAATCACTTCTACATGTGATTTTCTGTCATCTTCAGAATTCTTAAGTTGTTCCTTAAGATCTTCATTATGCCTTCTCATACAACGATTTTCTTCCTGTTTGTCTAGAAGTTTTCCTTCAATGTATTCTGTAGATTGTTCTATCTTCTGACTACTTTTCAACTTCTTAATTTTTGTGACTAGTGTCTTGTTATGATTACCTAATCTAAAAATTTCTTCGGAATGGCTTGATAAAACCTTGTTGACTTTTGTCAGTTCTAACTTATGTGTCTTCTTACTGTTGTCATACTGCTGCTGGAGTTTTTCTTTTTGCTGTTTATGATGACGTAACTCTGCTCCTTGATTTTCTAACCTCAGCTGGACTTGCACCAATTCAGCATCTTTTTCCATGATGAGTTTGTTTAGATGCTTTATTTCTTCTTTTAATTCATTATCGCATCCATATGGTGATTTGTTGTCATTTTTTGACTTTTTGATCTAGTCTTCTAGATTTTGATTATGAATTTTTAAACATGATATTTCTTTATCGTGATCAGATAACATTTTCTTGTTATATCTTATGGTTCGTTCTAGCTGTCGATTCTGATTCCATAAGCGGTGATTCTCATCGTCTTTCCACTCTTTCAACCACTTTTTTGTCTCAACCTCACCTTCTAGACTTTTATTGATTGCCCTATATTGTTCTAACTCGTCCACTGTTGTTTGTAGTTGTGCCTTCATTTCCGAATATGTAGTAGCCATTGTTTGTGACTATGTTTCTACTTCACTTTTATCTTCGTTTCTTCTAGAAGGGTAGATACAAAAGCTTTAATAATTCTCAATATGTCTCTTTTGGAAAAAAATTCTTCGACTATTTCTTGTTAGGTTAAATAACCTTTCTTTTTTCCAAAAATATTTTTTTTTAATAAAATAATAATAACTATTATTATTATTATTATTAAACTTAAGTTATATAAAATAATATATAACCTTCCAAATTATAGTCCTCGACTTTTATTTTTTTCCAATACTTTTGTAAAATGCAAGTAGATTGAGTGGTTGGGAGGAATAAGTGTTACCTTCCCCACCTAGGTTCAAATCCCACTTGCTTCTTTGTAGTTATTATTATGCAGTTTTTATATTAAAACCCAAACCCACTTTAAGAAACCAGGTGTGGTTTCACTTTTACCCTCTCTTTTTTTTAACTTTTATCTTTTCTTTTTTAACCTTTTTTTTTCTTTCCCTTTTTTTTCCTCGCTCTTTTAGTTTTTGTTTATTTTTACTTTTTTCTTCACTTTTTTTTTTAGTCTTTTGGGGGGAAGTTACTTTTATCCTTTTTTTATTTTTTTTATTTTTTTAAGGACAAAGTCTTATTTTTGGGGGAAACCCAAATCTACACAAGGTGTAAATAATGTGAAACCCAAAAATTCAGGAAAATCGTGGGTGATGGCTAAAAGCCAAAAAATATGGCCAAAAGCCGGGATCTAGCCAACGAGGCTCTGATACCACTTGAAGCGAATAATTATTCGCTTACACAAATAATATTACCAGAAGACTTGGAATATTAAATAAGCCATAATAATATATAAATTGATGATATAATAGATATGATGATAGATTACAAAGTGAGTGCCATATATATATATATATATAT